>VZRV01005550.1:1181179-1549035 GCA_013398115.1 Falcunculus frontatus
CGGGCGGGGTCCCGGCAGGTGCCGCCGCGGGGCGGGGAAGGGCGGGCGTGCCCGCGCTGCCCCGCCGGGGGTGCCTGTGCGGGGACCCCCCGCCCCCGGAATGGTGCGAGCGGCGGGGGGCCCTGCCTGGCGGGGGGTCAGCGCGGCGCCCCTCGGCAGCCGGATCGCACCGCTATATATTGTAGTTTAAATGCAAATGATCGTGATGTAACGAGCACTACCGGGCTTATAGGCTGCGGGGTTGCTTTGTATGGGCACCGCTTCTTAGTTTACTTCTGGATGGGAATCCAAGAGGCGTGAAATAGCCAGGACTATTTCACGTTCTCCCATGATACGTTGATTAAACGTAAAAAAAAGAAATCTTATTTTCCTGCAGCTGAAAAGGATAAACAATTTAATCTCTCTTGACCTTTATTCTAGTTTGTTTTTTTTTTCTGTAATGTAGTTATTGGTTGACTGGCTCCTTGTATATATCTCATACATCATCTCCTAATTTTTATGAAAACATGTCCCCGTCTCTGTTTAAGAGTTTTATTACAAAAATTATGATGTGCCTGATGCCTGCACTGCCAACTTTTTTCGGTACTGAAGAAACATAGAGCAGTCTCTTCTGCTGATGTTTGTTTAGATCTTGCTAAAACTTTGCTAACAGGCAAACATGGTTCCCTGCATTTTGCACATAGATATCTTTATTTCTCAAGGCAAGAAGCATGCAGATAAGTAGACCTTAACTTATGACAGGTAACATTTTAAGCATGTTTCTGTCAGCTGCTCTATAGGCAAGATCTGCTTGTTTACAGGAATATGGAAAGAGTGCACATGAGGTAGAGAAGGAAGCTTATTTTGGCTTTTAAAGTAAGTGTGTTACTTAAGTTTGTTTGGTTTTGGTTTTGAAATTTTTTTAAAAATTTTGGTAGGAGCCTATAAGTTGACCCCAATATCTTTAATTGGATTGGATTCCTAATTATAGTCCATGTGGATATATTTTGGTTGGATGCAACCAGTGAGTCAAGTTCAAATAAGGGACAAAGAAAAACTTCAGAGATAAGATGTCTCTGTTTCCTAGAAGGCTACATATACTGTTTAACTCATTTTTTTTAGTCCCATGTGAGTGCATGGTGTGTGTGTATACACATGTAATATTAACAAGACTGCCTTGTTTAAGACAGTTTATTCTATGGTGCATGACTCTAACTAGGTTTGAATGGACTCAGTAGTCAGTTTCATAAATGGGTTCACAGGAAGCAGTATTTGAGTGTTCTATTCCCTCATTTGTTCTGCATTTTGGGGGCAGGTGATGTGTTTTTAAGCCAAATGCTGCCATGCTAGGGGAAATAGGTGAGAATTCAGACAGGTACTAGTTTTAACTTTGCCCCAGTTGAAGTAGAGAGAGTTGTAAGGCTTGGATTGCATTGATATGCACCAGAAATTGTTGACTTTTTGATACTGTAACAAATGTTTTGTGAAAGGGAAAATACTCTGGTGTGTTTTTTTAAGCTTGACTCAAAACCACTTACTAGAGCTCTGCAGTTGTTTGTAACCCAAGCTTCTGTTTGCAAGATACTAACCAGAAACCGTATCTTGACTTCCTACTGCATTTTGCAACAGCATGTTTCTGAAGTTCCTATTATAACCAAAAGATCCTCCAGACTAGATGGAATTTGCCTAACCAAGTGATTGTGTGTTCTTTCACTTTCTGGGTGCACATTTTCCCAGTTTAAAGAGATCTGTTGAATAATAATTTCTATGCCCAAGAAATACTATTTGCTAAGTAACTTTTAAATACTCAGTTGCTTTGGAAGTTATGAACCATTGCTAAAGTGGTTTGTGTTAAAAATGCATTTGAAATTTCTGCGCTGTTCTGCAGATGAAGATGATACAGTTTCTTGTAACTGCTTGCTTACAGTTTCATTTTGTGCTGTTAATGCAACAGGTGCTGTGGGCTTGGCAACATAGTAGCCTAGCATTTTTCATCAGTTTTGTAACAGAGACCCAATATTCTTTGGCATCTTTTATGGCTTGGGCATGCTACTAATTTTAGTCCATATCGGAGAGTGGAAGGACGTGGACATACACTGACTGAAAACTTTGTTGTACCATACTTTCATTTTGACATGGATAATGCATAAATGAATTGATTTCCTATGAAAGTAATGTACCATACTATAACTGCATGTTTTGTAGGGGTTTTGGTAGTGTATGTAACAAAACTCCTCTGTTGTCTTCTTTTTTCAACTAATAAAATAAACATTCTGCTCAAAATGTGCAATACTCCCTATATGAACTACAGTAGGAATTCAAAAAGAGGGAAATAGTTAAATGTGTGCATCCATGAGTTTTAAGGTTAAAAGGTTGGCTTTATTTTCAGTATTTGTATGAAATTTACAACCTACTTCTTGTTGAAGTACTATCTTTTATAAGAAGAGATTGCCAACTTAAGTGCCCTTTCAAATTATTCTAGAATATTAGACTAATTTGTATTATCTCAGATTCTCATTCTGTTAGGATAGGCTTAATAAGAATACCATGGAGGAGGCAGGGGTGCTTTCTAGCACAACATGTAGTTCAGGAAGTTTTGCATTGCTCGTGAGGAAAGGTGTGGTTTCAGTGAGAAACTTGCTTGTTGACCAATATGTTTTCTTTTTGCTGTACAGAAGAGACTTCCTCAGGATCACAGGGTGTCCTTGGTAAATAAATGTGTTGCACTAGTTACTCTTCTTTGCAACAAGTTGTTGCAGTATAGAAAAGATTACTTTCTAAAGATAAGTTAAACAGTAGCTGGAGAAGCTGATTGAAGGTGTTTAAAAATTAATCTGTTAAAGACAGAGAAACAACAACAAAAACCCCCAAAAACAACATCAAAAGTCCCCCAAAATCCCAACCCAACCCAAAACCTACCAGCAAATAACAAAATATTGAATGTGAAAGTTAACTTTTTGGTTTTTTGCTTAGCATAAAAATTCATCTTTAAAGTTGTGGTTTATATGTTTATCTTGGGTAATTGTATGAACAACATTATGGACTTCCTGTGTAAAGAGAAGAGTTTATAAATGAAACTTATTTAGGCAAATCACTAGTATGTACTAATAAAAAAACTGCAAAAAAATGCAAGGGTATGGAAGATGATTATTTGGTGTTTTGTCCTTGTTCCATGACTCTAGATCAATTTCAAGTGTGGGCATTCAGGTAGTTTTGATGCATGCCAAGGATTTTAAACAGATTATTTTTGTCTTTATTATTTAAAGATGTTGCTCAGGTGTAGTAGGAAGATGTAGCAAAGTTAATACTTCCAAAAAAATTCCCCAAGATTTAATAACATTAAATGTTGCAGTCAAGGAGAGTAAGCATATTTGGCTTGTGTGTGAAGGTGCTTACTTTTGCTGAATTTAAATGTTTCTTTGATTTTTAATACTATTTGTGTCAACACTAACTATGTTTAGGATAAATAAATTCATATATGTTGAACCCATCTTGACCAATCTTCTTTTTCCACGTATTTCTATGTGAGTGTCTAAGTGTGAGTCACACTGATCAAAATATAGCGTTAAGAACACATTGTTGCCCTGTGATTTTTTTTTTCTGTAATATCCCGACTAAAGAACAGTAGTGATTTTTAAATTCCCTTAAGAATGCAACTGGAACCCCAATATTTCATGTGCGTGTCTGAATGACTTCACAGCATGGTCTGCCAAGCTTCCCTGCGTTGTCCACGTGACAGAGGTGAGATGAAGACCCTGCTTCCTTTAGATCAATGAAGATCTCACCACTGCCTTCTTGTAGGTGTGCATTGTCAGTGCCCAAGAGTCCAAAACTTCTTGTACAGCTGGTTTAACACCGCAGAATAAATGCACTGCTTCTCAGTTCAGTCTCAGCAATCTTGCAAAACAATTTCTACCAACATACATTTATTTTTTTTCCCCTAAGCATTGTGTTTCTTGAGATGTGTAATTGGTGCAGCTTGCCTCATGAAAGCTTTCAGCTTTTACTGAAATTATTATATCCTTTTCTAAATGTTTTAATACATGTTGAGACAGAGAATTAAGGTTATACATGGGAGTTTCATGTAATCTGGCTTTTCATATAACATTTGCCAAAGACCTTCACCTAGTGAGCTCTGCATCTGTGCATAAGTTAGGGTTGTGGAGAATTCCTTCTGTCCTTAGGAAATTCAGATATCAAGTTGATAAGAATAATGCTTTTTGAGTGTGAACAAGAAGATCCAAAGGTTTTAGGTGAGAAGTTGATTATGTTCTAGTCATGTTGCAGTGTCACAATTTGACAGTAGGTTCTGCAGTGTTTGGTTGCTCTGTAGAAAGGAATCACAAAGTTCATTCCTATTACAAGACAATTCAGAATTTGATTTGTTCAATGTAGATATAATAAATAAAACCTACTATGTAAGAGTTTAAAAGAAAGCTATTTGGTGGGTGTGTCGCTGAACTTTTCTCATATTTTATATTTATAGTTTGAGAATGCTTTTTTTTTTCTCAGTACTTTCTTGTTACTCATGAGTAGTTCACATATTTATGGTTTTTATTCAGCTATGTGCTTGGTCTTTTATGCACAATATGTAGTTGTGCTGCAGAAAAGTTACCATCACAGAAATAATTAAATACGTGAGTTAATGACACTTTGATTTGTATCTCTTGAAAGGTATCTTTTTATTAAAATCTCTCATCTCAGAATGACTAGGAATTTCCAGATTCTTTGAACTTTTGAAAATTAGTTTAGTTTTTTTCCTGAGTCTTCTAGACATAGAAAACTAACTTTAGTTTGTTTTAAAAATATGGAATTTACGTTTATTTTTTCTTCATTGTTTGAGTAATTTCTAAACTATACTTTTACGGAGCACAGGAACTTTTTCTCTAAAAGGCAAGAGTTAGTATTCCTACATTAATCCTTGGCAAGTTAAACTTATTACATGTGTTTTGAAGGGTTAAGTAACATTATCATAGTTGTGATACTCAGCTCAGCTAATCCTTGATTTGACTTCCTCTGGGTCTCAAAACTCTCCCAAGCTCATTGTCTCAGTAACTTTTTTTTATGCACAATTTTAGCCTTCCCTTCATCTTTCCTACTTGAAATGTATTCTTTGGTTACGTTTCAGACATACACTCTAATAAGTTTTATCTCTGCTTCTGTCTGCTTTTCAGCTATTGTTTTATGTGATTTGAAGGGGACAAAAGGGATTTAAAGCATTTTTGTCAATAAACACAAGGCAAAACAATAGGTTGTTAATGTTTCACGTGGGATTCTAAAGAAACAATTTAGTTACATTTAGAAACTTCCTTTATACCTTGGTAAACAAAGGCAAGGGTGGCTTTGTTCACCTTGCTTTAATTATACCTTTGTCCCTTAAAATAACTTGCTTTGTCATTATAATAGGAAATAAAATACAGAATGGTTTCTTTCCTGATAAACTTACTCAGTTGCAGAATCTAAATAAAACATCTGACTTGTATATTAATATTTCAATGTGCCTGTGTTCTCCTAACTAGGCTTATCTGAGCATATATTAGTTATGTGAAGCTTTTTGACATACTGAAAGCAAAAATAGAGCACTGCAAATATTAAGCAGACATGTAAGCAAGCATTAAAAAGAGCTATTTATGTTTTCCAAAGTGTGTTGGTTTTCCTTACCACAAGGTGTAGGCAGTGCCATTTTCCTATCATGTCCCTCATTATTCCAAATCAAAACATATGAAGTAAAGCTGTTATGAGTAAATTTCTAATTTATTATTATTGTTATTTTCAATTATCTTAAAGTCATTGAGGCTTTTAGCATGAAATGTATTTTAAAAAGTTTTTGCAATGCCTGTCATGGAGAGATCTTGGGATTTTTTAATAATTGTTTTAAAAACTGTAAATATGTCTACTTAGAAAGTACTTCAGGTATCTTTCAGAATTTTAATTGTGTGTACATAAAGTTTACCATTTTATAAATTTTGGATCTATTTTCTCTTAATAATCTTATTTTTAAATTTCTTTGTCTTATCTAATCAGTTCATCTTTTGTGTTTGATACTGTAGGGTTTTTTGTATTTCTTTTTTTAATTTTTAATTTACTCTAATAAGTTGAACAAATACTATCTGCCTAGAGGTTCCTTTTTCCTCAATCCAAGTTGTGATAGTATTTAAATCAGTCAGTATAACCAGAATTCCAGAATAGGTAGTTTATAAAAGCCTGTATAAATACTTAATATTTTTTAGTTAAAGCACTCACCTGAATGTGATTCTTTCATTAGCAATATAATCTAATTTTATTTAGCAAGTTTTCTAGTGATCTCTGTTCTGTCACATAGTCTTTTGTGTAATTTTTGATGATGTACAATCTATCTTCTAATTGTTTGGCCAGCTTTTCTAGGGGAGGAGGATATGCATGTGTTTTTCATATATATAAAACCTGGATCTCAGCTTCCATTCCTAAAGATACCTCTGTTTTTAGTTTAGAGCTTTGACATTTTAACTTCCTTGCTCTGGGAATGCAACCTGCATTGGAAACAGTTACAGACTGCTTGATTGTTTGGGAGGAGTCAAACTCAAATTTGAGAAAAACTCTTAATAGCTTGATGTGCTACAAAATAAAGTCCCCAAAGCAAGGAAACAAACGTGTGTGATGGAAGCCACTAGAGGATGACTGAGAACTGCTTTTTTGGTGATGTGTGTTTTGTGTGCATGCACAAAATGATTCAGATGATGAGATTTGGCTCTGCTTACATGGGGGACCGAAGAATCTCAGTGAGTCAGGCAGAGAGAATCAGAAAGGTTCACTTACTGTTCTTTTTTCCTCAAACATTTTACTAAACAAATAATTACTTGTAGAAAAGGAAAATGGTAGTACTCATATATTAAGAGAACAAGGTTGGATGAGTCACTTAGTTGATAATGGTACAAGAAGTTAAGGGGATCATCTCTGGAAGCACTGAAATTGATCCTGTTGGTATTCTCTCTGGTAACTTGAGTTGGTAAATGTGAGAGTATCTGTTTTTTCTCAGCTCCAAAATTGTTGAAAGTAGAAGCCTGTGTTTATGAAAGTTCTTACAACAGAGAACTGAATCATACAATTTACACTGAATTTATGGGTGCTGTCTTCTTTACTCAGCTGTCTCTTGTCATGGGGAGAATGGGAAGATGCCCAGATTCCAAGGGAGTGTTGTCTGTTCTTATGAATCTCAATGCACTTGCACATAGTGGTTGTTAAGTGTAGACCTGAACCACAGGTTTTAGTTCTTCTGCTTGGAAGGGATTTCTTTCCTTCTCACTATTTACCAGGTGTCTGTAGGTAGCTGACTGCTGTGATGGGCATAAGAGCTTCCTTTAATTTCAAAGCAGAAGCTGGGGAAAAGCCGTCTTCCTACTGAATGGTCCATTGCTCATTTTAATTGTCGATCTTATAGTTCCCATATGGTAGCATCATGAAGTAAGATGATTCTTCTCTATATTGCTGTTATTCTTAAAGTTCAAGATGAAAACCAAGAAGGCGTTGGCTAGTTTTTACCATGGCTCAGGGAAACCATGAGCCTTAGCACAGGGATCTGGAACTCCATTGCATGTGATAGTCTCTGCTTCATTTTTGATCAGAAAGTTGCCTTTGCAACCTTTGCAGCTAGGAACTTAAAAATATAATACTGGTTCTTTAGAAGTGTGCTGAATTGTTTTATCTCACACTATGGAAGTGGCTTAATAACTTCCAGAAGAAAAAAGGAAAAGTTGTACATTTTTTATGAGATAAAACCCCCCAGCAGGTGTTTGCATAGAATCATAGGATCATTTAGACTGGAAAAGATCTTTCCAACTACTAACCTAATAGTGCCAACTCCACCACTAAACTGTGTCCCTAAATTCTTCACATCACTGACTATAATGGAGTAAATTTTTACGCCTGCATCGTAAAGTATGCTGACAGTGGGTTCTCTTATATATTGTGCATATATATGACTATCTGATAGTGTCTGCGGAATACACACAATATACTTTCGGCAAAATGTCTTCCAAGTTTGATAAGATATAAAAAAAGGGGGGAAAAAAGAAGCAGTCTGATGTGTTCTCTAGTTTCTGGAAAATATATAAAAACAAGTCAAGTTCTTCCCTGTAGGAAGCAGCTGTAATGCGAAACACCATCAACTTCAGTTCTTACATGTTTTTGTCCTATTTCAGTGGGCTCATCCTATATAGCAGTAAGGTAAATTGTAAAAATTACTGCATACCAGCTGCTGAAACTTCAAGTGCATTGGGAGAGCAGAGTTGATTGCTACCAAGTATTTAAGTTCTATGCCAGATGTGCAGAATAAACATTTCTGTAGCTTTTCTCGAAATAGTTGAACTATAGATAAAATGCTGTTTTCATGTGAGAGTTCTTGTCCCATGTGTTTCAGATAACTCCTTTACATCTATACACAATTCTTTATTACGTCTTCAGGGAAGATTTCTGCATGACTATTTTTCATTATAAGGCCAGTTTTGGTCACGATAAGTAATTCTCAAAATTCTGCTTCTCTGGAGCTTTGCTGAATGACTTTTACAGTAAAGGCTCAAAGGCATTTAATGAGGGATAATATTACAGATGCTTACAAGTGGCTTCTTGAAAGTGTAGTGTGCACATATAACCTTTATTTTCATTAGTCTTTTAATGCTTTGATTTATCTCCTTCGGCTTTCTATGTAATTCAGCTTGACTTTTAATTACCCATTAATGGAGCAATCAATACAGCCATAGAACTGTTGATAATTCTAAAGTTGTTTTTGGTAATACTGTGAAGCTAAACTGGGGCTAGTGCAGTTAATTTTATAACCATATTTATGTGATTTTTGTATTTTGGGGATTTTGTTCAGAATTCAGTAAAGCAGTATGTGTGATGGGTGGGATGCAAGCCTCCAGACATACACTTGAGGTTGTTTGAGGCACTGTCTGACATGAGAGTCGGTCATAGATCAAATTGTGATTGCGTAACACTAACTTAATTGTAATCGGTGGGTAAGTAGGGAGCTTCAAGCATGAATTCATTCATAAATCATGGACTGATTGATCAGTCTGTGGGCAGACAAGATTATTGCTACTTAGTACAGAAGTTAATTTCTTATAGCTATGTCTTTACCTATAAGAAGAAATCATTGCACTGTTCACAAATGCACACCAAAAATGGAAAGTACGTTAAATTTGCCAAAAGGGTAAAATGTATTGCCAGCCCAAGGTAAATACTGAGTGTTACATTGCTTCTTGTGTCTTTATAACTGGAAAAAAAAATCAGCTGTGATCACTTCTTAAAGAATGCAATGAAAGTCTTGTAGAAAACTGAACTTAAGTTGGGTATTTGGAAATTGATGTGCTTACACTTCCTTCCCAGAACAGCTGCTCCTAGGTCACAGTTGTTTGACATCCGCCTCTGGGCTTTGTAAAGATTTATGCGTTTGTAATAAGAGCTGATGCTGTGCCGCGGTGATCCAGAACGGTGGAACGGCAGCCTGCTTTCAGGCACGTGTCTTAATCTGTCAGATCTCTTTTCATGCACAGCTGATAGACTTGCTTATCTCGTTTGAAGCATGCAAACAAAAGTTCTGATAATGTCTGACCCAGAAATTAACTCTCACACTAGTAAGGTGCAGGATGTGGAAATGCATGTTTTGATTATTTCTGCTGTACTGGCTTGCATATAATATGATGCCTAAGCAGCTAAAGTTAGATCAATTAACATCAGTAAAGCAGTCTCATGTCCTTCCAAAATGTTGTACATAACATTTTCTTTAAACTCTTATGAAAGCTTAAACAGGGTGTGTTTGTATAGCCACAGGTGTGTGGTGTCCTGCTGGACACGACGGGGTGTGATGCCGATGCCAAGGTTGTGTGTCACCTGGGCAGGTCTCACTGCCATATCTGCCGGTGCCGTGGGGAGGTCTCAAAGACACTGTAGTCAATATTGCTTAAACTTTACAGTATTAATGAGTTCAACATTGTGATTTTTACTTTCATGCAGCAAAATTACTGAGTGTTTTTGAAAAAAATAGTTGAGTGAAAGCAAAACTTAGATGAGCATGCTAGAGTGTTTCTGTGAAATCAGGTGTCCTGTATTTTTGTTGCATACCACTTGAAAAAGATACTCAAGCCAAGTTTTATTTTGCATGTACAGCATCCATACAGAAGTTGCCTTCCATCTAGCTGCTGTGTCATGCAAATACACATTTTTCAAATGATAAATAAGAAATAACCTATATGTCTGTAATGGTTCAGTTTTTAGTTTGTACTTGATTGTGTTAAAACAGCTGATTTCCCAGTGCTTTTGTCATTCGTTTGGTGCACAGATTGCTTCTAGCACAGTCATATTTGTTTCTTTCCTGTTTATATTTGTTGGTCTGTCTACTAAATGGATATGTATGGGCTGCACTTGATAGCACTAAAGTTGTGTGTGGATTCCTGTTCTGTGCCACCACTGTGTACATGTGTGCTCCTGTGTGTAGAGCTGTAGAAGGGTGTTCCTCCACCATCAGAGAAATCCCAATTCTTGGCTTCCCATGCTTTTCTGGATGAGCATTATTTGAATGCTTCTCTTTATTTTGAAGGTTGGAGGGGAAAGGCAGTTTGCTGGCTAAGGGAAACATCTCTTGGCCTCTGGCTTCTCCTCCTACTTGATTGTAGTGCTATTTATCTCTTCTTCACAGCTGTTAGGTACTCTGGGAGCGAGGTGGTCAAAAGAAAGGGTTGTGGCTTCTGAGAGTGGTATGTCCTGTTCCAGGACTAACTTCCCTTCTATGCCCTGCAGGCTGAGGTTTTTAGGGAAAAGAGCGCTCTTTTCACTGCCTGGCTTAAAGCTTTGAGAGAACATGCACTCCTTTTTATAAACTGAATTCTGGGGGTGGTTTTGGTTAATTTGTACTTGTAAGAAGTTGTTTTTCTGTTTGTGTACTGGGAGATGATGCTGTTGTAGAAAAACTCCTGTAAGTTCAGGATTTGTATTGGCTATAATGACATCATAGTGGAAGTAGCAAGAATGTAACCTTTCGTTCCATTTTCTTGCACTCTTAATATGATTGTAGGTAGCCATAATAGAGGAAGCACTTGTCCATTGCATGGATTCTGGTGACTGTGGGAACAGAGAAAGCTCCTGTGGGTTCAGAGCTGGGCCTGTGAAGCAGTGCCAGCAGCCTTTCATTTAACAGCATCCTGTGCATTTGTACGAGAGAATTCTGCTGTGTGCGTTTTATAAAAGTGCCATATGACTTAAATTTTAACACGTTCTGCTGCTTTTTGGTATTGTAGTGTTCATGGAAAATGTGCTGTAAGACTAGAAACATGATTGTGTTATACAGTTAATTAAAAATAAAGGCAGATTTTTAATATGAGCTCAGTCAGTGAAATACATCAACAAAGACTTTTTTGTTGGCTGTCAAGTGAGAAAAACAGAAAAGACTCAAATTCTTTCTCTAATATTTCCTTCCAGTCTGACTCATCAGTAGAAATTGTGAAGAGCTGCAGAAGAGAAGACAAACAGACAAGCTGATAACTCAAAGAAATACTCTTTTGAGTTTGGGGTTCAGAGTGGAGTCACCATGAGCGATGTTACCATTGTGAAGGAAGGCTGGGTACAGAAGAGGGGTAAGTTCTACCTTTTGATGGAAAGTGCTTCTGATGTCTCCTACCCTGCGTGCAATGGTATTAAATGGTTACACAGGTGAATGTTCTTGATTTATCTTCTGGTCTGGAGCAGGCTAATATGACCATATGTGGCCACTAAGGCCTTCTTGGTACTGATACATAAGCCTCAGCACTGCCCCTGTTTGTAGGGGTAATTGACAGTGCAGAGGAAGTTGGGCTCAGTAATTCCCACTTCACCTTGAACCTTGTTGCTGGAGCTGCTGTTACCTCTGTGTCAGACTAAGCTGGCTGTTGTGGCAGCTGGCAGAGGCAGTAATAGAGGTGTGCAGTCGAAGGTTGCCTGGAAGCTGCTGTAGATGTGATACTTTCTGTGAAACTTCCTAGATGCCAAAATCATTCAGTGTGGCTCGGCTTGTATTTGAAATGCAAGTAGTCCCAGTAAAATAGCATAACACTTGCATAAAGCTCAGCATGCACCTAATTACTTAGCAGACCTGGAAGCCATATGATTAAAGAATATGTTCCTAACTATAAGCCAGTATAAAGTATGATTTTCTGTTATATTTGAATTCCTGCGAGTTCTTGAGATGTCTCTTTAAAATGTTTCACCAAGTGATTTACAAATTTAGGGAGGTTGCTGTATGTTCAGCTTTGAATGTGAAACCTCTAGAAATATCTGGCATTCATATCATGTGATGAGCTTTGGATGAAATCTTCCATGTTTCATGCAACTCTGCTTTAGGTTGTGGTTGCACACATGATTAGTTTTGAAAGAATATAACCTCTCTCACAGAGAGAAGGTGATCTGGATTTTAGGGTGATTTATGCCGTGAGTTTTTGTGATCCTAGCCCAGAAAGATTAGACTGAAATAGTGGGAACAAAATTACCCTTTAATTTACAAAGAAATGCTTTGCTTCAATAGCAGTGTGTGAAGACAAAGATCATTATTAACTTTGTTATTGCAGATTGACATTAAATGTCAAATAAGGCAAGATAATAAGAGAAAAAGTTTATTATTCTTTTATTATTCCTGCATAAATTGTATTTCAGGATGCATTATGGGTATTGTAGATGAAAATGAGCTAAACTGTGTTAAGGATAAGGCCTACTACCTATTTTGGATTATATACCTGTATGTCTAACAAATAATATTTTACATGACAGAAACTATTTAAAATTTTAAATTAGTTTTCCTTTCTACCTTGTTGTTGTTTACTCAGTTTGGCGATCTGATTTCCGTTTTTGATTATTTCATATAAATTTCTTTCAAATGTATTTCAATGGTTAGGATGCTCCAAATAATTTTCTTTTACATGACATCAGTTCCTTCATATGATACTGCTCATTCTTATTACAACTTCTATCAACTCTGTGAGCACTGGATATGAATATATTAATTACTGGAATCCAGAAAAGGACAATGTACAATAAAACCCCATGTCTTACTTAATATTCAAAATTCTGAAATGTGAAATAAAGGTTTTTCTTCTCACCCTGTTTTGCTATCTATTAATTGAAGAAAAGCCCCCTGAGTTGACATTTTGATGTCAGTTTTGTTAATAATTGTTTTCTAATTAAAAACATTTCATGACATGCATTTTTTCTTATCATAAACAACTTTGAATTTATGGTTATTTTTTTTTCTTCTTGCTATAGGTAACTGTGTAGGTTTTAGTGGGAGTTTTCTTAATTGCGTCTATATTGTCCTTAATTTTCTTTGTCTGACTTATTCTGGTTGTTGGTGGGTTAAAGTGTTTCTTTTGTTTGTTTCTGAAAACAAAAGGAAAAGCATGGTTGTGTTTCACAATGTTAAGAATTCATAAGCATTTAATTCAATGGTTATGCGTTTTGTGTAATTACAACTTTGACCTTGCACTGGAGCAAGAAAATCAAAGTTGTTAAGTGCATTTGTTAAATGTTGCCAAGAAAAAGTATCCAACTTTAATCTATATTCTGAGAATTGGAGTATGCTCGGTAGACACTTAATTTGGCAGCTAAATATTCTCTCTCTGTGCTAAGAAGCATATTGGGATTGGGTAAAGCTGTCTTGCTTCCACAAGTGATCATTCTGTTACAGTTTTAAAGTGAATTCTATGATCATCAACACTCGATGCTTGTTGGCTCAGTTCACAGGTTGGTTTTGGTAGGTACAAACCACATCTCACCTGGAGAAGGGTGAGTGTGGGATCTCTTCTCCAGGCAGACACTGAATGAATTCCAGCCCAAATGACCGGTTCTTTGGACAGCCCCAAGCCACGTGTATGGTGCAACATAAATTTCTGAGACTCCAGACTGAATTTATCTGGAAATAAAACTTTTAAACCCTTCCTGGTGGGAACATAGGGGCCTGGGCTGCTTCAGTTGATTGATCTGTTTCTATTATGTGGAATTACTTGGTCATGTGACTATAGCCCTGGACCTTTTAAAATTGTCCCCTTCAGCAGTCACTGTGGTTAGTGATACAAGGAAAGGGAAAAAAATCCAACTTCTTTTTGTGATTCACAGCCCAGTCAAGAAGTATGAGGATGACTTGAAGGTATTGGGATGAAAAATGGTTTTGAGGAGCTCTCTAATGAGATGGGCCATTACAAAGGCGAGTTAGGTGAACTCAATGTAGAAATGAGAGGGGAGGACTAGAAATAGAGCTGGGGATTTCTCTCTGAATTGAGACTCTGCTAGAAAGAGGCTAGGGAAGACAGGGTACGTTAGGGCACTGTGAATGCCTGTGAAATGCAGTGAAAAGATGTTTGCTTTATTATTATCCGTAGTGCTGTATCCATGTCAGTAATAGAGGGCTGAGGGCTATATGTCTGTAAGGTTTTAAGGCTGCTGTTGAGCACTGAAGAATCAGATGTGTTGCTACACAGTTGGCTTCAAAGCCCTGTGTGTGCATAAATGAGGCAGCCATTAAAGTATTAATGTTTTACTTCAAGTTAAGAAAATGCCAGAATTAAGTTTTTTTGAGACTGATCATACTTGGGCTTTGAGCCTCTAGGAGAAGCAATTTCAGTGTGGTGAGACTAGATGACACTGTGGAAGAGTAGACTGTTGTATGTGAAAGGTCAAACGAGCAGAGAGAGATGACAGGCTGGAGGTGAGAACTTTGGACATCAGAAGACACAAAACCCAGAGGCAAGCGGTGCCTGAGAAGCTTGGGGAACGCCAGGTGAAAGGAGACCCAGGAACAGAGTGACTGGGTGTGCCTGAACAAGTATTGCAGCCCAGCAAGAGCAGATTCGGAGAATGAAATAATTGGTGATGGGGGCTCGATACCTATCTACGCTTAGTGCATTTGTAAAGTGAAGTGGGTATTAATTTGGACTGGCTTCTGTCAGCTTCTGTGCCCCTTTGGCAGTGGTAGTGCTCCTGGAGTACATCGTGTGGCTTTTTAGTTTCATCTGAAAGGAACCAGGTTTGTGCGCTGTGGGACTGCTTCAAGCTGCAGATGAAAGTGCATTAACTAGGGTGGTAGGAAGATTTGCTGCAGAAGCACTCTCCTTATCTGAACTAAAGTACTAATTCACATCCCTGTGAGACATCAGAACTTGAACAAGTGGAGAGCCAGCAGAGCAGTCTCCTTAAAGCGGAGTCTCTGCTCAGGTGAGAGAGGAGTGGGAATGTATTTTGTATGGATGGCTTTATGGTTGTAACTTACTGTCTTAGATCCAGTGGCAGGAACCAAGCAGCTCATGGCCTGTGTCCATGTGTGGCTGCAAAGATATTTTTGCAGTTCACTGGTCAGTGAGGATAATAATTTTTCTTTCTTTCTGTTCTCCAGTTATACCTGCAGCTGGATTAGGAGAGAGATGCATTGTCTTCCATTATGAATTTACTTTTTAGATGACACCCCCTTTTTTCCTTATAATGCATACAGATAAAAGGAAAGCAATTTTGACTAAAAACCTTAAATACAGTGACCAGAACCTTGTTGCTGATACGCAGAAATTGAATATTTGACATTATTGCAGTTAGTGTAAGCACTCTGCAGTAATTGCTGAAATGACTTTTACATTTTGGATTTGCAGAGGACAGTGTTTTGCAGAGTGAGTATTTTTAAATTTATGTCGAAGTTAGTATCCTTAATTTTACTTAACATGCTTTTACTGTATTTACTAAATTAAATTTAGTGATTTTTGCAGAGGGGGATATGTTTTTAATTTATCAGTTTGGAAACAGATTTTTTTACGTGGATGAACATGCTTAGTGTGATTAAGGCTGTATCATTACAAAAGTGAGTTTTATGCATTTAATTTATGTGGTATTTTTTCTTTAAAGCCAAAGTTTTCTGAGTTGTAGAGTTGACCTTGTCTGTGGTCTATAATAGTCACAACAATTAGATTTAAGAATCTTTCATAACTATGCTTAATTGCAACCTAATTTCTTTATATATAACCTGTGCACAGAATTTCAATTAATTTAAACATATGAAAAGGTTTAAGTGTTTCTGTTACCATGTTATTGAAAGATCATTAGGGACGAAGGAAAAGTTGACACAGATGCTAACTTTTTAAAGGACCCAGTTTTAAATTCAATGTGTCAACTAACTTTGTCTTTACTTGAAAGAGTGAGGCTTGGTTTTGGTGAGGATACACCTAGTGTGTATGGCACAAGACGATGGCCAAATCATTATTTAAAGGCAAAGCAAAATGTTGTCAGTTTAAGTTAGTGCTTGTGTTGCCATCCTTCGATTGCCTTACCTCTGTTTGGGTTCTGCATTCCAGTGCGGTGCGTGAGGCAATGTGGTTTGCCATGGCAGTCTCTACATGGCTCACAAGGAACAGGTGCCAGCATTCCAATTTTGTAGAGAGGGAACCGAAGTACAAAATTGTTGTGGCTTAACTGTAACAATTTAAGAAGTTTGGTGTTATGAGATGGTGGTAAAAAACCAGACGTCATGAAGCTTTCCTGTAATGAGATTGTCTTGTAAATAGTGTATCACTGAAATACTGCAATATGATTTTTCACTCAATGTTTTTCTTTTCTTATTTTTCTTTTTTCTTTTTTTAAATACCTTTCATAACTTCTTAGTATCTAAAATCGGTGTTAGTGTTTCTAAACTCATACAGTTCATAGAATGTGTTTGATTTACTGTGATGAGATTCACTCAACTGCCACTCTCTTTTCATTTTTGCCATTCAGGACATGATGCAGGTATCATGGGATTTTGGAAATAACTGTGTGGAAAATATTTACTGTTGTTATATCTTCTATCAAGAAGAATAAATAGCGTACTGGAATAAATCTGTTGTTCCAAATAGCAATAGAATTGTTGTTTAAAGTACAAATTATTCATAATCTTAGGGTAACATGTCTTCTCCCTCCTCCCCCTGGCTCAAATCCAGAAAAAGAACTGTATTATTTCATTTAATGGACATTGGGTTTTACAGTTGAACCAAGACCAAACAGATGTTAATTTTGGAAGTATACACTTGAGATTGAGTTCATGTGGTATGGTTGAGGGTTTGTTTTTTTTTTTTTTTAAAGTTGTTGTTGGTTTTGTTTGGGTTTTATTTTGTGGGGTTTTTAAATTTTTTTTTTTAATGGGTGCATGAATGCCTTGATTGGAAAATTAATCTTAGAATTTATGGTATTAATTGAGTGTTATTCACAACCTGTCAGAAATCTTGTTTGCAGATTGTCTGAATTATTTGAGCAATGTAACGCACCTCTAACAAAGACAAATTTAAATATACTATGTTGAACATCTGCTACACAAAGTAGAAGAAATTTAAAGATTTTTTTTCTAATTGTCTTAGCGAATAGTAGTTTAAGGTAAAGTCTTGATTGATGAACCACTTGAAACTAAATAAGCCTTTCATATTGTAGTTGTTCTACTCTAATTCTGTCTAATTAATAGAAAACATGAAATTTCAACAAATTACATGAATGTAAAAGAGGCAGTTCCATGTGGACCAAAGGAAGGAAAAATGACAGTACAAGCTTTCTTATATCCTTAAATGGAAGCTAGATTTTTTTTTTTAATTCCCAAATAATTAAAATATTTCTGTATCTTGCACTCAGTCTAGAAATGGATTTAGGTAGATCTGTAAAGTTGCTTGCAGTCAGGTAAATGTCACACACTGTTTGGGATTTTGTTTGGATTTTTGTTTGTTTGTTTGTTTGTTTTGTTTTGTTTTGCTTGTTTGGTTTTTTTTTTTTTCCACATGCACTCTAAGCAGAGATCTATGCATTTAGATGCTGTTTTCCTGCAGCTACCCCACTGGGAGAAGAGGGCCTCTGAGCCCTTCCTCTGTCCCACTCACTTTGTAGTTGACTACCAAGATCTTCTTGGAATAATGATAACCTTTTTAACCATACTTGTCCTTGAAGGAGGATCAGAACCGTATGAAAATCTTAAACTTGATGTAACTAGCATGAGTATGGGGTGTTCTCTTTGCTAAATATTTTTATTCCAGATACTTTTTATCAGTGCAGAGGTGAGTGTAATTTTTGCAGCTCTCTACCTTGTACTATTACAAGTTTCTGTTCTAAAGGCAGTTTGCTGTAGATGTTGAAGCATGAAACACAAAGTATTTTAAAGAGTCTCAAGATTTCTCTCTGCAATATCCTTGCTGAATGCCAACTTAGATAACTGTCCATGGTTGATTATTTTTAAATTTTAAAAAATTGTTTTTGTTTCATTGTAGCTATAATAGAGACTGCTTCCAGTTTTTAAATGGTTGTACAGTTTTGGTTCTCGTCAGTAAAAACGATGCTCTCTTGTAGAGAGAAGCTCTATACATGAAGCTCTCTTGTAGATAATAATGGCTAGAATTCTGTTCATGTTCTTTGATTGAATCTGTTAGTTCCTACCACTAGTATGTCAGATAGAAGATGCAGTAATAACTTCAAATGGATAGTGTATTATTTACATGGAACATTCATGGGCATATCAATATGTTGAGCTTGGAGCTATTGATGTACAGCTTTCTGAAAAGAAGTTAACCAAATTCAATATCTAAATTGAATCTTTGTTTTCCCTGCAGCTGCTTGTAAGGTGTGTTTCTGGTGCTTATCACTTTGGGCTTTAAGCTTTCACATATCCTGAGTTTTATGGTAGAAAAGTGCTTTTGCTATTCCTGACAGCAACAGGTTGCTTGTTACACAGGAAAATACCTAGGCAATGGGTGGTTTTGGGTATTCTGGACACAGTGGCCTTACATGTTCTTGTACATCTGTTCCATTTCCTGTAAAATGAATGCTGCCTGGTTGCTCACGTTCTGATGGTTTTCTCCATTCATACTGGTTTCTCTTATTCATACTACTTCATTACCCATGAGAGCAATACTTCTGAAGAAGCAAGGTTGAATATTTTCTGTTGCAGGGATAAGGGAAGCAAGATGTTAATTCATTGCCCTTTTCCTGCTCACAACCCTTTTGGCCTGTCAGTATGGCATAACTAACAAATGTCCAAGGATGTTGTTGGGAAAGAATTTGAGGAACCATTTTGCAAATACATGCCTTCTGTGTATGAAAACCTCTACTTTTTACTTGAAGCTTAAATAGTTCCACTGTGTAATACCTTTGGCATAGTGTAATATGTTGGTTACACTTGAAATTCTTTTGTCTTTATGTTACTTTCACATTGTTTTTGTAAGAATAATTTTCTTGCAATACCAGGACTTTTGATCCTTGTAAAAAATCATCTTCTCTCAATATACCTATGTGCTAGTCCAACAAATCTCCCAAGTCTTTGTGATTTATTTTATTTCAGCGGCAATCTGTGTACCTGTTCTTCTCACCTCAGCTGGGTCAATCAGCTTATGCCTCTGTGGGACCCACTTCTTTAATACTACCCCTGCTGTAATCATCAATAACATTATTGAGGTCAACAGCTGTGACTTGAAACTAGGTTCTGAAAGAGTTTTAGGACTGGACTAAGAAGTCAGAGTTTTAGGGCATAAGGCAAATGAGACTGCAGATTGAGATGTTGAAAAATAAGCTTTTTTCAATAAGGAAGCTTTAGGGAGAAGACCAGGGCAGAAGGTTTTGTAGCCACTCAATGCTGTTTTAGTTGCCTTTTGTTTTCTTAGAGGAACTGTTGACCCTTTATGAGCATCTCTACAAACTGTAGACAAAATGAGAGTCTTTTTTCCATCAAAACAAGGAAAGATGCTTGTAGTGAGTAGGATTTATTCAATCTCTAAGTTCTTGAGAGTAGTTTAATAGCTTCTAAATTGCAGGCAAAATGTTGTTGCTCAGTTCCAGCAGCACAGACCTTGCCTTGCTCTGGAAGGGTTTCCTGTTTCTCAGGTATGACTCCATCAGCATAGTAGAGGCAAATTTGTTGAGACGTGCTTAGATTTTGGTTCAAACTGTATATGGATGTTTCCAGAGCTTTGCTTTGGACTTAGAGTCCTGTCTGTTCCTAAGGACTTGAGAGCTCCTTGGCAGAGGGAATGTATGAGTTGTGGTCACAATGTGAGCCAGAGCTTGTAATAGTTGATAATTGGGAGATTTGGTTCGGATGTATACTCCTTATCTGTAATGTAGCTGTGCATCCAGTCTCATTTTTTCCAGTCCTTTTCAGTCCCATCTCTTACTAGTACTACTTTATCTCTCAGCTAGTCTGTGTTGCCATTGATTCCTTCCCTTGCAACTCAGGGAATTTTTAGCTTACTTTATATAAATCTAAGTAAATTTCCTTGTAATCAGGTCATTGCAACTGATGTCTTGTTTACTGTAAATTCTTAGTTTATAGTTTGCTTTCTAACAAAGTCCTTTCTTAAAAACTGATAGGAAGATAGGAAATGAATGTGTAGATGCCAGAACACTGATAAGAAAACACATTCTTTTTCTAGATAGATTCAGAAGATCGCTTACAAATCGATGGCTGTCTTTACTTTGGAAGTAGTCTTCCCAAAAATATTGAATTACAGAATGGTAGCACGTTAACTGTGTAAAATTAGAAAGTTCCCAGTTTCATTAGTTGTTACCATTTTCACATTGAAACTCCAAACTGTGTAATCCTTCGTTATTGACACTTGAACGGTTGAAACGTAAAATAATTTACTGGGCATAGCTTCCTGATGGTCTTTTATCAACATTGCCATAATAAGAAAGTTACTGTAACCAGAATAATCTTCACAAATAGCTGCTACTTAGGCCTAGGTACTGAGAACCACACCAGCAGCAAGAAATTTGAGGGCTACTTGATACAAATGCTCTGTGATTTTGGTTGTGATAAATTTGTGGACAGCTGTGTTCATAATGAAGGAAGACATGTAAGATGGTAAATTATATAAAGAATTGGGCCAGTAGTACCTTAAATTTGGCACTCAGAGTTGTGGAAACCTGAATTTCCTGAAGTTTCCCTCAGTTAAAATGGAAATAGTATTGTTACTTCACCTCAGAGACTTCCTGAATGTGAGTTTGTTTATCCTTGTGAAAATTCTAAATGCCTTGCATTACAATATTCAGACTTTTAAAAATATGACTTTTTATAATTGAAATATAATTTTTGTATAGGAAGCAAAATGAATCTAACAGTTGAAGTTTAGTCTGAATGAGAAGAAGTGGATTTTTTTTGATTTTGTTTATCCTGACACATTGCAGAGGAAGAGGTAAAATCTGTTAGGTCATACAAAGAGACAACATGTTAAAGAAAATTGAAAAATCTCAAGGTTAGTTCTTTTGTTAGATGTCTTCCAGAGAGACTGGAGGAAACCCTTGAACAATGACCCTTGGGAGAGAGTAATCTGTAGGAACATGACAACATCTCTACCTATACTTGCACACTTTTGACCTCATGAAACTGCAGATGGATTAGTGGTTTAACTTTTACACACATGGAAATTCCTTCAAAGTAATGTGCTTCTATATAGCATTGTTCGCTTTACTGGTATTCACTCGCTTTGTTTTGAACTGCGTTGGCTTTTACAATATCATGCCAGTTTATGTGTGCTGACTAATACATTGGAAACTTCACTGAACAAGTTTGTTCTTATCTTGAGAAACAGCAGCAACTACTGTATTTTAATTAGAAGCTTGCGAACTTGTCCCTGATGCTCTTCCATGTTTACTTGAAACTTAAGTGGAAGCTGTTGCTGAAATGGGGGAAATGTCGTGTCCTCTCCCAGCTCGGTTGTGTTGGCACTTGTGCTCGTAATGGTGACATGGTGAATCATGCCAGGAAATTTATCTGGCTGAAAATGAATCTATTTTTATTTTCCTAGCTAACTTTCAGATGGATCATTTCCCTGACCTGACTCACCATGTAGCTGCACAAACAGTGGAGCTGGCAAACATGGGAATGGGAGAGCGGCCATGTGGAGGGGCAGGACAGCTCCCTGCTAGTGGCAGCCCCCACCTCTGCAAGAGTGAATTGGCTGCAAAACTGCACCTAAAACTTATATTGTCACTACCATAGGACTATGGCACAACTAGTTCGTATTTCAGGATGGTTTTCTTTGAAAGTCATGTTTAGAGAAGGACCATTGATTTATTCTGTGCTAGTCCTAAATGTGATTGAATTAAAAAATGCCACCAGGAGGGTTAGCTAATTCCTGTTCCTGTGTGTTTATAGTTTTTAAACGAACAAAATTTTTTCACAGAAGAGTGACTTGGCTAATGTCTGGAACATTAAGTGGTTCCATAATCCTAATAATAGAGTAGCTTTGTAACCCTCTTGTGTTTATAGTTTGAAAGCTGTTTAAAAAGAGTATTTTAATCAAAAAAACTCTCAAAGCTTATGATATACAGGTACTCTTCTGAGGCTAGTGAGTTGTTTGCTTCTAGGTATTACTCAAGATTAAAATTATACTTGATGGTTCTCAGAGTTCAGAATATTCATAGTGTGTTGGTGGACAATCAGTGAAACTTCAGATAATGTTAATTAGTAAGAGTCTCGAGTTTTCTCATAGAGTTTCTGCTGCATTAGGTAGAATTCTTGTAAAGTAGATTTTGTCTGAACTTCATTCTTTGCAATGAATACCCTACTTCTGGGTTTGCTTCTGGGTTTGTAATATAACAGAGTTTGGAGAAGGATCATGTTCTTTGATTTCAACTTGCGCGTGAGTATTTTAAATGAATTTTTGTTGTAAACATTGTATTTAGGATCCGTTTGGATGGTTTTCAATCACAGGATCTTATACATTTAATTTACACCGTGTGCACAGGATTTTATGTGAAACTGCTGTTGGCAGAAAGAGGCTTATGTAGAGATGATGAACATTTCCCTTTCCAACTATCCTTGCTCCTGAGGAAATGGGGAATTGCTGTTATGTGCAGCTCTGTGGACAACCATGCTGATATTAGATGAAATAGAAAAGTTTCTTGGCAAATGAAACAAAGGAGGAGTCAAAACCCCCAAATGAAACCAACCCAGCTGTTTTAGGGATCCTTTCAAATATTTGTGTTTCCCTACATCCTCTCCAGGGTAGAGAAGAAGATCCAAGAAGTTAGCTGCAGATATTTGGTCTACAAATGGAGAGCTGGGGAAACAGTTATAGTTACAACATGTTATTTGTGTTATGTAATAGCTGTGTGACACTTACTAATGTATTTGTCTGAGATAAGTTTTTTGTGCCGGCTTCCTACATATCTGCATAGTCATTAACAGATAATCACACAAATGCTGAGTGCATTGGTAGTGAGGTTTTAAATAATCTGCTGTAGATAGGTAGTAGTAATAATAAGAATGATAAAAATAGCAATGAATAATAATAATAATGATAATAATTATATCCTTTAATAATAAAAATGTGACCCACTCAAAAAAGGTCACATTTAAAAAAAATTCTAATGTTAATAGGTTTTTTGTGTCTTTTTGGGGAAGATACTTAAATAATTTAACTTATTCTTGCATTAGAGTATGAAATCCAAATTTGTGCTGGTTTCTTGTAATGAATTTTGCTGTAAAAAAGGTAGCAAGTTGCTACTCCAGAGCAGAATAAAATAAACAGGGAGAAAAAGGCTCTTTTTATTGAGAGGCAATATGAGTGTAGAAGCATCACTGTCTAGGTGTCCAGTGTGTCTGACCTTTCCTTACAAAAGGAAAGTATCTCTATAATAAAGTGAGTTTTGGTGGATAGAAAATCACAGGTCATTGTATTCAGTGAAATAATTGTCACTGGTAAATTACCTCACAGTAGGCATTTGTATTTTTGTAGTAAATACAATCCTGCAGTATAGCTTTAGCATATTAATAGCCTTTCCTTTCTTGCAATCCACTATATTCCCTAAAAGCCATCTGTGGTTTGTGAGCTGTTGATGTCAACATATTTCTAGCTTTAGCATAGAGGAAAGTTTTTTATTGATTACATGCATGGTTTATAAAAAGGGTGGCTTACCATGATCTCTTGACTTTTGTCAGTTAACATATTTAAACATGCTCCAAATAACTTGTCATCTTTAGAGTTCCTTGAAAATCTGTTTGTATTTCTTCACTTAGAGTGTGATATTTCATTTTTTTAACACACAAAGCAAGAAATTAATCTATTTTAATATTTCCTCAGAATAGATAAATATTAGGAATTACTCTCTACTGAGAAATTCCACGCATTGTGATTTAACCAGTGTCTGAGGAATGCAGTATTGCTATTTAGAACACACCCTTTTGGAAGAGAATGGTGTTTCAAAATGCACCATCTGAAACACAAAAGGTTTTAGTGTGCATAAAACCTTACAGAGACTTAGAAAGACAGAACTCAATAAAGCCAGTGAAGTTGGCAGTTTCCTTAAGTCCTCGTTGTGAGAAAATGGGTGTCTTTTTGTCTATTTTAACTGCATTGATGTTTCTTTTTAGCTATGGAATGGTGTGAGCTGCTGTGGAGCCTGGGATATCAAGCAGGAACCGAGAGCAGTTAAGATCAGGAGAACTTTCTCGGAGTCTGTTTTAAGGATAATCTCCAAGGAAATAGCCTCTTATGCTCATGCTGCACTAAGGAGCACTCTTTTTCCTGAAAGAAAAATATGCATTGATAGTTTCAGCTTCTATTGTAGTTAGAGATTCTGTTCTCAGTTTGAAATTGTAAAAATGGAAGAATCAGTGTGTTTTACAGATATTTTTCTTTTGGTTCATACTGTAACTCTTATTGGATATTTCTAGTGTAAAAATCTGTCATTAGTTTTGCTACACATTTCCCCTGACCACAGTTGCTCTCTGGTCTTGTTTGAAAGAGTCACTGGTAGATGCTACTATTTTTGCATGGTTCTAAGCAGCTGATGAGCCTGTTGAGAGTACAGAGAGTTTGATAAAATGGGAAGGATACAGAGAATGGAGACATTTAAAAGATGGGCTAGATAGCCTGGGAAAGTGAGCAAGTTTGGTATGGAAATGAGGTACCTGTATTGCTAGATACAGCATCAAAGAATTAAAAAATAGAGAAAGTTCAATGTAAAGATAGAGTTTCAGAGAAAAAATACTGACTGCTTGCATTGCAGAGACTGGTAATTTTTAATTACTTAAAGCATGAGAAGTCTCTGAAACAAACAAGAATTCCATGGTAATTACAGTAACTTCTGTCATGCTGTAATGCATCTTTGTCTTTCAGTGCTTAGAAAATAAAGTTAAAAGAGAACCATTATTTTTTGTTTGGTTGATGGTGGGTTTTTTGGGGGTTTTTTTTGGGTTTTTTAATTTTTTTTTGTTGTTGTGCTTTGTTTACAATGCTATTATGTAATTATAAGGAAAAAAATATAGGCAAATAAAATTAATCCCTGAAAACTCCCAGCTCAAAGTCTGCACTGGAAGGTAAAAGAATACAAGAAAGGAATAAATTTATATATCTAGGTAGTAAGGTGCCTGTCATCTGGGGATTTCAGTAAGGAGCAGGCATTACAAATTGGCAAGGCAACAGTTTCATTTACCAGCTAAATAAGATATGGTCATAAAAATCCATTTTAAAGACCAGGGTGTGAAACTTCAACTCAGATATTGCTTTCCATATCAACATATGGATGTGAAAGCTGGAAATCCAACAAAGGTACGGACATCTAAATGCCTTTGAAAGCGAATGCCTTAGAAAAATACTATGTATTAAATGGAATGAATTTATAACAGATGCCAAGATTCATTAGACAGCTCAAAAACCCCTTGGCTCTAAAGTTATCCAGAAAAGAAGATGGAATTATCATCTGGAACATATGTTAAGAATGAAGCCAGAGCATCTGTCATGGAAAGCATGCCACTGGGCAGCTGGAGGAACACACAAAAAGCACCAACTGAAAGAGTCTCTCCATTGAACAACACCAAAGGTAAAAAGGTTGTGGGACATTGCGCTGGATGCACAAGGAGTGGTTCAGAGCAGACAAAAACTGCACAGAGCTTTTTGGCTTTTTGTGGGTTTTTTCCAGTATGTGTAAACTGAAGAGTTTTGGGTTGTTTTCTCTTAGTATTGCAGATAGCAAGGAGTGATTAAAAGTTGAAGTTCAGAAGCAAAAAGGGCAGATTAAATTCAGTATTTATTTATAATGTATTTTAGTTTATTTTAGAATTTGTATGTAATTTCAGCCCTTAAAAGAGAAAGAAGGTGGTGTAATTAAATAAACCTTCAGATGCATTCTCACTGATTACCTTAACGCATAATAGAGCATTAAGGATTATTTCAATAAAAATCCAGGCTTATTTTATCCAAGTAACCTAGAGTTGATGACACTACTATGGATTACCTTTTCTCTGAGATCACTTCCTCCTATATTTTTCTACTTTTTTCACTTTGCAGGAGTTCTAGAATTTCCAAACCAGCATCTCTCTGCAATATAGTGTCTTTTAACTTGCCCTTGTGTGAGCCTAATGTTACCAAGGTTTGTGTTGGAAACAGCAGGATTTAAATTTTATAAAAGACTTCTAGTTGAAATGGAAGCTTTCAAATCTGTTATCTCAATCTGTCTCTTGGTCATATGTTATGCAAAATGTTTTATTAAAATACAACAATCCCCACGAAGTTTGTCCAAAGTAAGCATTCGGTTATGTTTTAGACTTGGTAAAGAGAATTGGTCTGTGTTCTTATTTTACCCTTGCGATATTCAAGGGAAAAAAAAAAAATCCCAAAAGGGGGTGTGTGTTATGGCTTTTTTGTTTGTTTCCTTGATTTTTTGGGGGGTGGGGTTTTTTGTTTTTTTGGTTGTGTTAATTTGGGTTGTTTGGTCTCCCCCCTCCGCCGCCACTGAATCATCTCACTGAGTCCCAGCCTAACACGTGGGAATGAGTGTATCCTGTGAGAAGTTTGAACAACTCATTCACCTTCTAGATGCATCTTAGGATTCTAAGCAGTGAACTAAGACTGTTAGTTCCGCTTAGCAGGGTAACAAGTTTAGGCAAAACTAATAACTCCTCAAACATTTCTGAAGTTTATTGATAGCTGCAGCTTTTCTGCTTCTTCCACTTACAGTATGATGAGTGTTACAGTGATTATTTCTTAATGCCTCATAAAGGAGAGAAAAGCTTTCAAATACAATTCAGCTGCACTTGCAGGCTCAGTGTTCAGGAAACAAGTTTTATTTTTCTTTAAAAATATTTACAGATAGTGGTTTTGTCCCATTTACACATTTGGGGTTGATGGAGCTCAGTTCAGATGCACTGGAGGTGAGGCATCTAGCTATAGTCTGTCCTGCAGAGTCTATACAGTCATGATTTTCTACTTCAACAGATTCTGCACCTGATTTATTTTGTAATTAGATCCAGTTAGGATTGCAGTTAAAACTAACAAATTTTGTCAGAGATTGTCCATTCTGTCAAATTCAGAGCAGATTTCAGTTATGTTACATGAAAAAATTAATCCAGCACACTCCTGAATATCTCTTCTCCTTTTGTTGCCATGGCCATTTGCTCTTTTGTGTGCATGGCAACTGAAATTTCTGTGTATCTAGTTTGTAATAAAGTACTTTTAGTAGTATTGAAGGCAAGCTTAGAAATGTCTCTGGAAATAAAAGAAGTGAAAAGACATTGTGTAATATACTATTTCAAGTTATGTGTTGCCTAGTGGTTAGAAATGCAGTTGTCCTGTGCTCACTGCTAAAGATTTTTGCTCAAGAGTACATAACAATAAAAAATCTTCAAGAGCTAAAAATACAGGATTACTGCATTCTTTGACCTGTGGTCAAAGATTTGGCAGGAGTCGCCCTGTATTGTTTGCTCAAGGTTTGTTTGAAGAGAACAATTATAGGATGATCATTAAAAATATTGACATATTTTTCAAGAGCAGAGGATTAAAAACACATCTTTAAGAAAGAGGGTTTTTAAGTATTAAGTTGGATTGCCTTAAACAAAGTAGGAACAAATAGAAAACATTGTTTAAATCTTAATTTGAATTCCAGTTATTGAGGAAGTGGTTGTTTATTGAAATTGTGTATATTTCTGTGCATTTTCCTTGCAATGTTTTGATACAATATACTACAAAATCTAGTTTAACAGAATCTTGATCTCTTAAGAAAGAAGGCATCCCCTCCATGTAGAAGATCTCCAGTAGGACGAGAGGAGTCCTCAGTGGATTTTTGTCAAAGAATGAGTGAAGACTTCATCCCCCCATTTTGATGCAGAGTCAAAATCAATCTAGACATACAGGGTAATAGTTATGACTAAGAGAGTTTGCCAGGTTGATAGCCTTGAATGAGTGATTCTCTGGTACTGAACTCTGGTTTGAGTTCAGAGTTCACACAGATGAGAGTGTGTGGGTTCCCACAGTACAGATCTGCTGAGTTTATGCCAGATTTTTTACTAAATTAGTTCTGTAATAAAATTGGAATGTTTCAGTCTTTGTCTTTTTGCTGTGTAGGGTCAGCACGCCTGCGTTGTTTTGTCCTTGTCCCTGACTCAACTTTATTCCTTTCATAGCTGGTTTGAGATGTTGTTTTGGGAATTGCCTGTGAAGGAGGACTGGCATTTCCCTCCACTTTCCTTTTGGGTGTACTGCTGAGTGTAGTCACTCCTGCTCCTCCCAGAAACTGTTTAAAGAAAAACAAAATTTCCCCTCCAGACATACTTCTCTTAAAACCTGGCTAATCTTTACTTTAATGATGTTTATAATGTTTGATAACATGAGTGTTATCAATGTTGTACCTATGATGACAAAAGAGTGGTTCCTGTGTATAAAAACTGTTTATTGAACAAACGGAGAGTTGCAGCGTAGATAGTCTTAATAACATAATGGAGAAGTGTATCACTTTTTCATTAACCTCACTAAGCTGGGAGAATTAGTACAGTTGTCCTTATGTTGTAAACTGCCTACTAAAATAACTAGATAAGTGCAAAAATACTGGTCTGTTTCCAACAAGGCTGCCAGATGAGATTATGTATTGATGCATTTTTATTTGACTTAAAAATGTAATAGTGGAAGAAATTTTGAGTGTTAAAATTGTGTGTCTCCTGTTTTGATGCGGACTCAAAACGAAAATAAGTCCATACATGATGTTTGTCTTGGTTGTTCTTAAAAGCTCCAGTGACTTTTGGATACAAAGTAGTTCTGCAACTTAACAAACTTTATTTGGACCAACTTTCTAACAATATGTAGTCTAAATTTCCCTGCTGATCGTTTTTTGTACTGCCATCTGTAGATGTGAAGCACAATTAATCACTGTCCTCCTTATGAGACTCGCATATTTTAAGATTATTATATTCCGCCTTCCTGTTACTCCCTACCATATTCTCTGTTCTAGGATAAGCCTAGTTATTTTTAGTGTACTTCAAACTTGGTATTTTCTTAAAATCAAAAAAATGCCCTATACAGTCTTGTTCTCTCAGGACCTTTACCAATTCAGTGGCCCCCTGCCTTAATTTGTTAAGGCTCAAAATTTGTAAATGCTGATATTTCAGAGCTTTTATCTTTGCCTGATAAAAAGAATAAATTCTTATTTTAGTTCTTTTTTCCTTGATTTGCATACAAAGTCTTTGTTAATATGTAGCATAATGATATTTATCTCTTGCGTTATTTGTCTTTTTTGTAACATTGCATTGCTTGTTCTTCATGGATTTTTCTAAGACAATCAAATTTCTAAATCTGGACTATTGTAAAGAATTTTTGCTGTCTCGGCGTCTCCATACGTGACTGACTTGTAACTAGATGATAAATTTTTTTTACCTTTAGAATGTTTATCTTGCTCTTTATTATTCTGTACCTGATTTGCCAAGAGCATCCATACTCCAAAGGTGTTTTATTAAGATGTACTAATCTGTTCTGTGGTGCTTTTAGTTTTTATTGGTAAATAGCTTTTTTTATTATACCCAAGTAAATGATCTCTTCATTGTGCCTGTGACAGTCAGCTCACTGATCAGCTAAAAACAGAATTCAAAGAAGTGAGAAATGGAGAATTATTTGTCCTTCTACCATTTAATATGTTAGGGGGAAAAAAAAATATCTGAGGCTTTTAATGAATGGTGACATCGGAGTGATCAAGGATATTTTGATTGTTCTGGGAAGCTGTATGAATAATACTGAAATACTTTTTTTAATCTGTTGATTTACATCAACTATCTTAGTGTTATTATAATCTTATCTTTTATTAACACATCCTATTACATAGAAATTTGCCCCTGACATTTTTGTGCTAAGGATTTTTAGTTTGTTTGCTTTAGTGTATGTATTATAAAGAAAGCTGGAAATAGTGTTTAACTGTTTGTGGGTTTTTTAATATTTTAATATTTATTTTGAGTCTTTTAGTAATTGTTAGTCTTCTCTGAAGAGACAGAGGACCTTTTAAAATCAAAATAATATATTTTTGTGGTGTTTTACTCACTGAGAAAATAAAAAAAATATTTGCTTATGTAAAGCTTACTGATTTCACCTGAGGAAAATAAATATAGTGATATTCTGAATTGTCACAGGTGGTGAAGGCACCCTGAGCAATGATCTACAAAATCTTTGACCAGTGATCACCGCAGAAATCTTGTTTGATAAAAGATTAGATGGTCTTTACTTGTGACCCCTACTATCCGTTGTGTGAGGATTACAAAGTCTCTTTAAAAGTGAGTTTGTACTTAGGTATGATGGTTATTTCAGTGCATTTGCTTCTATTTGAGAAGTTTGCTTTCAGGTTTGTGCTGGTGCTGTTTTTAAAGAACAAATACATATTTCAGTTTGGGGGGGGGTTTGTGTGTGGGGATGTGTGTGGGTATTTTTTTGTTTTTGTTTTGGGTTTTGTGTGTTTTTCTTTTTTCTTCCTCTGGCCTCCCCTTTCCGCATTAATTTGCAAAAAGGGGCTCTCTGCTGTAATAAGCTGGAGAGTGATGATCCTGCAGAACTTTTCTGGTACTGTGGTATCCTTGGCTGTTCCTTTTGTTGCCAGCCAGTTGTAAGTGTGAGTATATAGGAAATAAACTTCTGAAGTGCTTCCCTCCTTCTCTTTCCCTTGCCTCTAGCAAAATAGAGTCAGTATCTCTGTGTTCCTAAGCAGTGGTGTGCGAAGTGTCCTGTGTGTGTTGTGTGTCCCGACCATTCAGCAGATGCACCGTCTTTTTTTGGGAAGCTTGCAGGCAGTCTTCTCACTGACATCTCTGCCAGACACCTCAGATTTTAGAGCTCGGGCAAGGTAATTCCTGGGAGAGCAGTCACACGTGACTGGTTGCTGTAGCACAGGAGTTCACCTTGCTCCATTTAGCAGCCAGCGACAGACCGACCGTAGCACCTGAGGCTACTGAAGAGGAGATAATCTTCTTACATCCCAGGACAAATCCCTTGGTGGAGGAGGATTCCTTCAGGTTCTGCCCTATTAAAAGGTGGGGATTTCCTGCGATGGGTAGGCTTTGCTCCGACAAGACACCTACATTTGCAGGAATTTGCACAGCAGTTGAGACCTAAATGCAGACATGTGGAGAGGGATTTTTTTTAAAAAAAACGTTTTTCCCCATACAGCAGTAATTTTTGATGTTAAGTTCACAACTTTAGCCTTTGAGTGTCTGCAGAAATGTTTGGGATCCCAGCCCCCAAGCCAGTTTGGTCAGGTTTAACTTGCTGATGATCACAGGTGCCCTAGTATGTGGGTGCCTAGGAATGCATAGCCAACAGTAAACTCTGTTTCTGATAGATGTTTGTTCTGATTTTCCTTCTTGCTCCTCCCAGTCCCAGCCCCCAGCTTTGCCTGATCTCCATCCTCTGGGACTTCAGACAGGATACATTGGTAAGCATGTACTTTTGAGGGCTTGGATTATTTCGGAGATGGCAAGTGCTGTATAATGCTAAACTGGAGATATGAAAGTTGGTATGGTTTTCCTAGGAAGTTACTGTACATTTCCATGTAGATTTCTACTTAAATTCAGTGCACTCTGTCTTCTTCTGATACAATTTTTGTTGTAGCATGGGATTTCACACTCCTTTTGTAGTTTTAGACTCACATTCCCTACTTATTAAGCAAATTGGGTGTTTTAATGTGGTGCTACAAGTGCTCATTAAAGCTATTTTTCCAACAGCTGATCATTATTTCTCCGTTTTTTTATTTTTTAAAATTTCCTTTTTTTTAAGAATTTGAGCAAGCTAGCCAGCAGAGATTTTATTTCATTTGTTCTGTGTAAAGTAGTAATTTCCTTTTCTACTCTTTGTTCTTACAGCCCTTAAATGCTTAGAAATTTGTTTTCAATTGCAGCACGTAGCCTAAAAAAGTTTTTGTCTGTTTTATTCTTACCTATGGATGTAGCTGGATGCTTTGTTTATAGTGCCAGACACAATAAGGACTCCATAATCAGCTAAATCATGCTTTTCCAAATGAGTCAAGTGTTTTGGGAGTGTGAATCAACTTTGAGACCTACTTCTCAATTTTGAAGTCACTTGTCTGAGAAGCGTGAAACACAGGAATAGGAAAAGCAGGATTGAAAACTTTGCTGATAATGTATTTTTAAATTTTCATAAACTTAACTTCAAAATCGATTATTTTTCATTGGATATCGGTGTCCAGTGGTCCACTTGGCATGGTTTTCATCAGTCTAGATGATACTTCTCTTTAATGTGTGGTTTGACTGCATGTTGCATTAATGACTTTTGTGGATGAAAAAACCTTGCATGATTAGTCTTTTTGCAGTTTAACATTGTAGATTTTTTCTACAGAATATAAGCACTGATACATAAAGCACCACTGAAGTAGTGCAAAATGGAAATACTGCAGAAATTTTGAATCCTGACCTAATTCACTTTAACTTTGTGATGGCAAATCTTGCCTTTTCTGCTTTTAGAACTCGTTTTGATTGACATAATTTCTTCAGAAAACATATACAGGAAGAGCTGCATTTTTTATTCCTTTCTATAAAGTAAATGTTTGCTTAATGTTATATGAGGATTGTGTTTGTGAATTAGTACACTTGCACAAAGTAATATTTTAAATTATTTTAATATTTTAAATTATATTTTCGTATATTCACTTGTTTTATCATATCCAGAAGGGTCTTTGTGGTTTGGTACAAATATCTGCACTATGAATATGATCCTTGTACGGAGAAATATTTTCATAGTTACGCTGTAGTACCTTAATTTTTTGCTTCGTTGCCATTAGATTTGGAAGACTTGAAACCTGACCGAAGTATGGTGATAGACACAGATAGGAGGTAAAATGCTTATGATTTGAGTTGTCAGTGTCTGGGGTGGGGAGGAAGGGCCTGGGTAAAGACCTGTGAGTAAAATCATTTCAGTTCACATCAGAAGTGCAAAATTTGACTTGTACTGCATTAAGGCAGTGTAAGGGAAACTGATAATAACTATTAAATACTTGATATATCTGTAATGATAAAAAATTTGCTAGTGAATACATTTAAAAAGCTCATTTTTGAGCTTCAGATATTGAAATGAGATTTCCAAGACCAGACAGAAAATATGCTTAAATACCTGAGAGCTCCTGTAGAAATTTGTAGTATTGTTATATGTGAAACTCTGAGCATATCTTAACATTTTACACGTACAGTGAAAGACTGCGTAGATAAAAGTACCAGAGCCTGTAGTAGTTGAATCAAACTCTGTAATGTTACTCTATAATGTAATTGAATGCTTATGTTCCACGGGAGGGTTTGCCTGCAAAGGTCTCTGATGTCTGTGCCGAGCCCTGTTGAGATGGATTTGAATCACTGCCAGCGCATTTCTCTGGCGTGTTACAGCCTTACTTCTTGCGGTGGTAATTTCTCCTTAAAATTACAGATTTCCAGATAATATGGCACTGCATTTTAAATATGCAGAGTTTTGGAATTTGAGGGTGAAAAAATAATAGCAGAACACTGAACAAAAGCCTGGACCTCACCAACAAGCACATACTCTGCCTTCCGACTGCTCCTGGTTTCCTTGGGGCTTCTTATGGATGCCTCCTCCCTGTGGCTGGTGCACCTCATGGACAGAAGAGCCATGTAGGTCCCTGCATCTCAGCAGAGTTTTGCTTGAATTCAGCCCTCGTGACCTGTGCAGGTGGCTGCTCAAGGAACTTTAGAATGAGATAAGTGTGATGGATCAGGCATAGCTACTGTTTTTATCAGTCTTCTGCTGTTATTTTACCCAAATGAGTAAAATCTTTGTTAGTAATGCATTTTGTGTTCTCTCTCTCTTTTTCTCCCTTGTCTCTCTAGTCACCAGGATGTTGAAACATCAGTACCAGAATTTTACACCCCTAAGGGTAGGGCTCCCTGTTTTTCTGAAGATACTGCTCCCCTGCTGGATGTATTAACTTTTTGTGGAGTCTGTGATGTTTATACCTCAGAATGTCTCTAACTATTCAGGTGCCTGAATAAAGAGTTAGGGTCTGCCCTCAAATAATATAGAATTATGCTTGTGTAGCTTATTCACAAAATTACGAGGTCATGTCAGTTTTTATTTGCATAATTTCTTTAATGTTAAAAATGGAAAGGTATTTTTAAGTCTACTTTTTCCATAATTGCAAACTCATAGAATACAGACAAAAATCATATAATATTCTTAAAAATGTGAAGAGGACAACTTATTCTTTACTTAGATCTGTGAAGGAATCTCACAGTATATACATTGGTGATGTGTTTTCCAGAAATACTGTTAAGCTAATTCAACCCACCTTGAGAGCTGGTGATAAAAATCTTGATGCGAAACACACTTTCACAGCAGAAGAGTGCAGGTGCAAAATGGAAAAGCAAGCATTTTTTCAAGTGGCATTGATTGTTTTCTCTGCAATATGTAGGAACACCAGAATATTTTTAGATGGAAAAGATTAAAAAATTATCCATTGCATTTGTGATAGCCTATATGTTTGGGTTAGTTATTTATCGTTTGCAATATCCATAAAGCTATCTTAAGCATCCTAATTAGGTTTCAGCTTTTCAGAGGGAGGCTGGGAGGCTCTTGTGCAGTTGTGGCGCGGTGGCGGGGTGCGTGCAGCACAGCTGCTTTCTGATGTCAGTCGCTATTTCAATGACACGAAAGTGGGAGAGGAAGAGCGTGAAAAAGGCAGACAGTTTTTAAGAAAAAAAAGTGTCATCAGTAAGCAAATTATTTTTGCCTGTGTTGTTTTGATTAGGATATGAACTAACAAATAAAGTCTGATTGCTACAAAAGAAATTACATCTGGAGAGTTTAACTGGGGCACTTTCAAAACTTTTTGGTGAAATGTGTCTTTTTTTGCCCCCGTGCTGGGAAAAGTCTAGATTGTCTTTGGCAAAAATCCTGGTAATACACATAATTCACCTGGCCCACAAGCAGAGCAAAATCCTTTCCTCTCAGTGCTCTCTGTTTGTTTGGATTTCAGTTTGTGCTGTGTGCAGGGACACTGGAAGAATGATGGCTTTCCTGTGGAAAAGGGAAGTAGCTACACAGATCCATGTGTAAGGTGCTCAGTACTTGATGAGCAGGGTGAACGTTCCTGGGTTTGTTTCCTCCCTCTGTAGGCATCCTTTTGCTATGCTGACAATGGTATGGTATCCTCTGGGTTTTAATTTGGATTTTCCTGAATTTTGTAGATATGGTTTGAAAGAAACACAGAAAATTTCTACTGATCTTTGATCTCAAAGATCTTAAGTTTCTAGTGTGAGGTGAAAATTGTTTCTTGGAAATGTTTCTTAGGATGGACTGACAGTTTCCTTTCAGATACATCCACCCTGGCACATGGATTTTGTGGGAGGGCAGGAAAGTTGAATATGTGGGCATTTGTAGTGAAGGAACTTTCTGGATTTTGTTTGTTGTTCTCTTTTCCAAAGAAAATCAGGGAATTGTGAAAACTTCAGAGAGGCTGCATATATTAACAAAGTGGTTAATTAATGCTATGAAATAGATCTTTGGCCACTAAAAAATCTAGACAAAATTTATTAATGGTTGTCATAAGATCACTGATTTAGAAGTGTAAAGGTTGTTGCTTGAGAATACCAAATAAAATTCTGTGCTGCCATTAAAAATGTGGTTTCCATACTGACTGGTTTGTTTATTCATACACTTAGAGCAGTCTGAATCAAAATTGGTTTTCTATGGCTTTTTGTTGCACCTCTTCATTTGACTGACCTTTAAAAAAAGGGAGCTAGATGATGATGGTAAACATTAAAATTTGCTTTTAAAAAATATATAGATATTATTAGCACACATCATTTCACTTATTTGAAAAATAAGTTTGTTAAGAGGATATATATATATATATATTTATGTAGCACAGCTATTTCTGTGTTATCTTCAAAGCACTCTTAAGGAAATAATACATGCCTTTGTAAGGATTTCTTTTGAAGGTAGGTATGATTTCTATCTGAATGTCATCTTGTGCTTCAGAACATTCCTAAGGAGATGTGAATCAACACCTGCCCAACTGGGGACAAGGAAGCAGCTTTTCTGTTTCGATACCTGTAGTCAAGTGTTTGGAGCCTGGTTATTAGAAAAAATATTGTGAACTCAGTTTTATATTTGAAATAGAAACACACATAGGCGCATGGTTTTCATACTAGACATTTTTCTTTCATATGGGAAACTTCATTTCCAATGTGAAATATGTAGGATGAACACTTAAAAATTAGTAGTCTGCATATGCTAAAGCACTGCCTGCAGATGGTCCAGTTAGTTTGGCTTTCAGTGTTGAGGACAGTTACCCTCAAATCAGACACAGAAAAACTACTTGGAATTGTAATGTGGGATTGAGTGAGTTAAGGGGTGGGTGATATTAATGGTTTGCTGCTTTTACGAGCTTGTCTAGACAGTATTTTTTTTCTTATAATTTTAAAACATGGTTTAAAAAATTTTATTTATAGTACAGCTGTAGTAATGAATTTTCACCCATGAAATTTTCTTTTTGTGTTGAAAGTATTTTCAGTATTTACTTTAAAATCAATTTTCTAGTCTCATATTGCCCCTGTATGTTTGATGCTGAAGAAATTATGTTTGGATATGATCGTGTTATACTATAATTGGCCCATGATATTTTGTATACCAAACGATACAGATTTACTATTTAGTAGCAGATTTAACTAGAAATACTGCATAGTGACACACTGTACTTTACAAATATAAACATGTATAGAGAAAAGTAGCAGATGATAGAATTAAAGTTCAGCACCCTTTCCCTTCTTTCCCCTCTCAAGTTTTTTTTGTGATAGAAATAGCAAGGATTTTTTCTTTTCTTCTTTCTTTCCCCTTTCCCTTTTCCTCCTTCCTTTGAATTAGTTTAAATTTGTTATGGTATCATTGTACACAGAATTAGGGTTTGTTAAATTCAGTTAGTTTTTAAAAATTTCATGTCTGTAACTTAAAAAGGGTGGGTTCATCTTAAGTTTTGGCTTAACCTTTGTAACTGGTTAGTAAAACTTACAGACAATCACAGGAATAACTTAGCCATCTTCAGGACTGTTGGAAAATATATTCCATTTTAGTGTTTCCTTATGTGTATTCATGCATGTATGTGCATGGTTAAATTTACATTCTCATAATAAAGAGTAGTTTTGACAGTGGATGAAGGGATAATAACCTTCCTCTGAGTTTGGAGGAGAAAATAATAAATTACTGAATTATTTGTTTTACTATTTATGATGACATGTTATGTCATGCTACCTTAAGAAAAAGTTGGTTGAAACATTATTGATTCACCCTTTTTATTGAAAGTGTTGGTTGTTCATTGAACCTTTAGTTGTTAATTCCATGCAAAATTAATAGCTTTGTAGTGTTGTTCCTCAAGGAACTCTAAATACAAGCCTTCAGCAGTGATGTAACCTCTTTCTCTTCAAACATTTGATGATTTTACAATGAAATTCAAATTTTCTTCAAGGAGCTCTATACTGGTGTGCCTAATACTTTTTAAGAATTGAGGAAGTGTAGATTGTAAAATGAATTTGGTTTTTATTATTTTTTGTTGATATCAAAACTGAAACTTCAGAGTGTTTTGTGATAAAAACATTTAGAATGTTGGTCTGCCTGTATTAAAAGAACATTAGTATTTCTTCCATAGGTAATGATTTACTGGGTAATTTTTTAGACTTAAGAAGTTTCTGGAATAAATTTTTGCAGATTTTCTTTAGCTATCACAACAAAAGAAATCAGATTTGTGAATGACATTTACCAAGACTGTTATGGTTTGTTGTGAAGTAGGCTTGACCTTGTAGTTTATACACCAAAGCTGGCAGGTTACTGTGTACTGTTAGCTTAGGTTATATGACATTGCTTTTCGATGCTGTATCCTTGCAACTTTCCCCTTATATTTTATGGAATATAAGGAAAATATGGAACGACTCAATTCTTGACATGCCCATGTCAAGCTTAAACATAATTTTCACTGGTTTTTTCTGACCTGAGATGACAGCTGAAAGGTGAGCTCTTCTGTGTTGATTCGGTGTATTCATATCAGCAGAGATTCCTGATCTGCTCCAATTCTTTACTGCAAATGGATCACACCATGTAATTTTTTTGTTGGAATTCATTCTCTTCAGGTTATTCCTCCTAATTAAGGTAACTGGTATTTTAGTGTTGCTGATGTATCCATTCTTTGCTGTATAAAGATTGTCTTCATAGCATTTTTGTACTTGAAAAAGTAATATTAATTTAAAATAAATGGTCTTTTTTATTAATAACCACATATGCAAAAAAAAAGGAACATCTGCCTTCCAAATGTTATTCAATGATTGTAATTAAAAGGTTAAATAAAAGCTGAGGCAAGCTTTGAATTTTGAAGCATTTGCAACAGCTAGTAATCTGACTTACTGCAGACATTTTTGTCAAAGTTGAAAAAGTTAGAGCTAATTAATTTCTTGGGAGACATATGATGAAATTGTAGGTGTGATAACATATTTGAGTAACATATGGTCGTTATGGGGCACCTTTCTAATGACTGAGCACCAAGTTAAATATAGACTTTCCATTTTTTCACTTCTTCTATTAGTGGTTCTTTGTTACTACAATTTAAACTCATCTAATTTTCTGTTGTGCATGAAATAGGATTCTTTATATGTTTGTAAGTGCTTTAAAAAATATTGCCACCACAGTGCTGCACCTTGGTGAAATTTACTGAGGCAGACAGTTCATCTGTGACAGCCTTTTGATTTTGGTAGTATTAATTGTGATTACGTACATTTTGACCTGTACTTTATAAATGTGGAACTTGCCACAGAATGTTTAGATGCCTGTCCTCAAAGTAGGAGTGTAGAGTATTTTTGAGAGATTGGTAGAAAATGCGTGTTGCTCCCCCTATATGTAATACATTGAAATTTACTTTAATAAGCTATTGTAATGTATTATATCATAAAAAGGAGGACAGAGGTATTTTTGGAACACTTTCTCATTCAGTCTACATAGCCCTAATAAACTGTATTATGTTTCTTGAGAGGCAGTTCTGCTGTTCCTTAGGAGGCTGTAAATAAAGATTGTAATAGAGTAAACAAATGCTGCATTTTGTAATTAAAGTAATCAGAAGCTTTACCTAGTTTTGGGTTTCATTTATCTATTATAATAATCTAGAGCAAATTTCAAGCTTTATTATTTCTGTGTCAACAAGCAGAATGAGAAATTCAGTATATGCAAAGTGATGGTGACATGTGAATGAGGAAGGAAATAAAAATGTTTCAGATGAAAATGAGGAACAAAATGGAAGGAGAAAGGTGGGGTGGTTTTTGGGTGGGCATGGAGAAAGTAATGGATGCATGAGAAAGCTGCTGTTTGTGGTAGGAGAAGATAAAAGATCCATGTTGATGGAGGCTAAGTGGGAATTGTATTCTGAGTTGAATAAGAATTTTTTTGCAAGTCATTTTTTTTTCTGTATGTCAGTATCAACTGAAATGCAAGCTGTGGCTTGGCTTATTTTTTCTTTTTTAATGAAAATGGCAGTTAATTTGGTTCTAAAGGAACTCTATTGCTCATGAATTTTGCCTTGCTGGAGAGGATGCTGGATTATCACAGCATCTGACTTCATAGTAACTGCGGCTTCTGTTTTGAAGCTTTGTCATCCAGCCTTTACTGTGGCTACAGAGTGAAGAAGGTGTTGGAGGGATTTTTAACTATTACTAGGAGCATGGTAGTGATTATTACTTGAATGTGGCTACCTATTTCTTTCAGGAGAGTGAAAAAGCTGTGCTGATACTTAAAGAAAGAGAAAGAAAATTTCATACTGCTTGGAAGGAGCAAATGGGTGGTTGTGTCTTGGTATCTGTGGTATAAGTGGAGAGGAAAAGAGCCTGAGGAAGATAAGACTTCCTCAGTGCCATGGGAGTGCTCTGTTCACACAGCCAAGACATCCAGCAGTATGCACAGGGTCGTTTGGACATTCTTTCCTGCAGTGATTACATTTCTCTTTTCTTTTAGGTAATTTTTGTAAAAAGGAAGCTTTAATATGTTCCTTGGTGTGTGGGGTTTTTGACTAATTAATATTAACTTTGTGAATTCCTCTTTCAGTAGCAGAAAGTGATCAAGTACCTGTTGACAGTACAGATAGAGTGATCTGAGTGGGGAGGCAGACTTAATGTTGGTTGAGTTCGTACTTAATGTTCAATTCTGATAAGCCTGATGTGCTATATCCATGAGACAATTGTATATTTTTATTTTAGCTGTTTCCTACAGGTGACATTTGTATGTTTTTGTTTTAGTCTGTTTGCCTACAAGTAGGTGTGCTTAATTATGGAGTGCTCACATCTGAAATCATCAATATTATACTTCTAATGCTTAAATTGTAGGGCCAGATGTGATGAGATCAAGGCTTCAGCTATTCATGTATTTCACTATTTATTGTTAAAAATCACTGAAGCCCAGAACGGAGTAGTGATCAGGGCAGAGGGTGTATGTTAAAAATCTAATTAAAAAAAAAAAAAGCATCTTGTGGCACATGATGAACTCTCACATCTAAGCATTTTTGGATGCTTTCATAGCCATCTGTAGAGGAAGGATCATTGATTATGCATCAGCCAGATAAAAGAGATCATTCTGATACATTTCTTTCTTCACCAGATATAATTTTACTGCAAAATACTATGGTATATTGATTGAATGATAAAACCAGGTTTTTTAATGGATGGCAATAAAAGCATACTGTATATAGAACACAATTATATGCTACAGTGAAATGTTGAGTTTCTCTTAGTGGTTTCTGATAGCTGTATAAATCATAGGAGGAAGGAAAACCTCGATGAATTAAATTTAAAATTAGTCCCCATCAGACCACCCCCCCCACACCTATTGGTGAGCTTTTCTTCTGAGTTGAAACACTCTAAAAAATAACATTGACTAAACACTATACTACTTAAAACTGTGGATGTTCAGTTCAGCATTATTTAGTCTTAAATTATGAAACGAATAATTTAAAAAAGAGGTATACAAATCTGTTTGTTACGAAAACCAAATTTGCCTTCTGCATTTGTTTAGGAAGATAAAGTGTATTTTGTTGAGAATGTATATCACATCATTTAGGTTCTATAGCATGCAGAAAGAGTGTATGAAGAGACATGAAAGAAAGATCTTCGTAGTTTCATATGGGAGACTGATATAATGTAGAATAAATTCCAGTTCTGTTGCTGATCACTTTGTTAGAGGTGTTAGATCACAGCATAAGCTTAATTTGCCTGATATGAGCCCCATAATGTTATTTTTATAAAATCAATTCAGAAGAGCAGAAAGCAAGTAAGCATTATTATTACTTTGTTTGTTTTCTCTTTAAAACTGTCTTTCAGCTTTGAGTATTGAAATAATTCCAAGCATTCAAATATTAAAATACCACATTTGGCATATGACATTTCTTATTGAGGAGCAGACCTGTGTTTACAATTTTTCTGTGGTTTGGGATTTTTCTTGGGGCTGGGGATGAAATATAAACCATTTGCAAATTTTGTTTTTATTTTAAAAAAAATAGGAATTTTTTATTCCGACACTTTGTTGCCTGTTGAAAAAATATACAATTGCAGAAAATATGTAAGGGAAATTGCTCGTTTTCTTTTTAGGTTTCCCTCAGCAGTCCAACACTGTGAAAGATGCACTCATGTACTTTTTATTATTTATGAACTGGGACAATTTCTCTCACTTTACAGTTCTCAGTTTGAGTCTGGGGGTTTTGCTTCTGTTGTTGTTGTTTTTTTGCAGTTGTTTTTTGTTGGTTTTGGTTTTTTTTAGTGGGGTGTTGTTTGTGTTTTTGGTTTTTTTTCTCTGGGGATATATCTAGACACAGAAATGCAAGAAAAAAATACCATATGCCAACAGCTACTCTTTGAAATAAAAAGATGAATTAAAATGTAGGTAAATAATCGTGTAACACGGAAAATCCATTATCAAATGTATACACATAGAATTAAGACTATATTTAATATGCATACACAGTAAACTTTCTAGTAAGTAACTGTGTGTCAAGGTCCTTAAATTCAGTGTATCTGCTGGAGAATTTTAATACACATTAGACATTATGAAGCAAAGTTGAGACCAACTCTTAAATATAAAAGAATAAAGGAAATACTAAGTAGCTTCTTGCTTAGTGACAAGACCAGAGTTCCCATGCTAATGTGTTTGTATCTGAAATTAAGCCTGTGTAGTCAGGTTTAGTTCTGTAATCTTTTAAACTTTTGGAATACTTTACTTGGTAACTAACTGGTCAGCCTTTTAAAGGAGTTTGCTTTGGATGTGACTTCCTATTTAAAAGCCAAGTGGAAAGTAATTGTATCATGTGGAGTTCTATTATCTCTCAGTTTGGGTTAGAATGGACATTTGCACTTGAAACATGTAACTGGTGGCTGTAACAAGCCCTTATCTGCCCTTTACTTCAAGATTCATATTCTCTTCTTTTGGTTGTCCTGTTACTATTCATTTGCATGTATGCAGCCCAGATCTGGCCCTCTTCTTTCTCTGGGTCTTCTCAGAACGTTGTGAGTCCCTCCTGTTGCTCCAGCTCATTTTTGTGACAATTTTGAATTTCTCTCAACTTCTAAATGTTTTAGCCATCCAAGTACCCCCTCTGGCCAGCTTGTTCTTTTTATCACCTGCTGTCCCATTGCCTCATTCAGAATTCTGCAGTGCATTTGTCCTGGTGTGAATTATTCCATGTGAACTGCTTCCTTCATCTCCCTTCTACCCAGACATCATTAAAGGTAATACTTGGAGTGCAAGGAAGAGCCCCTCTGCTCTCATTCTGTCGCAGAAAACTGATTGTCAGAAGGAGCAATTGCAGGAAATAACAATCGGTCTCTACATCAGGGGTGAGAAAGTGGCCTATTTAACATGCCTTTGGAGAACTGNATATATAAAATTAATATTAATAACATCTGAATGGCTCTACCTACAGACATCTCTGACATCCAATGAATCCTCTGCCAAACAGCAAGTTCCAAGTCAAATTTCAAGCCTAGTTATTAGAGATTTTTGACAAAAGATTTATTATAAGGTCTTTATACAGTAGCATGACCCTATAGGTTCCCCTAATTCCTTGAGAAATAACTGACTTCACTTGTTTCAACTTGTCTTCAGATAAATCAGTGGAAAACTACCTGTAGGTAATGTGGGAGTTGGCTCAGTCTGCTGAGGTTGCTGTTCAAGCAGTTGGTGTCAGCCATGCTTCTGTGTGCTCCTTCATGCTTTGGGATGCTGCCCTTTAACAATCTCAGATTTTGTTCCAGAGATTGATAACTGTTATGCTGTGAAGGAGGAAGGTAAAGTGGTTNCTCTGGGGATATATCTAGACACAGAAATGCAAGAAAAAAATACCATATGCCAACAGCTACTCTTTGAAATAAAAAGATGAATTAAAATGTAGGTAAATAATCGTGTAACACGGAAAATCCATTATCAAATGTATACACATAGAATTAAGACTATATTTAATATGCATACACAGTAAACTTTCTAGTAAGTAACTGTGTGTCAAGGTCCTTAAATTCAGTGTATCTGCTGGAGAATTTTAATACACATTAGACATTATGAAGCAAAGTTGAGACCAACTCTTAAATATAAAAGAATAAAGGAAATACTAAGTAGCTTCTTGCTTAGTGACAAGACCAGAGTTCCCATGCTAATGTGTTTGTATCTGAAATTAAGCCTGTGTAGTCAGGTTTAGTTCTGTAATCTTTTAAACTTTTGGAATACTTTACTTGGTAACTAACTGGTCAGCCTTTTAAAGGAGTTTGCTTTGGATGTGACTTCCTATTTAAAAGCCAAGTGGAAAGTAATTGTATCATGTGGAGTTCTATTATCTCTCAGTTTGGGTTAGAATGGACATTTGCACTTGAAACATGTAACTGGTGGCTGTAACAAGCCCTTATCTGCCCTTTACTTCAAGATTCATATTCTCTTCTTTTGGTTGTCCTGTTACTATTCATTTGCATGTATGCAGCCCAGATCTGGCCCTCTTCTTTCTCTGGGTCTTCTCAGAACGTTGTGAGTCCCTCCTGTTGCTCCAGCTCATTTTTGTGACAATTTTGAATTTCTCTCAACTTCTAAATGTTTTAGCCATCCAAGTACCCCCTCTGGCCAGCTTGTTCTTTTTATCACCTGCTGTCCCATTGCCTCATTCAGAATTCTGCAGTGCATTTGTCCTGGTGTGAATTATTCCATGTGAACTGCTTCCTTCATCTCCCTTCTACCCAGACATCATTAAAGGTAATACTTGGAGTGCAAGGAAGAGCCCCTCTGCTCTCATTCTGTCGCAGAAAACTGATTGTCAGAAGGAGCAATTGCAGGAAATAACAATCGGTCTCTACATCAGGGGTGAGAAAGTGGCCTATTTAACATGCCTTTGGAGAACTGGGCTGCTAGGCTCAACAAGGCTTAACTTAGCAGATGTGGAGTGTATATATATATATATATATAAAATTAATATTAATAACATCTGAATGGCTCTACCTACAGACATCTCTGACATCCAATGAATCCTCTGCCAAACAGCAAGTTCCAAGTCAAATTTCAAGCCTAGTTATTAGAGATTTTTGACAAAAGATTTATTATAAGGTCTTTATACAGTAGCATGACCCTATAGGTTCCCCTAATTCCTTGAGAAATAACTGACTTCACTTGTTTCAACTTGTCTTCAGATAAATCAGTGGAAAACTACCTGTAGGTAATGTGGGAGTTGGCTCAGTCTGCTGAGGTTGCTGTTCAAGCAGTTGGTGTCAGCCATGCTTCTGTGTGCTCCTTCATGCTTTGGGATGCTGCCCTTTAACAATCTCAGATTTTGTTCCAGAGATTGATAACTGTTATGCTGTGAAGGAGGAAGGTAAAGTGGTTGAACAACCTTGACATATTCTTCTCTGAAAAGCACAAGGTAATTTAAAGGAATTGATTTACATGGTAAGGAAAGGTTTCAAAATACAGACTTGTAATTTAAGTGCATATAAGCTGAATATGAATATTCCATTTATTTGACAAAAACATAGTAGGTAAATCAATACAGAGCTCAAACAACTTTTAAAATGTAAATTTTAAATGTGTTTTAGAGTATCTGTAAAGCACATACATACGTGTCGCTATTTATTTATTAGGAATGAAATTGCCTGAATTTTGATAAATCAAAGACTTTAAATTGTTTAACAGATATAATTTTTGAAAATTATTTCTAATATTAATTGTGCAAAGAATATGGGTAGTACTAACTTCTTATATGTCCCAGAAGTCCAGACCTGTTGGCCTGCCAAAATAACACGTGTCTGGTGTGGCAGTGTACGTAATCGGCACACAGGGGAGGAGTGTGTCCAGCATCTTGTTTAGCACTCTGGAAGTCTGCAGTCCAGATGACCAGAGAATGATGTTGGCAGTAGATGACAATTGGGTTTTTTCTTTGCACAGCTGGTAAGAAAAGAGTTTGTACTCTTGGTCTTTGATGTCTGGCAAGGCTCTCTAGGTATGTGGTGGTAGAGTTGTTACTTCCTTTTCACAACTGGTTCTCTTAATGTAAGAGGTCTGCAAGAGTGTGAAGTTAAAAAATAAAATCAGGCTAAAGGGTTTGGAAAGGAGATGGCTTGAAGTGCTTATGTATACTTGCTGAATGTGCTTGGTAGGGAAGTATCATTTAACATGGCTATTTAAGCACTTTGCTTCCAGTGGAACTTTATTACTTTTCAAAAGTGGGTTTTGTTGCCTGACCTTCCAAACATTCTTCTTATATGTGGGGGTTTTTTTATTTTTAATTTGCTAAAAGTCTTTTGTCCCTCTATTTTCACTTTTCCTCTACAAATACTTGTTTAGATGCATAACATGACAAAATTTGACATTCATATACTGAATTTTCTAATATCTGTCTAAATGCTCAGTTTTCTTCCTTTTCAGTTACTCTTTTGAGCCTGTACTCATTCAAAGTCAAGATGATCAATGTCTTGCTTTTGTGGGGCTAGTCCCTGATTATCAGGGAGTTTCTCAAATAATGCTGCCCCTTCTTACGATAGATGAAGTTGAGAATGGTGAAAATGGAGCAAGACCTAAAAATCTAGAAGGGAGATGATATTAATAATTATAACTGTGCTCCTAGTTGTTTATAAGGAAGATAAGAGTTATACTGGAGCTCTATGGGTAGAGAATTACTCATCAATAAAATGAAACTGCAGAGGTTACCTTTTTGAGTACTAAAAGTACTGTTAGTTTTCTACCCCCACCCAATATGTATATTTTGCAAGTATATTCTTGTATTGCTCAGATACTGAAATCCATATCATCTCTAGAGTTCCCTTTATCCTATGTTTCAGAGTATTTCTTGGTCTCTTTGTAACTCTCCACTTGATACAGCGAACATAGGAGTTGAGCAGCTGATGTAATTTGGAAATTGTGTTTTGAAGTGAATGTGGTTTAAGAGTGGCCAGCACTTGCTGAAACAGTGTGAGAGGGCTAAGATGCACACAGGAAAATGACTTTTCTTCTCTCTATCCAGACTTGAAATAAACAGTACTCAGGGTTACAGCACTTGTGTCCAAAAGTTAAAATGCTCTAATTCTATTTTTTGAGAGACTTGGCCTCTGTTTCCAAGGGTTTATAGTTCCACCTGTAGACAGAGACCAGGATTTGAGAAATAATCTCTAAAACGTTTTTGATACTGAATAGAAGACCCCTGCCTAGAAGTATCATTCATGAAAAGCCATTAGAAGCAAACAGAACCCATTTAACAATACCCATCTCCAAAGCAGATGTCGTGACAGTGCCAGTCCTGGAACACTCACCTAGGAGCTGACTATTGACTTGGTTTGGTTTTATCTACACAGGTGACCTGTTCTCCTGCAAGTTAACAACAAACTAAGAATAGCACCCCTGGTTACTCAAACAGCTAACATTTGATGCTAGAGAAGAGTGAAGAAAAAATGGGAAAGATGTTAAGTCCTTCTGCAGTTCTTCACAGCTGGCTTTCCTCTTTACTAGCCAGGACTATTCTGTGTCATCAGCAGCTTTGGTTTGCCATCCCTTACTTTCATTTACTGATCATCTCTGATATACTGGACCCAAGGGTAGGTCACTGAAGGTTTCCAGTGATGACCTTGATTTTCATTGTGAAAACTGACCGCTTACTCTGCCTTTTTATAGCTGCTTTCTGACTGTTTAAAATTTATTTATTTTTATTGTGAAGGTCATCCCTTTTGTCCGGTGGAGACTGAGGATTTTTAGGTTAAGGACATTGTTCAGCGTTGTTTGGAAACCTAGGCAGTCCATATCAGTTGGAATTTTTTCTGATCTAAATGCTTAATAACTCTTAAAAAAGAAACCTCAGATTTCTGAGATGTTACTGCTTTTTACAGAGGCTGTTTTGACAGTTTATCCAAGCTTGTTTGTCTGCCCACTAATTTTGTTCTTGAGAGTAGTTTATACTAATTTGCTCAATTCAGATGTCAAGTTTTTTGGTTTTCAGTTTTTCTGGATCTCATTTGGAACAAAAATTAGAATTTCTTTAAGCCATGTTAATATTGGAAGAGTGTAGAGGAAATCAGAATGGCTCAGGAAATTTGCCTATGTAACACTTGAATTACCAAGACATCTAAACAAATGCAAAGGTAGACCATCCTTTGTCAAGTACCAAAGGTTAGAATGGATAGTCAAGAAAGCTAAGAGTATTTGCTTTGAAGAAGAGCTGTTACCTTTTACACTGCTTAGCTCATTAGTCTTTTAGCAGGAAAAGACTTGATAAAGCACTTGATGCGATTCTTGTATTAACATGTAAACGTAAAGAAGTTTATAGACAGGATTTTCTGGCACAGCCACTTGGGTGAAAATCCTCAAAAACATGATCAAGCTTGTATATCTATAGTAATTAAAATCTTTTTAAAGTCAGAGCTGTCTGATGAGGAGGCAGTGAATGTACACAAATGGGCTGCTGTGGAAAGGTCGGTAGTTATCAGAAAGGAACGGTCATGATCAGTATCAGACATTTATGGAACTTCTTGTCAAGGCATGTAAGAAGTTCTCATCTGACCTCAAAATTGTGACATTGTTCAGCATGCTGAAACACACCTTCGGTCAGTCTTTTTTTCTCAGAACTTTTCCTTTTTTTTCTCCATGTCATATGCAAAGTTTTTAGCAAAAGATAGGGAATGGGATTCAGTTGTGGACCCAAATTTGAGGAGACTTTTGTGCTCATACATATGATGTCTATTGTGTCAAGAATAATCTCTTTCTTTACAATTGCTTCTTACAGATTTCTTGAAGTGGACTTCTTCACATTGGAAGAAAATGTTGCACAGTGGCTTTTAATGTTACAGAAAATTGTTCTACGAAGTCTCTTTACATTTGAAGGCTTGAATGAGCTTGGGGGTTTGTTTTAGAGGCAATTCTTTAAATGCTGAAAGACCTTTACACGAAGTGAGTAAAAGGAGATTGAAATAAAAGATGAGGGCTAGAAATAAAATTACAGGATGACAAAGACTGGGGAAGAACTGAGGGAGAAAAAAAGGAGTTGGAGAAAGTACATTTTGTTTCTTAGTTCCTAAAAAGGTGAATCCAGATGAAATTGCCTAGATAAGGTGGTTTACATATTTAATTTATATTCCACATAGCAAACTGCTGCTCTGTCATGCTCAGTATATAAATATTCATCACAATAGGTATCCCAAATATATAAAAATCTGTTTGTTTTTTTTTTTCCCCCAAAGTAAAATGTGCTTTAACAGTGAGACTTTGTCAAACCTGCATGGCCTCTTTGTATTTCGGGTATCAGCTGATACTCTGCTGGTCGACATCCTTTTGAAATTATGTGTTCCAACTGCTGCTGCGTAGTGCTGAGCACAATGATTTTGTCTGTTAGCGGATGTGGATGTTGTGGCCATGTATTCAGAGGGTTGTAAGTGATGTCAGTATGTAGGATTGTTCCTCCTATGATTGCTGTGATGCTGCCTGGATACTGGGAGAGAAGACAAAAGAGAGAAATCAAAGTAAGCAGTTAGTTTCTCAATCTTATTTTTCTGAATAGTTTCCACTCAATATATGGCTGTTACTGATGCTCACCAATAATCAGGAGGCTGCTGATAAGATGAATTAGTAGTGCGGTTCTGGTCTAACACAAAAGCTGCAAGACTTTGAAAATTCACTTTTCTGAAAACCATGGCAAATTCACCCCAGGACAAGAGCACTGGGGAGCTGATTACTTGAAATTGTGGAGGAAGCTTTGAATTTCTTCGTCAAGGAGTTTGTCTTCCAGTGCTGTCAGTCGGTGATTTGTCCACCGACTGAGAACTGAAGTTGGTGTTGCTGTGGAAGGGGTGTCAGGCACGTGCCTTTCAGTAGTACTGTAAGCGTGGCTGAAGACTTTGAATACTTGGGGTAACAGATTGATGCAGGGTTTATTTATTTTTTTTTTCCCTCATAAACTTGCTCCTGCTTTTTTTGAGGTTGTGAAATTCATCAGATAAAGGGTTATTTTTCCATGGTCATGCAAGGCCACCTCGATCATTTTGGAAGGTCATAAAACTTATTTGGGGCAGAGAATGCCTCAATTTTATGTAATGGAAATTTGATGTTTTGGCTCTGAGGCACTGTTTATGTTAATGTTGATGCAATTTCAATTGCTGTTCTGTGAGATCTGAAGGTTTTTCTTACAACACTGACTTAAGAAGCATTTTGCTCAGCAGTTAATTAAGAGGGAAGACTTCCACAAGACCTCAACAGCCTGTGACTGTGGAACAGTGAACAGAAGTTGAAGATGTGTCATAAAAAAGCTAGAAGCTTCAGAGAGGAGCTCACTGATATGAGACATGCATACAGTGTTCTGTAGACATCTGTGGCAGAAGTACTGGAATCCTGAGTTAAAAGTTGGGAGAAAGATTTGACAATATTTTGTCTAAGTTTTGTGTAGGGATCTATCTGTGCAATTCATTTCCTGGTCAGGAATTAGGATGTACGTTTTGAGATATAAGGAAAATGAAGATATTATAATGAAGGAGATGGACTGAAAAAAAATACAAGATATGCTTGATTAAATTCTTTCTGTGTAAAGACAGTTCTATAACCTAGTTCTCATTTCAGTATTTTTAATGCAACTTTAAATGTACATCTATATATTTATAAATATCACACAGAATTTTGTTTTATCAATTACGTAAGTGTTACTCCATACCAGTTCTCCCTCTTGCTCACAGTAACATTCAGAATGAATGAATTACTGTAGGTAAAATAAAGGAAAAATGCAACCTCCTCCTCAAGATCATATGCCAAAAATATATCACACTAAGTTCTTAATGTAGCTGTACAAGGAAGAGTTTTCAAGTTCAAACACATATTAGCAGCCTTCCTCAGTGGGAGATCTAGCCTTAGTTTCAGAAAAACTGTTCCTTTAAATATCTCTTTAATTTGTGGTGTTATCTGAGAAGTTAATGACCGATTTTGCTTTCTTTTTCATTAATTTTTGAACTCTAATGTTTAAAATTAAAATGCTTTGTAAAAATCAATAGCTACGCTCCAATTTTTCTTCATCTTATCTCTGGAATGTATGTTAATATCTACTAATGTGGGTTTGCACTAAGCCTTCATGGAAAGGATAAAGTAATACCCTGTGCAAAATTTAGTTGTCTTTATCATCCTGGAAAGCAAGGTATCATTTCCTTTGGGGGTTAATTAAAGATGCTCATGTGTAAAAATTCAGTGTTTAAACTGCAGTTTCCCATGAGAAGAACTGAAGCTTAAAATGCCAATTACAATGGTGAAAGGTGGTAAAACTGGGAATGTAAAAGGTTATTGGATTAGAAAATTGTCTCAGCTCATAGTTTTAGCTAAATATTTACAAAAAATCTGGCATTCACAGTAGAGCTCATAAGACAAAGTAAGATTTCACCGTTTACATGAAAAACAGTAGTAAGGAGGAAAACAACATTTTGTGTAGCTACCAGACAATTGTCTCTGCCTCCAAAAGAAGAAACTATGTGAAAGAATGGAAAGGAAGTTACTCCTTCCTTATAACTCCTGATAGTGAGAAATTAGATATCCATTTCTGTCTTAGAAGATCTCTTGAAAGTGTCAAAAGAAGAGTATTTCAAGGTGTTTATAACAAATCCAGGCAAACATGGCTTTGAGTGCATTTTGGTCTGCTGCACTGTTTCTTGTGGTTTGCAACAAAAAAATATAAGCTTTGAGTATAGGATATAGAGCTTGTTTGAATGAGGACTCAAAGGAAAGCTAGAGAGTCAAATAATATAGAGCTGGTACAGTAGAGTTAGTATGCATATGCTAAACTGGAATTATTTTGTATTTCACTATTAATTTCTGTTAATCTTGTTAATTGAATTATGGATATCAAAGAAGCACAGAATTGTTAGTGTTGGAAGGGACCTCTGGAGATCATCCAGTCCAACCCCCCTACCCAGGGCAGGGTCACATAGAGCAGGTTGCACAGGAACATGCCCGGGTGGGTTTTGGATATCTCCAGACAGGGAGATTTCACCACCTCCCTGGGCAGACTTTTGTAGTGCTCTGCCACCCTCAATGGAAACAAGTTCTTCCTTGTATTGAGTTGGAATTTCTTGTGTTTTAGTTTATGGCTCCTCATCCTGTCACTGGGCACTACAGAAAAGAGTTTGGCACCAACCTCTTGACACCCACTCTTGAGATATTTATATGCATTAATGCGATCCCTTCTCAGGCTTTTCTTCTCCAGACTGAACAGGCCCAGCTCCCTCAGTGGCACCTCAAAAGAGATACTCTAGACCCCACATTGTGTTTGTGGCCTCCACTGGACCCTCTCCAGTAGCTCCTTGTCTTTCTTGAACTCTGGAACCCAGAACAGGACACAGCATTCCAGAGGTGGCCTCACCAAGGCTGAGTAGAGGGGCAGGATCACCTCCCTTGACCTGCTGGCCACTCTCTTCCCAATGCACCCCAGGATGTTTATTTGATTGACTTCTAAGTACAAGTAGTTTACTACCTGTCCACTGGGAGGTTGAATTTCACTGTTGGTGCAGGGAGTGAAAGTAAAACTTGAAAGCAAACTGAGGTAAAACACTAATATTTTTCTTTCTGCTTTAACTAAAATGCAATGACAACTGTACATGAAACACTCTTTGCCCAGTGTGACACTTAAAGCAAAGGACCATGTTGTTGGCTGTGTTTCTTAGTCTCTTAAGCTCACAAAAGTAGCCCAGACAGCTTGCTGACCTCAGATGGACCTTTAAGTCTCTGACTTGTCAGACAAGAAGGGCAGCACTCTTAATTGGCATTCAGATCACAGGCAGGCACTGGGCTCAGCGCATAGCCAAGTACTGCTTTAGGATTTAGACAAAGCCACTCTGGCAAAACATCCCAGTTGTCAGGGTAGCTGGCTGTTTCCTAAAGAACTGTTACATAATGGAGAGACTGAGAAAAGCTTTAGGATGCAAATTTTTTTAAAGTAAAAATTAAAAAAAAAAAGGGAAAAAAGAAAGTGGCGGTAATTTGTGAAAAGAAACATCCCCCCTCTCCTCGGATGATCTCATTCATTGTTTCTTCCTTCTGTTTAACTTCTCAGGGTCATAAATGTAGTTTGCTGTTTAAAACCGTAGTGATGTCACCCCAAAGGTATTTTGTGGAAGTGGGGAAGGGAATTATCTGAAAGTATTTGGGAATCAACACTTAGAGATTTATTAGCCTTACTAGAGGTCAGCTATTTGCATTTCTTCTTCTTTGTGCTTAGTGTAATGTAAACTGGGAATTCAGCTATAGAGTGAATGTTTACATTTGAGACATCCCGTGGAACAGAAGCGAACGTTGTGTTTATTGCTACAGCTGCCTTCTCGAGTGAAATCGTGATCTGAAGTCTCGCTGGTCCCAGGCCAGATTTCCAACCTGCCCCCTGTGCTGATCCCCTACACAGTGCCAGGGTTTGACACTCCCTGGTACTGTTTTTCTCTGCAGCCTCCAGCATGACATCAGCCCCAAGTGCTGCTCCCAAAGCCACTCACAGCCCCTGCCCGTGCTGGGAACGAGCTAGAAGAGGAGGAACTGCTTTGCGCTGCCTTGGGGCTGTGACAGTGAGCACCACAAAGGTGGCTTAAAAAGAGTTGCTGTGCTGTGGTTAGAGTGGTGCAGGGGACTCTGATCTCCATCACAATATGCTTGCTCTGCCATGCGTGTTTTGGTGTAAGAAAATGTTGTATAGTCTGCCTTAGATGTAAATGTATTACAGTATTTTATTTATAATATGGCCCTGTTTAACTGCTTTTGAAAGTGTACGTATTTAAAATATTTGTGCAAGTAGTGCTCTCTTTGTTAAACAACAAACCAGCTGATTGGAGTACTGTCACCCAATCCGCTGAAGAAGGATTTCAGAGACTATGTATGTTTTCTGTAAGCTTATGATCTTGTTTGTTTTGGAGATTTTTTTTTCCAGGAAATTAGGAAGAACGTCAAGCATGGAGGCAGCCAGAGAACACAACTTTACAGCACATGTTCTTGTAGGGAGAATGTATTCTTTCTAGAAGCTTGGTCTGTGAGGAGGGATGCTGTTAGGTGTTTGAGGAGTCTTTACAGAAACATTTAAATGTCACTAACTTAATTTCTTACCAAGACACTGAATTACGTGTTCTAGCTGGTCTGTAAGCAACACTTTCCCTATTGCAGCAAATAATTAAAAGGAGTGAAAGACAATGAAAGATCCGCTTGGGAAGTCTGAACTATTGGTAATATAGTTAACAGTATCAATAACCGTGCCCAAAACATGTTGGCAGCAGCCATAACCCAAATCTCCTACAACTGTGAAGCCAGGCCAAAGTAGCCTGCCACTATTCCTGTTCCTTGAGTTGTGTTTCATTTGGTTTGTTGGTGCCCTGCCTCTTGGACAGGGTGGTTCACTAGTCCCAGTTGCCAGGGCTGTATGAACAGTTACAGCTTTAATGGTCACCCTTGTGCAGGCTTTGGTGCTCTGGAGTGTTTGATTTGAACCCTGCAGTGTCCACGCCAGGTTGTTTCTGGCAGCCTTTTTAGTTGCTTGTTTTTTCACTGCTAGTTATTTCTGAAACTGTGGGGTCTGACTGCTCCCATTAGCTAGGCCTCTTAGCTTGCTCTGACACCCAGTCTGGGAGCTGCAGCTCTGTTGCTTTGCATCTCCTATCACAGCAGCCCTAAATGTTTGATTTTTGCAATAGACAGTCATGTACACAACCTGTATGAGCCCTTGCCACAAAAGGGGGACTTTCTGAAAAGAGGTTTTCCTTTTCTTACCTGCAATTAAATTCTTACCTCATTAAAACTTTTGGCTAAAGTTTAGCCAACAGAGCTTATGGGCTATGACTGTGGGCTACATTACTTCATTTGGAGAATGTTGAACACTCTTAGATTCCTCATGCTTTCTTCAGCATACTGCTAAATACCATAATTTCTCTGGCATTGTAAGTTAGTTCTCTTAAACAGGGAGACTTATGAGAAATAGACACAAGGGCTGTGTGGGTGTGATATGTTGGCTCGTGCTAGTCATCTTTTCATTCCTGATGGAAGGTAGCTAACAAATTACTCATAGAATCCTGAAAGGAAGGACTGATTGCCCCCTTCAGATTTCACCCTGCTTGCTTACCTGAGCTTTTGGAAAGAGCAGCTGGTTCTCCTTGAAGTTCCTCAGTCTTCCTGAGGAAATCCAGCAGTCAGATCTGACCTTCTCAGATCTAATGCATGTGTAACCACAATATACTGTTTTGCAGGACAAATATAATCTTGAAACATAGCAGTCTGTTGTGAGACTTGTTAGGAATGTTAGCTAAGAACTTTAGCTTGATCCAAAAGTATCGGTTCTTTTCATCTGCCCAACTCTGTTTCTAGGTAGATCTCACCTTTCATCAGAATACATGCAAAAAAAAACCAAACTGGATGCAGCATTCATGGAAAAGGTGTTTTTAAGGGAAAAACGTAACAAAACAGTAAATCAGAGATAACTGTAATGCTATAAGGCTCAGAATGATCTCCTGTTAAAATTATGTTTCTTCTCTGGAATCCATGTCTGACTATTGTTTTTATTTTTTTCTTTGACGCACTTAAAGCTAGCAATTTCAAAGCATTTTTTAGAATGTTACCATATTGATCTCATATACATGCCTAAATTTATGTCATGTATTAAAGTAAATGTAAACATAAGCACAGATTTTTCAGGATGCTGATTGTGAAGCTTTAATACTTTTAACAAATAATGTACATTTATTTACAAATGCTGATAGTGACTTCTCTTATATACTCTTCTTTAGGTCTCTCTCATAACTTTTACTTGAAACACAGAAACACTATGTACTTGTGTATGTAAATGGGAAACCAGACTCTAACCTCCTCCTTATGTTGGAATTCAATACACTATTTCTCCTAATTAGTTGCCTTTGAATCTCACAAAGAGTCTTAAATAAACAAACAGAAAGCGGATGTGGCTGCATGTAACTTTGTGTGGTGATATGAATGAGTAGTGAACACCCTTATGGTTGTATTTTCTATTCAGCAGATAGCTGAGTTACTAGACAATAAAATAGCGGAACCGTATTTGTGTATCTGCTTGGAGCTGTTGAAGCATTTCACAGCTGTTTGTTCCCCCCTTCCAACCTCTTCATGTGGTGAGAGTAGAAGTTACTGTTTCCATCAGAAATTCTGTAACAAATTACTAACTCTTAGCATGTTTTACCACAAAATCAGAAGATTTGACCTATACTATTACATATCAGTTCATGTGATGAGATGGAGAGATTGTGATACACTGAAATTAGCTAAGCTCATGTCTGTCTCTGCATAGAAGGGAAAGAAGTTGACCTTTGCAGGTGCATTTCAGGTGCATCTTCTGGTAGCAGCAGTGTTCATCTAAGCAAGCAGTGTTGGTTCAGGGAATTCAACTGGCATGAAAGAGATACCCCTTACCAAAAAGAAGTCTAACTCCTTTGACTTTACTGCAGGTTGGATGAATGGTGGTCTTGATGATATGCAGTGTTTGCATTTCTTCAGTGGCTGAGTGCTACTGTATTGTAAAATTTGATTTTGGATTATTATGCAGTGAGAGCTAGGAACTCAAATCACGGAGATGATCAATACAAGACAATGTTAGAGCTGTTAGTGTACATGAAAAGCTTAAAGTAACTGAACCTTGTGTTTCTTCATATTTGAATACACACCCTGTAGATACAGTCATCCTTTTTTTTGTTTTTATAACTTACCAGATTTTTCTGTTTGTTAAGAAAGAAGCAGCAGCGAAAACAAGTTGTCTGTGTCATTGTGGGGATCGCTTGTACAATGGAAATTGTCAGGTTCACTTTATACATCTTTGCCATAAGAGCTAATAGAGTAAAGGAGAGTACCTATTGGTTTGCTAGTCTCCGTTTGGGCTTCACAAAGGATACTGTCTCTGGAAGAAGCCCAAAAATTAGCTTTTCCTGGAATTTTCACAACAATGCTTCCTGCTTTTTTTTTTTTCCCCCCCTTAGATTTTGTAATATTACAACTTTTTATTAATATTTTTGGTCATTCTTTTGGCCTCTTAGGGAATAATTTCTATGAATGCAGTGTGCATTGCTTGGCTGGCCCAGCACAACTGAGGAATTTGTATAATTTCCAGCTGAGTAGAAGTTGGTGGGAAGAAAGTAATGGCGGTTAAAAATATATAGAGCCCTCTTAATCACCCAGTGTGGATGTCCAAACAACCAGAAGTCTTCTGTTACAGATGGAAAAAGTATTAGAAGGACCTCAGGTACATTTTAATGTTGGTGAAGGATGTCAAGTAAACTGGTCAACAGTAGACTGTTTCCAGGTCTTGGAAAGGTGCTGTGTTGTAGATTTTATGCTGATCATAGATTTTCCTGCCTGTTTCACCAAAGGTAAAGGAGCCTCTTTCTTTCTGCTTCCTGTCCTTCTTTTAGTACTGTGTATTTATCATCTGTAGCCCTTCCTCCCAGTAATGTTCTTACTCCCTGAGAGGTCCCAGTCTTAGCTTGTTAAGCTTTTCATTTGCGGGCAAAAAAAATGTCTCAGCAGATGCTGAATATGAAATTATTCAGTTCAGCGGTTAAAATCTGGCAAATTATGGGGTAGGAGAGTTGGATTTTAGCTATCTGTAGGTACTGCCAGGTTTATGAAATTAGCACATTAGTGTTTGACTTAGGAGAAGGCCACTAGACTTGTTCGTCTTGGACTCACCAAGAAATGCATCACTGTGGTGAAGCATTTGGAATTGCTGAAAACTAAGCTGCGTAGATGCCATGAAAGGCTGAGATAGACTAGAAAAATGCTTGAATACATAATATTAATAAAATTAAAAAAGAGGTAGGGGTGCTTTGTAAATATTTTGTATTCATTAAACAGAAGGAAGCATGTGCACTCTGACCAAAATGCTTACTTGGAACATATTGGAATGAGTAGCTGTCTTCAAGCAAGAATTTTCACCACCTATTGTTTGATAGGGCTAGAAGTAAAATTCTTGGTATTAAAAATAAATCTTGTATGTTCCTAGGGACATTTCTGTGAAAAAGGGAAATCATGGACATTGAAGGTTTACTGTTTTTATGGTGCTGTTTTGGCAATTGTCCTTGTTTTTCTATTTATGATGAGTGTTAGATGAGTGACCTGACAATTGTAGGGCTGTTAAGTTATTTAATGCCAACATCATCGTTTCACTGGTGTCACTTTAATGATAAGTATGAACTTAGCATAGGGGTTCTGAACTGAGAGGATAGCTAATTTTAAGCAGGAGTTTAGAACCTTAGCTTCACTTTGGTTTACAGATTGCAACCAACACAATACTGGACAGGTATAGGAAAAAACCCCACCAAAGTGTAGGAAAACAGCTAATTATAGTAATTGCAGCTGGTTTCAAAGTACTTCTAACAGTTTGTGTATAATGCTTACTTGAAAGCATCAAATGGGCGCTAGTTGTGAAATAGAACACCTGTTTGTTGTTGAGCATGTGTTTATGCAGATGATTTTTGTTGTCAAAGCACCTTGATGTAGAGTAGTCCTGTTTACATTTACATTCTCCCCAAAGGATTAACAGTGTTCTCTCAATAAATTTACAGTCTATTCTCCTCTCAAAGGCTGCTGTTTGGAGGGTGGTGTGAACAAGGCAACAAGTGCTTGCTAATCACTTGAATATACATAATTAGCGACAGTCTGGTGCACTGGAGTCTTTGTACAGCCACAGCAATACTGATTGGCAGCAGCAGATAACAATAGTCGTGGCAAGGTGGTATTTGTTGAATATTTGAAGGTGTTTTTCTTTTATATTTGCAGTAGGCATTTTGAGTTAATTACACCATTATTCTGGAACACACTTACTATGTTATTTTAATGTCAGAGTTAAAGATCAGTCATGTGGCCTGTTGTACACAAAGGAATAAGACCTGTAGTAAATCCTTTACTTCTTTTGAGACTAAGATGGATTCTTTTTTTCTTCCTTCATAATTTTATGAAACTAAGATGGATTCCATTTTTTTTCCTTCTTAATTTCATAAAACCCAAAGTCAAACTGGAAAGTATGACTAAAAATTTGGGAGATGAATGTATGTGATTGTATTCAGCCATGATTAGTTTTACAACTGGCTCTCTGACAGGTTCAGTGCTTTGGAAAACAAACACAAAATCATTGATGATAAAATTTATGGGTGACACAGTAATTAATAAATAACACTGGGAAAATTATTTGGATTGCTCTTCATGTTCGTTATGTTCAAACAAAATGTGTTTTAATATGGCAAAATGCTTAACATCAATTTAACTAAAGGGAGAACACTACAACAAGTAGACTATGAACATCTAGAAAATCAGATGAGTCACTGTGAATTTGGCAAGGTTAATTTGTATGAAACACATCAAATTTCCTCTTGTTGATAAGGTAGCAGTCTTTGTGTATAGGTTAGAGACTTTGAATATTGTATCTTGGATTTATTCAGGCTGCTGCTATTCTGTGAATTACATTTTCATAAGGAAAAAAGGATTCATACATTACATGAAACAACTGTAAGGTTTGTTTCTAAGAGCAAAACTGTTAGAAGACTGTGCTGAGTAATTATTAAAGGTTTCATATCAAAATAGAAGTAAATATGGAGCAGAATTTTGTTAGGCTGTTTCCTCACTTCTGCCTAAACAGTACTTTCATTGATGTGGTGAATAATGGCAAAGAGAATGGTTATTAATATTTTGAGGTGTCTCCAGAATGAAAAGGACTGCAGGTGTGCTGCAGGATGGGATTAGAATTCTGAATGGTATTGCTAATGTGGAGACCTAGTTTGTGCGAGGAGCTGGAAACTGTTCATGGGGAGCAAGTTTGACATGCACTCTAGAATGATCTAGGAAGAAGTTCATGGAGAATGAGTGTCTAGGTAAGAAGCTCTTCAGAAAAAAGTCCAGTAGGTACCATGGATGACAAACTGGACATTAATTATATCTTGCTGTTGTGAAGAAGGCAAACACATGTGTGTATAAGCAGTGATAGAACCTGTAAGATGCATTTTTCTGTTCCATTGAGCACTTAAGGTCTTAGCTGGACAAATGCATCCATTTCTGGGTGCTGCAGTTCAAGATTATAAAGACTATTATACAGAGATCAGCAGTGAGAGAGATCAACAATTTAGGGACCTATGAGTATAGGCTGAATGAAATGCAATTACTGAGGCTAAATAAGAAAAGAGAAGTGATGATACGATGTGTCCTTCATGTACACACAGAGGGAAGAAACGGTGGTTTTAAGTTGTTGCAATGCAGTTCAACTTATAAACCACGAAACCTTTTTTGGAGTGAGCATCCCATGAGAAATAGCCACCTGAGTCATACCAATGGCCCATCTAGCTCAACATTCTGTCTGCTGCCTTGGCAGAGGATGTGCTGTTTAGAGAGAGCTTGCAGGTATGACCTTTTTCTTGCTTCTCATTCCCCTTGCACTTTCCTGGTGTCCAGAACTGTTGCATTAGTAACGTTAGATGGCATTATCTATGGCCGTGTTTCACCAAGGGCCCTAACTATTGCACTGTGGTATTTGGTGAGCAGCAGTTCTGCACTTCCCTCCTGCCTTCGCAATTCTGTAAACTTCAACCTTCTCCTGTCCAAACTAAAGAGCTCCTGGCTTTTCATCCTCTCTTAGAAAAGGTGGCTGTTCCAACACCTGGATCATTGCAGTTTCCTGTGATTTCTCATAATTCCACTACATTCTTCTTGAGACTTGGAGACAAGACTGTGCAAGGTAATGAAGATGTGGGCACAGGACTGTTTTCTGTATCAGCAAAACGACATCCTTTCTCAGTATCCTTTCTGACATGCCCAGCATTTTGTCAGTTGTTTTTGGCTGTTGTTGACATGAACTTACGATTTCATGGAGCTGTCAGTGACGAATCCAGGACTCAACTAAAGTATAATTTATGATTCTAAAGTAAACATTGTTAGGCATCGTTTGTATTATTTTTTCCTAGATATGTTACCTCACATTTATGTACCCGATGTTCATTTTTCGTCTTTGCCCACTCAATTTTGTGAGATCAGATCCGTCTGTTCTCCTGTGCCATAGATGTGGCATTTGACTATTGGCTACAGTGTAGTGTCATCTGTAAGCTGTGAGATGTCACAGATCACACCACTGTCCAGGTCATTGAGGAAGATGTCGTATAAAAATTATACCAGCCTTGATTGCAGGGAGACCTTCTGACTCACTCTTTCTTATGCTGACATATTTTATCATCTTTCATTTTCCTCCTTATTTAGGCAGCTTTTCATGCTTCATACTGATGTTTTCCCTATAATCACCTTTTAACTTTTCCTTTAAGACATCCAAGTGGACCTTGGCAGGTGGCAAGGGGGGAGGGCTAGGAAGGGAGAATTACTTTATTTTCTTTCTTAGTTATGGCAGCCATTTTTTCTGACCTCAGTATTTTCATTAGTATTCTGCCTGTTTGTAAGGTCTTTTGAGCTAGTTCTTTGCCTTTTTAATAACCGTTTTTCTTATATTTACCTGTATTTTTCTGTTAAGGATGAATATTTGCATATTAGATTTAATTGGGCAGCTTTCTTCCACCCTGGTGCTAAACCCACTTGTGAAGCCGGGAGAGGGAGAATCTTGCACTTGACAAGTCATGTTATTTTAAAACGAATTTAATAATAGCTACAAGTAATAATAGAGTAGTTTTCATCCTGTTTGCAGATTCAGGGGGATCTATGGACTGCTTTGGAAGAGTCTGCAAAAGGTTACTGAGAAAAAGCTAACCAACTTGTCCAGGCTGTAAGCACTGGACACAGCACTTCTTTTGATATTTAGGACACTATGTTTCTGCTGAAAAATGTTAGCATTCCATGAACTGAAAAAATTTGAAACCTATTGTGTGAAATAAAATGTTTGGGTTCATAAATGACTGTAATTCTTGATAGTTCCTAGTCAAGTAATGCAGAAAATGGTTTCCTTGAAGCTTTTTCAAGATGCAGAGTAAGAATTCAGAGAAGTAAATTAGCATAGGGAATGGGAATCATGGTTCCATTCCAGTTTCTCTTTTAATATTTAATATTTAAATGAATATTTACATCCCAGAAAGAAGAAAATAGAGAAGAAAAATGATAATATTTTCAGCATTGGAGAGAATGCCTTTAGAACTTGAGATTCTGAGAGCCTGTGTGGTTATTGAGGAATATGAGATTGCCTTGCCATGAGAAAGAACTTTAGTGCAGAAATGTAAAGGAGCTCTTGAATTTAGCAGCTTAAAGAGTAATGGAGCTCTGTGACTGAAGGTTGAATCCAGTTGAATTGAGAACCAAGATGAGGATGATTAAGAGAAAGATTGAAAATTACTAAGGAGAATATTTTGATCCCGTCAAAACAGTGTGCATTTTGGAAGATAAGCATTTAAAAAACCTAATAAAAAAACCCCTGGTTTTTTGCCAGTACCTGCATAATGGGAGAAAATTCTGTCACCTTTTTTTTTTTTAAGGATCCATACTGAACTGATGAGATTTTCCTATTCATTTTAAAATATATGATGCCATGAATAAAAATCATAAAATGCCCTATACAGATTTGCACATGAGATACTCAGATTAGCACTGAAATGTAAATTTGGTGAGAATTTGTCCAAGACTTGCTCAGAGTGTTATTTAAATGAAACAGTAAAAATCCAGTTGCTCTTTGCTGAAGTCCCTCCTGACATGCTGTTTGAGAAACACTGCATCAGTATTAAAAGATAAAATTATTGTAGTTTCTGGTGTGTTTCATAGCTGGGTACTGCTTTTGCCACCAGTTCAGCCCTCTCCTACTCAGTACCATGGAAAGTTAGAGGTCTCTTACTGAATGTGGAGTGTCTGCATACCTCCCTTCCTGTGTGTTTTTTCTTTTCTCATTGTATTGTTAAACCCATTAGGTCCTTATGTTTTTCTAAGTGCAGGTACTGATTTATGGTAATGAAATAATTTCTTGATATTGTTTTGAAATGTTAAGCAAATGGAGTTCTTTAAAGTCACTGTAAAGGCACTTTCTATAGTGTGCTTTGTGTTCTTGGGCTCAGAATACTGCTGTTGTCTTTGTGATGGCATAATTACAGATGTAGGGAGCTAAAGGTGTTGTGTAAGTCACTGTTAATTTTTTCCTTAAGTGAAAACAGGAGTGTTACTGTGTTTGCACTTTCACCTGAGGAGCAAACTTGCATGAAAGATGAAATGGGGCAGCAGGACCATCCTTTACAAAGAGAGGGGCAACAAGAAGCTGTTTGTGTCTACTTGGGTGCTTGTACAATGAACAGTAGATACATATACAGCCCTCCCACTTGTTACTCACATAACCAGGTCTTTTAGACAGATGTCCATCCACTGTGTCATGGAGAGAGGGAAGTTTTGAAAACAGTATCCAAAGGATGTTTTAATTGTTATATCTAATCAGTTCAAATGGTACACTGCTATTGAAGAGGGAGGTTCAGGTAGACCCTGCCTGGAACAAAGACCCCTTGATACCTTGTGGTGAATTCAGAAAGAATAGGATTTGCCAGCTGATGGGGTCAGTTATTTGATCTTGCAGAGAGCTGTCCTATTTCTGCCTTGCTCCACCCCCTCTTTTTTTTTTACCTATTGGGCTAGTGAGCTGCTCAAGTGGCTAATCAGACAATGAAGACCACTGGGCAGCAGGACTGGAAGGAGGAGGAGGAGGGGGAAGAGTTTCTCCTCAGCTGGATCAGCTGAGGTGTTGTTATGGGGGGAGTAGAAGACTTAGACAAACTTCATTAGAGAAGCCCTCTCTTTGAGTCTGAGGTGCAGGCAGAACTCCCTTGTGTTTTTAAACTCCTTCACAGAAAGGGGTTTAAATGAAGGTAAACCCTTCCTTAACCTCAGATATTGTCAGCAGTTTAAATTTGAGGAATTATAGAGGTGTGATTAAATCACTTAATCCTGCAGGTTTTAATGATGGCAAATCAGATATATTTATAAAAGATGAGTTATTTGTTATGACAAATGAACAGATAGAAGATCTTAATCAGGATTACTACACAGTATAAAAGCTAAAAAATACTAGTCAACTATAGTATAACGTAAATTGTATAGTGCACTATATTAAAGCAATTGTGTTAAAGCAATTATATTAAAGCTAGCAATAGAAACATTAAGTAGGGGTTTTGATATATCTCACCACACTCCAGTCATGAGTCCTTCTTTCTCTTTCCCTCAGTCCATGGGAAATAACTGTAGAGAGGCATCCCAAACTCCACAGGAGAAACTCCACTTCAAGAAGAGGATGTGGAAGAATCTAACTTGTATGAAAGTAGACTGGACTTTTATAGCGTAGAGAGGTTGACCTGCCAGTCATAGGCCTCCAGGTCAGTTTAGCAGCTTATCTGTCAAGTCTTACTTCAAAGGGACAGATGTATGTTTGAAGCTGGTAAGCCAGGCTGGCCTTTTAGCATATTCAACACCAAAAAATACCACTATCATGTCACCAGTAGCTCCCACAGAGAGCTTGTATTGCTTTGTCTACAGACCAGATTCCAGGCCAAGGATATCAGTTTTTTCAGGGCAAAGCATCCTGCTTCAGATCTAGTGAAAAATTTCATCTGGAATACACTGAGCGGTTTTGTTGGAAATAGGGGAGTCTGAAAAAACATGTTTGTTTCAGAATCTTGTAGAGGGCTGGAGTTGTTCTGTAGCTTACTGATCGTTGATCCCTTGACATCCCCTTCTTCTGCCCCTTACAGAAATGGAAAGTACATTAGAGAATGGCCAGATCTCTGGGAAATGTTTCTCCCGTTAGTCATGGATTGTGTGAAGAGAGGTTACTGTCTGTAAATGAATAATCATATCACGAACTTTCAGTCATTCCCTATCAAACTGTTATCTGCTGTTACAAGACCAAGCTGTCACTGAAAACTCAATATTCTTAAATATTAAGACTAAATATGCCTAATATACCTAAACTCAATAGTTGAGATATAAAATTTAACTGAATTAAACTGTAGACATCCAGAAGAAAAGCTTTTGTTAAAACTGTTTCAGCTGTGCTGCTGATGCTCGGTGTTCTTGTGTGCGCACTCAGTAAGCAGAAATGTGGAAGACTGTTAGAGGAGATGAAAAATTGGTGTCACTTCTCCCTGATGTGGAACCTGTATTCCCTGGTGAACGTCAGCATGGAAAAATGCATCAGCATCATAACGGGCGCTCATCTGCAGCACGACCCCCCGGAAGACAAAGCAACGTTTTACCTCTCGGGATTAACAAACATGTGGCAGCTCTAGTAGTGCTGTTTGGTAGTCAGGTGATAGACTGGCCATATGTCCTCGTACCTCATTCTGGCATGAGGTTTTTTTTTCCCCCTTCTTTGAAATTTGAAATAAAAGCATAGCTTTATTCAGTTGTCATTTGTTCCAGTTCTTATGTCACAGATATGAAATTCTAAAAGATCTTTTAAGAAGTTCTGTACCCAAGTTTTTCTCACTCTAAGTCTTTACTGGAAAGGCTTCTTTCTTTGTTTGGTTATTCTTATTGGGGACATACAGAAATTATTATAGAATGTAGATGACTTGCATAATAAGAAGCTTAAGCATCTAGTTGGGCTCTAAATAGGAAGGTGAATGTTTAGGAGTTCTTTGGGCACCCACACAGCTCAAATCCCTTCCCATAGTACAGCTTGGTCCTTTTGACAGTGCCATGTTCCCAAATAGCATAGGGGAAAAAAGAGAGGAGGACGAGGCATTTTTCAGACAATTAGAACTTGCATCCAGGTGATTAAGAGTCCCCATCTCTGTCTCTGGGATTTGGACCAGTTATGTGAGGATTTGACATAAGAAAAATAATTTTTGATAGTGTTTTGCAATGGGCAGAAATGGAAGATATTACTGGCTTTGAAGTAGCATGAAGTTAAAATATTTAATTTAAAAATAACTGCAAGCTTGGAGAAATTGTGTTTTCTGTCTTGTAGTACTCTATCACTGGCATTTTAGTACTCTGAGGAGATAATTTGTAGTTCATTATAAGCAAATTAGAAAATATGAGTGTTACATCAGTGTAATGAAAACATCATTATTAAAGGCTGAAGGAAGCTTAAAGTATGGATTTCCCCTCACTCTTACATAAAATTTTATATCCATTACAGATCAGATCCTTGTATTTCAGCTATTTAGATTTTACCTAATTTGTTACTTTAAAAGAGAGTTTCAACCATGATTCTTAAGGAATTCTTTAATCCGTTAAAATAAAAGTGAAACTCACAACTACCTCTAATAAATGCTTTGATTAAAATGGACGTTTCTGAACCTTCTACAGACAATACCTGCTCAGATGTGACAGCATTTGTGACATCACCAGTACAGACTTTCACAAGGATTTTCAAGTCAGTGTTGTAAGTTTCCATTTAATTTTTGCTAATTAGAGAATTGTGCTGTTTATTTTCTACAGGAAAAAAAGTCACTAAAAGCGTATCAAATTTGTTTACTTAATTCAATAGAAATGCAAATATATTTTTTTGAAAATTACAGTTCCTTATTGGTCCCTATTATTTTGGTGTCACAAATGTTAAATATTTGGTGCCAGTTAATTATTGTATGTATAATCAGAATTTCAGAAAAGCCAGATGTAGGAGGAGATTATCAGTGTTTTCTCATGTATGAAATTTCACTTCTGCATTGAATAAACTAATTGTAGAGTTTGCTGGGATCTAGTTAAGGTCATCCTGTAAGTTATTAGACTGTTTTGGAGGCTAAGTCATTAAGCATTTTTCAGTAGTTAGATTAGGAAGAAATTATATGCTAATAGCAGAGAAACCACAAGATATGTATCTGTTAGTGAAAAAAGGAGTAATAAACTTCATCCTGAGCTTGATGAGATAAATTTATATGTCTTGTCTGGATCAGTCATCTTTCAGTTCCATCTTGTGATTGGAATTTGGGGGTCATATTTTATAGCTGTGTTTTAAAAGTTTCTAAAATCGCTGAAAATGGTGCAGAAATTTTGTGCTAGTAAAATGGCAGGGCTGAAAATTTTGCATTTTTGCTTCTCAGTCAAGCTTTTTTTTAATTAAGAGGCTGGAAAAACTTGAAGCAAAAGACTTTTAATACCTCATTTGCCTGAATATTTATTGCAGTTGTAATATAATAAAATCGTGCAAGATAAATTAATGTAATACATGTATCTTAGAATTGAACTGTGTTATAGTTCTTATGTGGGGGTTATGAGCTGTTCTATTAAATTTAAGGCAGTGAAAGCTTTTAGAAATATGTAGAATTCTGAGGTTATCAGTGAATTGGGCTTTTATTTTTTTAGCTTCTTCTACTTTATTTTAATCTGTAAATTTAAGAAAATACTTTACTGACCAAGTTGTTCTTATCTTCTTAGCACTGCTGTTAGGATAGCACGTGTTTCACAGCTAACTCAGAATTTCAATTTATATTGGGATCTCTAAGTTGCTAAGATTTTTAAATATTATTAAATTGTAATAACTATTTCACATGTAGAAGTATGCATTTCTAGCTTTTCAAATTGTGCATTTTAAGTGATTTTTCAGTTATTTGTTAGAGATTTGTATAGTTTATGTATTTTTGATCTATAATTTCTGTGTAAGAGTAAATGACAGTATATGCTGACATGTCAGGATATAATTTGGTTGTATAGACCATACAATTGTTATTAGGGAAATTCTTGGCTTAATAGTTTGTCAGAACCGTTGTGGCATCATTGCTTAGAGATGCAGTTGATCTTAGAAGCTTGAATCACTTGAACCTGATTTTCTAGCTTGACTGGAAAACAAGAGTTGCACTCACAAGGCAGAGCAGCAGTCTGATTAATTAGTAGTTAATCTTTCCTAAGTTCATACTGATGCCTCTTCTCCTTTGCATCTTTCTTGCCCCCAGCCAATTACTCCCATCTTTCCTTTGTGCTGATACTAGCTGTACAGTGACCTGAAATTGTCTTGATCAGGCCAAAACCTTTTTTCTTGGGGTGGGCTTTTTTTAGACCTGTCTCAGCTGTGTGGGTGCCGGTGCTGATGCAGAGGAGTGGGCCATGGGATACACTGCAGGCTTCCTTGGCAGCTGGTCCTCACCTTCCCAAATGGACTGCCCTGGCACTGTTACTGTTCATGTATTTGAGGTGAACTAAAGTGGCCAAGGACCGGGACTTTCACTCACCATCAATACTTCCTGGCAAGTACCAGATTTGTGCTAGAACAAAAGATGCACAGCAATCAAAGAATGTTGAATGCCTGTGTTGAATGTTTACTCTGATTTCCTGATTGTGAGATTTTCATTTTTCAAGAAAAAATGCTCGCACAAGATTGGAAATGTGTCACAGCATTCAAGGAGAGGCTGGCTTTTTCTAAAGATGCTGGTAGGATTGGGTGCTGAATTGGTGGGAGAGTGGCTGCATTGCCGTGGTGCAAACCACTAGGTCGTGGTGAATTTACAGCATTCAGCTAGGACTGTGGATACACAATGTTTGAAAATCTTTTCCTGAACTCTTCTGAAAATGTGTTCCTGTGAAATGACTGATGCTCTGCTATTGGCCATTTGTGTTGTTAAACCCTTTTGTCGTAGTCCTTCCTTTGGAAGTGAAGCCTAATCCAGTCTTTCTCTCCTCACCCTGCTTTTCTCTAACTCTGGTTATTTCTCTGTGTGTGTGTTTTGTCTCAGAAGCTCTTCTGTTGTCTTGTCATTTTTTAAAAATGTAGTTATCAAAACTGTAATTTATTTGTTTACCTTGGAATAATATTTACAGTGTTTATAAAATTCTGTAACTTTACAATTGAGAATATTTTCCTTTCTTCTCAGTATTGCATACTTAAACAAGGGTTATATTAATTGTTCTTTAGTGGTTAATTTAAAACTAAACAACATGTGAACATTTCAGGTTATTTCTGTAAATGTTTATTAATTCAAGTAATTCTTCACTGTATTTCGTCTGGTGTTTCTCAGCTCACTGGCATAGTGTTGCCACTCTGAAATTCTTCACATTCTTAATAAACTCAAATAGTTCTACTGTTTCACAGTACATGCAGTGGTAACCCTAGATCATTGTATGTATTGACTGAAAGTGTTCCTCTCAGAGAACTGTAGAGCTTCATGGATTGGAAGTTGAAAATTTGACTATGTAATCCTATTTTGATCTCCTCATTTTACCCTATTTCCTTTCTCTACTCTGTTCCATCACATGGTTTTTTTTCATTCACACAATTAGTTTCTTTAAACTTATTAAAAGCTTTTCTTAAAAGATAAATTGTGTCAGTGCCCATCCATTGTATTTTCTTGACATTCTTAAAGATAGCCCATATGATGGGCATGATTTTTCTACTCAAAAGCAGTGTTGCCTTGTTTATCTTATGTCAGTTTGTGTTATTTAAGTGTGTGATTAAAACCAGAATTTTAAGCAGTTTTCCTTGATTGCCATCCAGCCCAGTGACTTGAAATTGTCAAGGTTATTTTAAGCTTGTTTTGGTTTTTGTTTTGTTTGTTTTTTCTTGAGGTTGTGGGGTGTAGTTCTCCATTTAGAATCCTTCAGTTGAACTGTTTTCAGTGAAGGATAGCTGTTTTCTGCCTGTAGTTTCCACCTCACTTAAAATTTCTTAGTAACTGTGGATACATTCTGCCTAGTTCTGGGACACTTTAGTACTTAATGCTCCGCTCCAATACCTTGTTTTTGATCTAGAGTGACTGAAGGTATTTTTCTGTTACCTGAAGTGGATTCTGCTATTGTCTTCTGAGGTAAAAACCAATAGAAAGAAATCGTTCTGGTTCTTTGCAAGTGTATTATGCTCAGCTGCAGACTTTATTTTGTGTCTGGTTAATTTTTCACCGAATTTTCATCTCTTAATCTGTTTGAGTTTTTTATTTCCCTTGCTTGGAAGTTTACTACATCTTATTTTCTGAAAGCAGCGCTTAAAGATTTACAAATTTTCCCATTTCACTACAGTGTTTCTTTATGTAAAAAAACCTACGTTTTCCCAGCTCCACTCAACTGGTTCCTTGTCTTCTCTGATTCCTTGATGATTTGGTTGTAAGAACAGGGTGAAAAGCTGGAAGTACATGCTAAAGAACAAGCAGATCCTAAGGGCTGGATGGTATATTTTCCAAATTTTGCAGGTCCTTATGAATTAAGCGTTTGTTTTATTAACAAAAATATTGCAAAGGATGATCCGGGAAGAAAATGGGGGTGGAGGTGGGGGAGAGGATTTGAAGTCTTTGTCTCCCTCCCGTGCCCTGTGTTGAAGTTCAGTTTCACCTTTAATTTACTGAGTAGTTCCTGTCCCAAATATGATGGAACTGAAATATTTTGTGGTTACTCTTAAATGGTTCTTGAATTAATTCCTCTATGGATGGATGAGAAAAAAAATACTTCCTGCTCATGTGTTTTAGAGGCAACAGTATCAAGGAGTATTAGTGTCAATAAATTACTTCTCTGAATTTTATTATGTGTGATATTTAGCCAGTTTGAGAGAAATGAAAAAAAAAATCCTTGAAGTGGACATTATTTAAATTCGGGGGCATGGGATTTTCTGCAATTAATTGGATTGCTATGGTAGGCCAATATATTAAGCTCAGGCAGTTTTGCTGCTAATTACACACAACTTCTCTGGAGTATCGGATATTCAGATCCATTTTATGAATATGGTAGGGAGAATAACAACTGTAAAACAAAGCACTGTGCATGTAAGTGACTGTTAGCGTGTATTTCAGAAGGGATAAATGCTCACCATATGGTACAATTACTGTGTCCAAGTTTTCAAATTAGCTTCTCTCATCCTCCTTATTACTGTCTTTAAAAAGAGAGGAAAAAAACCCAACATGATTTATCTACTCTGCAGCAGAACTCTTGACGCAAAACAGCAGCCCAGTTCTGTCCAGTTTTTTTTTCCTAGCATAATAGAGGCTGTCGGACTTTTTTATACTAATTACTGTGTGAGCCTCAGATGAACCCCCTTCAATTCACAGGGCTTTGTTAAGGGAGGAGCTGTCAATGTGTCTGCCCGTTTGCAGCTGTGCTGTGGCTTTAGCTTGCTTAACATTATGCTGCTTTTTAGACTTGACAGAAGGGATTTTTTTTTCTTTTTTTTTTTTCTTTTTTTTTTTTTTTATTAAGGCAAAGCAGCCTTGTAGCGAAATGGTTTAAGCAGCTGCATTGTGGGGAAGCACAAAGAAGTTATTATTGTGTCTGTTTAGGGGGGTCGGATGGAGGGGGGAGATATTCGGCTGCTGTTGATGCCGATTGTTGACTTGCCATCTGCCAGATAGGGAGAAGAAAAAAATGACAGCTCCAGCAGGGTGTTCAAGAGGTTGTTTGGAGAGACGCATAAACATGTGCAGATGTCGAACTGAATAATGGCAAGAACTTGAGACGGTTTATGATGCTGCTGTTGTGTGTGCATATACAGAATGAATGTATGTGGAGATTTGGTTAGGAGGAGGGTACATATTAATTATCATTGTCCCCCACCTCCTCCTTTACTTCTGTTAATTAGTTCAGGAGTTTAATATCTTCCCTCCCTCCGTTGTTTATTCCTAAAAGAGCCCTTTTTTGTAGTAGGGAAGAAAACTTTTGATTTCTCCATGTGGTGAGCTTAAAAAAAAGACCCAAAGCAACAACTTAACAAATATTGTACTTGCGGATATAGAAAGAGTAATGTAGTTATTTCAGTCCCCGACATTTGGGGGACAGGTGCTTTACAAGTTCTTACATAGCTTTGTCTGTCTGCCGCAAGACTGGTACATTGCATACCCCTACTTCTGCATCCTGAGCTTTTCTTATGCAGAAAGTGCCAATTGGTGATTGTCCAGTGTTATAGAGTATGCTAGGGGTTAGAATGAGATTAGCAACTAATTTTCTCTTTCACTTGATCTTATTTTCAGTTCTTTCTCTGAAGGCAAGGAGCTGGTCAGGCATAGCTTATATTTTCCTGTTTGGCAGTTGCACAAAAAATAAATTTGGATCACTCCATAGGAATATAGTTTTCTTTCTTTCGTTAAAATCCTGTCTTATTTCTTGTTCAGTGATTATGGTGAGTTTCCAGGATACTGTGAAAGAAATGTGAGAAAGGATACAAGCATAGAGGGCAATTAAGTTAGCCCAGAAAGGCTAAATGAAAGCATTGTTACACAGGTGATCTCTTACTAGATAAAAATGGAAACTTAAAAATAATGAATTTTCTTCTCTAATATTACGTGACATTTAACATTCAGATATCTGTATTGAATTGAAAAATGGAAAATGAAACAGTGCTTGAGGTGCATTGTGGATGTGGATTGCAGACATATCTTCGTGTTATCGGTAGGTATCAGGGCTTTTTGGTCAGTTTCAGCATGACTTAAATATCATCGAAATGAACCTAACCAGTGCTGCCTGCCAAGCCCTTACCAAAAGTGAAGGAACTCCTTTTTATTGTGTCTTCCATCTTCAGTCTATTAAGCATCTGTAGGTCATTGATAACAGTAACTACTGATGGGAGCATGTGATGTGCCCTTCTGTCATCACTGTGGCAGAGTGGGAGATGTCAGTTTTGGATTATGTCAGTTTTAACTGAAAATTCAGGTGTGGCTGCCTCCTGCCTGAGTACCCATTTCTGCATCTGAGCCTAGACAGAGGTCACCAGCACTGCAAATGGAGACTTGCTTTGTGCCTGTTAGTTGGGTTGTTGGTTCCTCTTCCCAGAACTGTGGTGTTTTATGTGTTCTACCACTGCTGGTGTGAAGCTCAGTTACCCTGGGTGGTGCTGCAAGGCTGCATATCATGAAGCATTTCATGCAACCCAAGAGATCTCCTGATGTGTCCAGCAGTAATGGGATGTTCCAGCTCAAGCACTTTGAGGAATGCTTGGGCTTATCTTGTACTGATTCTTTTCAAATGATGCAGGCTAAGAGACAAAGTGAAAAGGTTGACTTCAGTGATGTGTCTTGAGGCAGAAACGTAGGTGAATGGTGTTGGTATTGGCTTTTTGGCACCTAGCAAGGTTTGAGGCTAGGAGCACACCTAAGTGACAAGGAGAATGTTCAGAGGAGCTATTTTAAAATTAGTGCAATGTGCCAGTTTTAAAAGTGAGACAGTTTGCTTTGTGAAAACATGCTAGCAAGTGTACCAGTTTTAAGGGGGGAAAAGTCACATAATTTTTGACAAGGCACGTATCTGTTAAAGAAACTCAGTTGAATGATAACGCCATTGTCAAACTTACCATATTCTTTTGCAAACAATGGGAAGTTTGAAATTTCTTGTGTAAACAGGTGTTAGCTGTTTTACAAAATGATGTAAGTAGATAATATTAAGATGTTTAATTCAACTTGACCACATGTAAAAAGCATTTATATTTTAATCGTCTGATTTAATGCATTTGTACCAAGTATGTGAATTTAAATTGTTACTGCTGTAACTGACTGTCTTATTCACTATAATTTATAGATTAGTATTTAGTATTAGTATTGTCCTACTCTTAAAATATTTTCAAAGCCTGAAAAAGATCCTTTGGTCTACTAGCACTTGATAAAAGCAAAAGAAAAGAAAGTAGTATTTTTTCTGTTATGCAAAGTACCACTTGATGCTGATAGTGCTATATAAAAAAATATAGAAATATTTAAAAGTACTGAGAACATTAAGGTTTTAGCTATAAAAAAATATGTGAAACAATATTTAAAATGCTTTTTTGCATTTACACAAATACTATTAAAAAATAAAAAAACTGCTCTGAAAAGCAGCTAAATAGCATTTTTGGGCTTTTATCCTATATTGCCTCGTGCAAGAGAGAAATTTAGAAAATGTGAGCAGCGTTCCTAAATGTTTCCAGAAAACAGACCTTGGTTTTCCATTCCTGAATAGAAAGCATCTTTAGAAAATATTGATCACCTTTGTTGCTCAGAGATGCTGATGCAATAGAGGACTGTTATTCCAGACAGCATGTGCTAATAGCAACTGCTATTTAATTTATTTATTGTTCTAATTCTTATCCTTCAAGAATGAAGGGGAAGTGAGAGTGATGTTGAAACTGGCAAGTTTTTCTTCCTGCTGGCTCAAAATGGGCATGCTAAAGGTCAATTCTCAATTTGTCAGGATGTCAGCTAACTCAGTATTTCTGGTATGATTTTTTAAAAGGACAAAATTGCTTGCATATGAAAATGAACATTTATTTTTGATGCGTTGCCAAAACACACCAGTGATTTTGAGTGGATATTGAAGATGTCCAATTTCAAAACTGCATTTATGTGTTAATAATGGTATGTCTGTCTCTCTGTTATTGAATACTTTCCTCTAGATTTTTTGCTTGTTTTAGAGAGAAGATTATTAATGCAACAGGAAATTGTTGAATAAATAGCAGGAGCTGAAGTGCTTCTGCATTTGTACAAGATAGGACAATGACTCACCCCACCAGTCATAATGACAAAGCCATGGTGGCTGCTGATTTGAACCCTGGAATACGTTTGTACGTTGCATTCACAACCTGGGAGGAAGAAAACCCCACGTTAAGAGCAGGGAGAATCTTCCATTGGAGAGATTGGTCCTCCCCATCACTTTAGCTACAGAGGTGCACCTGAAACCACGGAGAACTGCTCCGTGTCCTCTCCCTGCCTGCCGGCTGCACCTCTGCTTGGGACGAATCTGCTTTAATAGTAGGAGCTCTTCTCTTTGGTCACTACTTAATACTGCTTCAGGAACAAAGAATCTGCTGTTTGCCAGCTCTTCAGTGCATCTGGGCTGGCATGGAGGACAGAGGGTTGTCCCTGCTTTCCTCCCCCCTTGCTCAGCTGAGGCACTTCTGGAGCTCATACCCGAGCTCTGCTGCTCGCTGCCTTCTGCAGAATATTAACATCTGTGGGGTTTTTACTGGTTTCTGGCCACGTACCTCTAAATGGCTGGATATAAATTGACCAGTCTTCTGTCTGTGCTGGATCATTGAGATGCTGTGGACACTGAAAGGCACTTGAACTTTCTCACCTAAACTTCGCAATTTGCAAGAAACTTAATGGAAGTGTAGCTGTGGTATAAGCCAGTGCCCACATGTAGCATGAAATGTTTCCTATTTCTCAGCTGGGACTAGAAAAATTCATTTGTCTAATGCAAGTACAGATGTGCTCAAAATGTCATTCAGCATTACTGGGGACTGTGGGAAAACAGTTAGTATAAATAAATAATCACTGTCATGCTGTGTAAGAGGGAATCAGAAAGTGGTAGTTCCAAATTCTGCTTTTCTTTGAACTGCCAGCAAATACTTATGAGAGGGCATCTAATAAAAATACCTTTTAAAACACTAAGGTGTGTTAGAAAAAATCACAGTTTCATTAAAATTTTTACTATGCAATACGATTTTGTATAATACTTTGCATAATATATGATTACATGCTTACATTAGACTGAATGACAAATTATGAGGATAGGTATAATTTTTAATTACCTTAAACATTTATTTTTTACAGTAGCTTTGAACTGTGCTGCAAATTTCTTATAATGAAATTAAAAGAAAGTAAATATTCTAACAGAAGTGCTTTGCATTTACTTAATGTGTACTGACTTAATCAAATAGTCTGCTGATGCTTCCAATCGTGTGTTAGGTAACACTGCCCTCAGAGGGCCAAGGTAAGGAAATTCAATCTCAAAACCACTGGTATTATTTCTGATAATTTTGTTTGACCTGAAATTAATTACAGTTGTTTATTTTAAAGAAAAAAATGCATATAGTTGTGTGATTTACTTTTATATAATGTTGCTTAATGCTCTTAGATAAATTCGGTTTTTTTCCCTCCTCTATTTATTGAATGTTATTGTAGGGAGTTCGATCTAACAAAAAAATGCCTTAAAAAGAGAAAAAATAAAAAAAGAAGGGGAGACAATGTTTGTGTATTATTTCTATTGAATCCATTTGAGTAAATTGATGAAACAGACAAGAAGCAGAATTTTGCTGTGTTCTCTTTTGAAGCGTTTTTTTCCCTTTTTTTTTTTTTTCTCCTTAAATCTCACTTATGTCTGCGTGGCAGCTGTTGCTTCTTTTAAGGAAGCAAGTTTTTGAACTCAGGTTTCTGTTGCTTATCAGCACTGTATATTAAAGACATTTCCTTCACACCTCTGAAACCATTTACATATTGAAAAATGTAGATGTTTAGCAAAAATGTTTTTTAAAAAATACATTCTGAAATAATAAGATTAATTTTAAATTACTGATTAATTTTTCAATAATTGCTAAATTTCCATATGCTTAAGGGTTACAAATGGTGAGACTAACAATAGCAACTGCCGAATCTGAGGAGAAAAACATGTTTGAAGAGAGAGTTTGAGTTTTGAGGTAAAGTAAAAAATTAACAAACTTTTGAGTGATACATTTGTCTAACACAGATTTTTTTTTTTTATTACTCATATGATTTCTTAGAAAGCTCTCCTTTCTGAAGCTTCTGAACAGTATGAAAACTATCAACGTTGCATCACTGGAATCAGCATATTTTGTGAAATGTCCTAAAGGGAAGGTGTCTTGTTACTGGCTGTCAAAGGCAAAAAAAGAAAAATCATTAAGGCTGCAGTGCAGAGGCAAATAAAGAGGCAGCCACGAGGGTCATGTTCTAAACAAACCTTCATTAAGTACTCTTTGTTACTGTTGTTAGCCAGTGTATTATTAAATACAACATTAATTAAAGAGTTGCATGTTACGAGGGTGCTTTTTGCATGAAGATCAGATTGAATTTTCATGTGTTTCACAAATATACTGCTGTCTTACTCGATCTTTTGGGTGTATTCTCTCAGTAGTTATTAAAAAAGCAGACCCCAACAACATAAAATTTGTATTTTGTGTGTATGTATTTATTGTCTATATGGATCAGCGAGATGCATATTCTAGTGCCACTTTCCTCAAGTAGCTTAAAAAACTTGGCCTAGAATTAAAATGATGTAGGAATTACTTGGCTTTCTTTACTCCAGTGGTTGCAATTAGAGCCCTCTTCTTACTGTCTATATAATAAACAGATCCTAAAAGAACGTGGTTTTCAACTTAGAAGGGTGTAAATTTAGGCAAAATAATAATTTAACTTACATTAACTCAGCAGGAAGCAGGGTACAAACTGATTAATGCTCTATGGCAGATCCACTGCTTTTTTAAACACTGCAGCTCTATTTTATTAAATTGTCAGGATATCTTGTGGTTTGGTTAGCCTGCCTGGACTTCTCATCTCTCACAGACTTACTTTTCACTTGAATTAATAAATTTCACAAGTAAATTTCCTCTAGTTTGCTTGTGTTGAGGTATTTAATAAACATACATTCCAAATATCTTTAAAGTGATTTAATATTGGTAATACTGAGGAATAAACTTTTTTTTTTAAATGTAGGGCTGCTAAATAGGAAAACATGTGGAAGTGTTTTTTCTTTTCAAATACTCTGCTTTGCTTTAGCGTTTTTTGTATGGAGAATTTCTTTCAAGGCAAATCAGTAAGCACGTGTATTAAGAAGTGTGGACTAAAATGTTTTTCTGTCTTTAGGCAGATTATGTAAAAGGAATGCAGTAACAAGAGAGCACCTAGAGTGCATCTTGAGAGCCCTTAAACCACTTGAGCAGCTAAGTGAACAGATACCACAGTTTAGTCTTCAAAAGTGTTCACCCATTTCTTAATTAACTTACAAAATAAATATAGGGCAGGTGATAAATATTCACATATAGGCCTTGGAGAGGAATTGGAATATTAGTATTTTCAAGACAAAACCAGGGTTTGTGTGTGTGCATGTTTGTATAGATGTTTTGAAAAAGTAGTCTGACCATGATTCATGTGGGGAAACCACTTGGGAGAAACATTCTTTGAAGAGATATGTCTGTGAAAGAAATATATGGATCCTTATGAAGCCATAGTGTTTTACAATTGCTTTTAAATTGCTTTTTGTGCATCTGGCTGTAGTTTACAGAGTAAAGACAGAGGTACAGCTGTGCTCATAGGTAAACTGGTACTTATCTGTCCTATGATTAGCTTTTATCCAAAGTTGCAAACTCTCTTCAGAGGAGCTTGGAAGTGCTATTCTGCTCTTCTAATGGTTCTTCTCCAGGCATAACATCAGCTGCATAACTCAACAGATGATTGAAAATCTGTCCAGTTTTCTGATTTAGAGAATCTGTGTTTGGCTGCTGCTGGCTATTCAATCTAAAGTGTTGTCCTAAGCAGTGAAGAGGGAGTAAGCAATCAGAGAAGTGTGTGCTGGGTCTGTAAGGCCACCTGTTAGAATGGTCTCCTTTTCCAGTAGGTTTCCTTCTGGAGAGTGTATGTAAGCAAACAAAGACTTCCATTCTTTCCTGAGTGACTGTTAAGTGTACTTACCGTATCAGCCCTGATTCTTAGACCAGAGTCTGCTTATCTCCTTCTCCAGTTTATTCCTTGCAGAAAGGAGGACTCTCTTTGAAACCTGAGCCCTTGGATGGCTGACCTGCTTTAGGCATGTTGATATAGTCTCCATGCTCTCCTTGAATTCTTCCGTAGGCTTAGGTGCCTGCCTTCTAGATAAGACTAAGATCTTGATAGATTGCAAACCCAGTAACAGGCACTTTCTCTCCTAACAGTCACTCTTACAATGAAATGAGATATAATTTATTAGAAAAATACAGAAGATTCTCTTTATCATCTCTTTAAGAAAGCATCTAAGATGTTAATATTTTTAAAACTTATATTGGATGATCTGATACATAAGGTTTTGTTTTGGCTTCAACTATTGAGTCCATGCAGATTTCAGCAAATTTGTTGCAGGGCGTATTTTAAATATTTTTAAAATATGAGTCATCATTTTACTTAGGCCTATGATTATTTCATTTTCAAGTATTCAGCAAACTTAATTTATTGCTTTTCATGTAATGCTGATATCGTTTTTCATTGTTGTTGGTATTAAAGTTACACGTTTGTTTTCCTACACTGCACTCATGTTTCTTCTTCAACTTACAACTATCTTGTACCTGTTTGTTTTGGTTTGGTTTTTATTGCATGCTTTCATGTTAACTGGGATTTCCTACTATGAAATGAGCTCAGACTGGCAGTATCAGTAGGGATGTTCCCAGACAAACTGGAACAGGGGGCCTGAGATAAAGCTCTTCATCAACACAAATGTAACTAGTCCCTCTAGAATATCTGCTCTATTCATTTAGTGGTCAAATTAAGTCACACTTGGACTTTTTCAATCCGTTCTACCTATGTGAAAATGTCTATATAACAGAGTCAAGGAAGTACCCTGCTATCTAGAAGCAGGGCTAAATAGGAAGAGTTTTGCTACGTAAGCCAGCCTGAATAGCCCAGTGTTAATTTTTCTCCTCTTTCCTGTTCTCCATCTTTTATTCCCTGCTCTCCTTCTCTGCTTAAATACATGTTGAAAACTGGACATGTTAGTGGCTGGAGTTGGATTTGACCTGGGTCCTGGGTATTGTCAAAGTCCTTACAAGCTGTGCTCAAGTTCATCAAGGCCATATCAGCAATTCCCATGTTGAACTTCAGTGACAAATAGTTGATTGCTGTGATGGAAAGGTGAAGGTGCAATTAATGAATTTTTAGATTACTCTTTAATGAAGTAATCTCCATGGTAGGGGATGTAAACTTCTTTCTGACTTTTGAATGGCCTAAAAGCTACATAACTACAGCTAACAGGGTAGTGAGATGGTAAAGGGCACTGCCAGGCTGGGGCTTAGCCCAGGACCAGTGCAGCCCCTGGGATGGTTCGTTCTGAGCATTTCACAAATGGTGAGAAATCCTAGGTTCCTTGTTGGAAATTCTGCGGTGTTAATACTCTTTTTTTCTGAAAATGTTCACCTGTATAATGATGAAACAGTGACTTATTTAAAGTTTTAGTAATAGTCATTATTTACTCCGCAGAATTTATAGAAATCAAAGATGAGAAAAGGGCAAATCTGAACTAACTTGTACTTAACTGAGTAACTGCACTCTAAAAATGAAATTGTTGCTGAGATTCTGGTGTGGCATTGTAAAGTATAATAGTAATAAAGAAATGTTTTATCCTTAATAGCAAATAAGTGGCTTTAACTAAGGGGTTGTGTCTTTCCTGATGTGTTCTGTATGTTTCTGATCCTAAATTCCTCATAGATTGAAGAATCTTTTGCTCAGGCTGGGGTAGGGGGAAGGTGGCACGGTAGGTTTATTGGTGGACTTACCTCTTAGAAGGTAATTGGCTTCTACTTTTTCTTGTTTATTCCTTTTGCTTTCAGTTATATTTTTAAAGCATATTTTGTGTAGGTTTTAACATTACCCCCAATTTCCTTGTATTTGCTTAGTGTATGTTTTGAGGAAATTAATCACTTCTGCTTTGCTTAACAGGGTAAATGTTCTACCTTGTAGTAGTTTAGATTTCATTCAGTTATTAAAAGTCAAGCTCTAGAGTTGTTTTTTTTTTTCTGAAAAAGAATTTGAATTGTTTATGGTGTAAGCATGTAGGATATTTGAAAAGCATAGTATGATAAAATGTAGAATTATACAATATTAGTATAACATACTTGTAGCTTCTTATTCCAGAGGCATCGTCGAATAGTCCAGACTTACCATTGCAGTTCAATTTTCCCTTCTTTTGGATGGAATTAGGGTTTTCTGTGTTAATTGAAAACATCTGAAAATATTTTGGTATAATTAATGTTTGATACTGATAATATGATATGTTTTTTAATATTCAAGTTTGGGGTTTTTTGTACAGTGCTAATGAACTTTTTTTTTTCTTCTCCTTTAGGAGAATATATAAAAAACTGGCGGCCAAGATACTTCCTGCTAAAGACAGATGGCTCTTTCATAGGCTATAAGGAGAAGCCCCAGGATGTGGATCTGCCATATCCACTCAACAACTTTTCAGTGGCAAGTATGTATTTCCAGTATTTATTATTCTCTCAGCATATTGACAGATTATCTGCTATGTATTTCTTAGTGTATAATTCAAAATTTATTGGTAACACTGCAAGTTTAATGCCATGTGCCATACTAATGTACCACTAATCTTACATCCAGCTCTACAAAATGTATTTACAGTAGCATGGAAGAACCATGCGTTGGTTTTTGAATGTTTTTCGGAAGTCTAAGTTCTCATTTTTTGCGTGTGTCTGAAGTGTCTGTAAATAACAAGGAGATTTGACAAATGATTGCTGTAAGAAGAAAATTCCTGGAAAGATTACCTTTATTGAGATTGCTGACCTCTTCTCTGTTTTTCATTAGTATCTCTGAATTCACTTGAAAACTCAAATTAATTAGAAAATTATCTAGACTGTTAAATGACACAAAATCATGCTAAGTTATTTTTCTCTTGGATAATCAGGTAATCAGCTCTCCAGCCTGGTTAATGAGTAATTTCAAGCAATCAGACAATTTGCATATATTAACAAAGCTACGAAGTGTGTATCTGTTGGATAAAGTGAAGATTGTGTGTTTTCCAAGAATGTTTCTAAAAGACAGATTTGTAGGGTTTTTGATCTGTCAGAGTGAGATTGGTGAGTGTTTCTGAACACTCCAGAGAATGGAAGTATTTGAGGAGCAAAATTAAGGGGGCAAAAAATCTGAGTATGAGTTGCAAATATCACTGCTAGAAACTTTCAGAGGAACACTAGAGAATTTACCCAGTGTCTTTCAAAATTGTATTAGTGTACTGCAATACAATAAGTGGCAATGTTTAGTTTATAGAGGAGTATAGGAGCCACAAGAGTGTTTGTACTTAGGGAAAGGGTTCCCTTTATCTTCATTGCTGAAGATGGAACAAATTCTATGAGACTGAATTTTCCTATTCTCTTGATAAAATTGTACTTGAGACTGACTCAGCCTTTATGTATGTATTTTATTTGGTAAGAAAATAATCTTGTGCTCCAAGCCCATGTCTCATCTTGCAGCTAGAAGACAAAAACTTTGCATATAGATATATTGATTGTGCACACCTTCTAATAGTATTAGAGGCTCATTTTGCCTTGTTGGTATTCAGCATAAAAGCAGTGATGTCTTTAAGTTGTTCATATGAGTAGGATTTGACTAAATCATAGGCAATTATTCATTCCTTACTTATTGCTCTGCATATTCTTACTCTTTTTAAGCAGGTAGTATTTTTCTAGATACTTGTTCCTCAGTTTCCAGCAGAAAGACAATTTCTAGAAATACAGTGGGCTTTTTTGTCCTGCTTTACCATGTTCTTCATTGCACATTCTGTCTTCCCTTGCTGCAGCAACTGGAAAGGCAATTCACATGGTGGTTCTGCTAAGCAAAGAAATACATAATTAGCAATTAAATCCAGTGTGTTGGTACTGGTTTTGGTTGGGGATTTTTTGGTACCCAGAGGTTATGTTATGTAATTCTGATATTAGAATGCTGTCCCTGAACTTTGCCTTGGTGGAAATCGAAAGATTTCACATTATTTTCCAAAATGACACCATCGCCACCTCCACCACCCCCCACCAAAAAAAGAAAAATCCTTCCTGCAACTGGCAAGTTCCATAGGTCTGATTCTTAGGCTATGTAAGCTAAAGGAACAAGCATGCAATATTTTTTGAAAAAATACAGTTTTGATAAGCAAGATGACTTTTTCTGTCTTTCTGACAGAAAAAGGCGTAATTTTATCAGAATTATTGGCTGATCAGTGCAAGAATAGGGTGATGTATCACTCATCAAAAGAATCTCATGAAATTAAGTGGAGTGCCTGCGTAGAATTCACAGGAGGAAAAGCAAACCAGGATGGTATTACACTCTAAATTTCAAGGGACTGTAAGTTTTTTGTCAGCTATTTTATCTGTCTGAAGATGACATCATCTGTAGGGCAAATAAACAAACAGAATTGCTATATGAATGAATCACATCTCATGGGAAGTACCTGGTAAATGTCAAGAACTGGTCTCATGGCCTCTGATCCAAGAGTTCCTGAGCTGCTGCAGTAGGTTTGTGGCCACAAGCAGCGCAACATATTTTTCCTGTAATAGTGAAGTACGTTTTTCATAAATTACTAGCCAGGCAGATGGAGTGTGAGATCACTGTTAATACCATCTTGATTAGGTTGGCAGGGACTTAAAGATATGTCTTTACAGTCCTATCTTCATGTAATCTTTGTAGCTATCTGTAAAGTGAGAGTGTGCTCTCAGTCTACTTTTTGCTCTCCAAATGATAGACATCTTTGGCTCTTGCTTGCAATTTGTTATTTAAGCAGAAAAGGCCAAGGCTGTGGTATTATTTTCGTAGTAATGTTGGAGTTAAACACTGGAAAGTTTGCGCAGTTCTACTTTGTATGACACTTGTTGTGTAGTTTAAAACTTTTACAAGCAGCTCTGTCAAGCTAGCTACTTTCATCCTATAGATATTTTCCCACCAGTGTCCCCTGCCTTCCACTCATGTGACATCAGCTTTACTTTTCCAAAAGTAAAGCTCTTTCCCTGGCATAGTATAATTTCCCCTAGTGTGGCTCCCTGATTCCGTCCAAGATAGCTTTAAAGTTCCACACCTGAGCATTTCTCTGTCCCTGGTCTTTTGCCGTCTGTGAACTCCGTTTGGAATGACAAGAAGGCTGGAGAGAATGAAGTTATTTTACATACTGCTAAAAGTGCTTCCAGTGATAAGTATGTCTTTGTTAACAGGGCCTTTCTCATTGGGGGGGTGTTTTGTCATAGAATGGAGTGTTCAGAGGCCATCCCTTTTCCTTGGGATGTTCTGGGATGAAGTGTGGGGGGAAGGCATTTGGAAGTGTGTGTGTAAACAGGTAGACTTTACTTAGAGAGGGAGAGGCTGAGGCAGCACATGTGCTTCAGTCCATTGCCAGCCACCCAAAGTGCAGAGGAGCCATGTGGGCCTGAAATGGAGATGAGGGATCTCTTTTCCTTGGAGCACTGAAGATGAAACACAGTTGAGTGGAGGGTATGACAAAGTGGGGCTGGGTGGAACTGCGCCCTGGGGAAGGACACAGGCTGGCCGTAGGTGTCTGAATGGACTTTACCTCCTTGTGGCCACTACTGTCCCAACTTTGGGTGCACAAGGAAGGCAGCCATGGGCACCCTGCCCTGCATCTTGGAGCTGCTGCAAGGTTGCAGGGTGAAAAAATCAGCCAGATTTGCTGGCACTGAATAGTGTGTAGGAATCACTGGTTCCTCTCCTGTGGAGCCAGCTTATTTTACACCTAACAGAACCACCTTCTTTTAAATGGGAGTTGCGAGAGCTGTGTATTTGGAGCAGGCTGTTAGTCCCTTAATGCTCATGCCCTGACACTGCGACTCACAAAAAGCTGTGCCATGGTATCTTACCGTGCACTTGAAGATAAATGAAGGCGGTGTAATTACATGGGTGGGAAGTTCATTGTGAAACCTTAAAAGCGGGTGATACTGGTTTTCAGGGGTAAATTCAGAGGTGCGAGATTACTGGAATTGTCTGGTTCAAAATCTGTTCAGCTCTTTTCAGGTAGAGAGGAGCAGTTGCAAGTAATCAAACTGCTGTAGCTTGTACAGATACTCTTGATTGACTGAGTCACGGTAACTGAGTGGGTGTGTGTTCCTAGCCCACTTCAACTGCAAAATAAAATATGTTAATTCAAATTGCTTTTGCTTAGGCACTTATGCAGTCAGAACCAGTTTAAAAATAATTTTGGATTCAGTTGGTATGACTTCTCTGTACAGGCAAAGGCCTGATAAAAATGTCCTGTCTTTTAAAACTCCATTATGCTGCTTTGAGAACAAAACCAATACTCTCGGTAACAGGATGTATTTCCTCAATGCCCCTCCACCCCCTCAAAAAAACCTCAACATGGCCCTATAATGCTGTTTTCAACTGGTCCACTGCTGTGTAAGTGGAATAAACGCTGCTTTCTGTAAACCACTTTGGTCTTTGACTGTCATTGTTGTTTGGGGAAGCAGAGTGGGGAAGAATTCTACTCCAGTTCTACTTAAGGAAGATTTGTGACTTCACTGATTAAAAAACCCCAGCTTCTCACATGCGCAGTGAGTGTGTAGGTAATCACACAGCACATTTGGGATGAAGTATCTCTAAGAATTGGCCCTTTGCCTTCATTTTGATCTTTACATGGGGAATAATTGGGAAGAGCTGTATCCCTTCACAGTATCCTTTGAGCTTTGGCCAAAAATGATGTCACCTGGAACTTTTTTCCTATCTTGAAAGATAGTGCTTTCTAAGCACTCTGATACAGCTACTCTTTTTCTTGTCTTGAAAAAGAAAAAGCAATTTTAGTTATTATGAGAAGGTAACCTTTTATAAACTTTATTTTATTTTCTTTGCAGAAGTGATTGTCAAGAACCTTGGCTATTCTAAATGGAGAATCTGTGCTACTTTTTCCTAGTCTTAACTTTTCAGTGGGCCAGAGACACGATTTTATTATTTTTGGGATTTAAAAATCTTCAAAACAGGAAAATTGAAAGGTTTTGGGGGAATAATGTTAGGGCTTAAAGAATTCTGACGACATTCTTTAAAGAAATGGGTAGGAAAATATGTATGTCTGTTTTAAGTGAGACTAATTTATGTATCAAAATACTTTGGCATTAGACATGACCTTGTGTGCAACTCCAAAAATAACTTTTCGATGAGATTTAAGTCCATTGTAAAAAATGTGTTGCAATACTGGATTACATGAACCCAGAGATAAGATATAACTGTACTTACAGTGTGAATTTGATTCCAAAGTAGTTGTAGTAGAATTGAGTAAGTAGTGTTCATTCAATATTGAAAATACTTGTGGAGAGAAAAAGTCAATGTATGTGTCATATACTGCATTTGCAAATACATCTATGGAAATTCAAACTCAAATCTAATGTGTATAGGAAATATTTCTGTCTACGTTGGATGGAGAAATGTTTGGGAGGCTTTAAAATTGCTTTGTTAGTGGTTTCTAGGTGGTGTAGTTGTTATGCTGTCCTTTGACTTAGAAGTTCATATCCAGGCCTGAAAGTTTTTATGCTGGCATGATATACCCAGTTGCTTAAATAAAACTGGGATTTTTGCATGAAAGACAGAGAAGGATGTATAATTTTACTGTCTTTCATGAAAGCAAAGTAAAGCTCAGGCAAAACTCATGCAGAAGTCTCCTGTTTCCATTCTCTCTCTTTGCATGAAAGGGGCAAATGGGAAACTAGTTGTAATGACAGGAAGACATGGATGCTACTTTGGTACTTTTTGAAGTATTGGGAATAAAAGACTTTGCCACATGATGAAGTGCATTAAGTTTGATCTTTTACAGCTTCAATGAATATAATTAAGGGGGTTTTTGTCATATATGTTGTGGTATTATCAAAGCACATGTAAGTACTAGTCATGAGCCAAGCCCCACAGAAGTGGGATTTTTACCCATACAGAACAAAAAGTCAGTCCCTGCTCCAAAATACTAAAATTCCAAATATAAAACAAGTGACAGCAGATGGATGCAAACAGATGGGGGGAGTATGAGAAAACAATGAGACAGTATTAGCCTGTAGTACAGGCAGTGGTCTCAGCACATCAACAACTAATCCATTGTCAAGGTTAGATTTTTACTCTCATCTCCCTTTTCTTCCTCCCTCCTTCCCTCCCTCCCGTCTTTTAAGGCATGGTGAAGGAGAGTTTTAAGGAGGATTTTAAAGAGAACTAGTATGACAAACAGAGAGAAATTAGAGATGCTTTAGAGAACTGGTGATGAAATTGTAACAGTAAAGGGATGGGTGGTATTTTGATACTGAATAAAAAATGCTAACAAGGATGAGAGTAGGCTGTGGGGACAGACCATGTTGAAAAGCTACCTATATTTGATGTGATAGACCTGGAAAAGAAATGGGAAATGCCAAGAAAAGAGTGATGTGATCAAGGGGACAATGGACAAAAACGATCTGTTATGAACAGTTTTGGGAATAGCATTTTTAGGGTAAACCTGTCTTTGTTTGGATCAAAGAAGAGATATTAAATTGTTCACATAAGTCTCTATGTGACCAAACTTAAATAAGGTTGATACTCCCAATAGGTAAGATGTAGTAAGAAAGAACAAAGCCTTTTGGAAAGCCTCAGAGAAGTAGATTTCCCATTCATTGGGAGTGGGTAAGCAAGTAGGAGAATCAAAAGGGGACCAAGCTAAGGGTGTGTGTATGGGTACACACATATCTTTGTTCCTATATGTAAAATTAATGGATTTTCTTGTGTATATGAGCAAAAGTATGTGTATCTGTCTCCATGTTATCAAAATGGTGTATTAGTTGTGCTAGTTGTCTACTACTTGTCTAGCAAAAAAGGTCATCAGAGAAGTGTGGATTTGGAGTGCAGAGTAGCAACAACAGAAAAAGTTATTTGTAAGGAGTGTGTTCATTATGAGATATGAGAAAGAAAAATTAGATTAGCAATTAAATAGGCAAGGGTTGGGACAAAAATGTTTATCTTGTAAAGGAAAGACCAAGGGAAAAATAAGAAATCAAGGTTAAATTATTATGCAAATAGACACATAGAGAGATATAGATCTGTGTAAAGACAACACTCTCCCTATGTTTAAAAGTGTATACATTATAAATAATGCAAGCAGTGGCTTGATACTATTTTTTTGATATAATTTGATAATCACGGGAAGTTATCCTCTGTGCTAAAACTCAGTCTGTATTGTCTGTATTAGAAATAATTTCTCAGATATGCAACCTTCTGTTCATTTTTCAGTACAATTTTTTATGGCTGCTTGAATGTTTAGTATTCTTGTCTAGCCATATCAACACATTCTGCTGAAGTTGAAGCCTTTCATATATGAAATAATAAAACGGTATTAGTGTTCTTTCTATTTTTTTTTTTTAATGCTGAATGACTGCATTTAGGAAAAGAATGCTGGTGATTATACAGTTAAAGTTATAGAATTCAAACTTTAAACTTTTTAATAAAATCTGAACAGATGATCTGTGCTTTTTTTTTTTTTTTTTTTTTGGAACTGGCAGGTTTCAGGCCCTCTAATTGGCTTCCCAGCTTTGCAGAGTAATTACAGCTTCAAGCAAACTTTGTCATCTGTGGTTCAGAATGGTGTAAAGTAAACAGAACGTTTTGAAATACAGTTTGTAGTTAGAGTTGCTCAGGAGAGTTTAACTAGCATAACTACTTAATTTAGACAGTAGCAGTTATTTGAAAAAGATAGTCTAACATTTTAGAATTGTCAGGTTGGTTGTTGATATGGAGACAAAAGTTAACCTCTGGTATGTACCTGACTTTGTTTTGTTTTGTTTTTTGAAAGGAGAATTTCAATAATTGAGAAACATCCATTGCATTTCTTTATACTGTTTTAATTTAATTTTTTTTTTCCATTTTTTCTATACATCCAAAAATGGCCAAAGGAGTGCTATGCACTTGTTGGATCAGAGTTGTCCTTCTCTGTTTTTGTATTTTGCTGCTTTGAACAAGTGTTCTCCCCCAAGGTTTTTCCTCCCCTCTAATATTAAAGGAAGAATTCTCATGACCGATGTTCCATCCCAGAAAGACAGAAAGCTTTAGGAATAAAATGTGTAATTCCAAGTTGTAGATGGCTAGCATACAAGAACACAAAGTTGAGTCTGTCTGTTTACTGGCTTACTCATCTTTTTGAATGATAATTTAGACTTCCAACTGTTTTGAGTTGAGATTCAGTCCTTTAATTACATATGTTTATGTATAGTAGCAAACTTGAAGACATTATGGTAGAGTGTTCTCTACTCTTGGTAATGACCCAACTATCACTCGAGCATTCGGAGCCAGCTCTCAGTAGCCAGTTTCACTCTTTCTTCTGTGCTTTTGTATTTTCCAAACTATTCACTCTGTCTCAAACTACTATGGTTTTTCCACTAATTAGTAGAAAAATATTTTGGTAATTAGCAGTAACTGTGTATTATAGCACTTATTCATCTTAATAGATTTTTTTTCCCCATAGTAGTAGGTGAAATATTAACACAGAAGTTTTTATTCATGTTGCAGTCATGGCAGGAATACTGTTTATCCCATACATTTGTATACAGCAGCACATGAAACGTGGGGCTACTAAATAGCAGCAGACTTCAGTTATTTTTATCTACTTGAGAAGAATGGGCAGTACACTTCTTTTGGGAATACACTGGTCCTCCACTTCATTCTGAAACGCTTTTTGCTTCATAAGGGATGGATATGAATGCGTTCAATTCTGACCTTCCACGAGGAAATCAAGTCTTTAGCCACTTGTAACAGAATATTACCAAAGCTAATTAAGTTTGGCTAAATTTTATTTTCAAATAATTTCCTCCACTGATAGTGAAATGGCATTTTTGGGGGTTATTTGCCTGGAGGTTTTCAGTATTTTCAGAACCATTTTCAATTCTTAAGGTGTTTTTTATTACCTTTAATCAATTTAATCATCTCTAATGAAAACACAGAATAAATGGTTTTTTGTAACTACAAAGATTAGTATATGCATCCATATGTTTTGTTCTTGTTAATAATGTGCATAATCACTTTGAGGACTGACTGAAAAAATGTAATATAAGTAGTGTATTAGATACAGATTTACCTAATGTACATACCAATATATATATTTATTACACTTTATATAATGTATTTTATGTGTATATAGGTGAAGACCATATTATACATAGCATTTGGACATAAGCAGGTGTAATTTTATTAGTTCCATTTTTTTCATACATGAGTTGGAAAACATAGATAATGCAATTTAAATGTATGCATATTCATATATATTTGCAAAGAGAAAATAAATGGTAGAATTCGGAATCTTCAGTTCCATCACAGGCACTGGAGAGGATTTGCTTTTTGATTGGTACAGATTTTTCTGCAGGTTTCTCTCTGTACCTTTTTCCCTTCAGATTGTCCTAACACAGTCACCTCACTTTTCTCCCTGGCAGCTTTTTTCACCTTCCATTCTCTAAACTAGGTACTCTAGTTTAGCTATACTCTAGCTGTCCCCATGCTTTTCTTTCTCACATAGGTTCCAGTCTTTTTCCTGTCCTATTTCCACTTTTCTCCCTTTATTCCCTAGTCTTTTGTTCCTAACAGCTCTGCTGTAAACAACTTGCTTTATGCCATATTTCTACATTGGATTTTGCCTCAATGAGGTAGTTTCTGTTTCATGCTGTCTGAGGAAGAGGGTAAGGCATTATGAATATAAGTGAAATGCTTTCAATTTAGCATGTGGAGAGGCAGGAGATAGCTGTAGCCTCTGGATTTTACTCAATGCATAGATTTTCAATGATTTTATGCTTTAGTAATTGTTATTGTAATTTTTTACCCTCCTCCCACTGCATTCTTATCCCTCCCACATGTAGTGTGGCCAGATGCCTTACATTTTCACAGGAATACTAAAAGGATATCAAAGGTCTTGATTTGCCAAGTTTTAAGTCTCATCTCCAAAAAGCAGCATTTTCCAGCAGTGTGCAGCTTTAGGCAGACACCCAGTAAAGAAAATTTCAGCCTACATGATTGAAGTGTGATAGGATTAAAGATGAGAGGATGGTTTTGTCAGGAGTAAGATGAGATAATCTTAGAGCAGACAATGCTTCTAGTTGCTTTGGTTAGGAAGGTAGCCCCACATGTTCCTTGGAACTACAGCTGAGGAGGTTAAAAAAAAGTCTGTTAACCCTACCTTCACTGTCACCATGATCATAGTTGGACTTCAACCATACCCCTGAAGACAGGGATTTCTTTGATTTCATGAGTAATTGCACCCAGGTACAACCCTGGTTAGGTACCCTAAGCAGCTCTACTTCATCATACTTCTGTCCTCCTTGTTTCTCTTCCAGGTTTTGTGTTAAATTCCGTCTTCCTGTGTCCATCCTGCTGTAGATCTTTCTTCTATATGTTGAGAATGGCTCTCATTCCATCCAAAACCTAGCAGAGTGTGTGTAAGCAATGAGGGTGAACTCCTGTTTCTCTTTTTTAATGAAATGTTTGTTAAAAGGAGTGGCATGCCCTTGAGAAGTGAGCAGCCTGACTTCAATAATAAATTATAGATGTATGGAGAACATACAAGTTTGTTCATCAAAGAATACACACGTGCATAGGACAGTATTTACTCCTCTTTTGTTTCTCATACCTGTGTCTATCAAGCTTCTGAGGTGTTCTGCTAAGCTGCAGAAAAGAATACTGTCGATAGACATATCCACTTCCACTCTTCTTTGTTTTTTCAAATTAAAAAGTCGCAGTGGATAATAGTTGAGGTTTCAGGATCCTGAATTTGTGAAGAGGAAATATGTCAAGCCAAAATAATTTATTTCTGTGAAAGAAAAGCATGCCTTGTTAAGTGGTACATGTCATATGACTGTTGTAAAGCGTTGACATTAACTGGAATAAAGAATAGTAAGCTACATAAGTAAAAGGTGTGGGTCAACTGGTAGGTGGTAGCTATATCAAAAAGAAGTTACAGCAGATTGTAGGTGAACAGGAATTCATTTGCCATATCATTATTGATTGATTTGTGAACCTGATGAATCATTTTAGCTCACACGCACACATTTGATCTGGATCAGCTTTGAACAAGTGATAATATTCCAGACATGAGATGTGATGGTTTGTGTCTACATTGTGGTAGCTGCAGGAAAACAAGTAACACTTTTGACAGAGTAACCTTAGCTTCTCAAAAATGTTTAAATATATTTGCATGAATAAGGAGTTTGAGTTTGTCAGAGTTTTGCAGCTGTGATGTTTAGTGCAGTATCCTGCATCGTAGAACTAATGCACAGCAACTTCGAACCATTGCCTGAATCACCAGTGTTGTGGTCTTGCAACAAAGGAGTAATGGGTGGTCTATATTATGTCTAGAATTGTGGAACGAGGAAGATCTTGGATCTGAAAGCACAACCGGTGAGGACAGATTGGTTGAACTGACTTGGAGAAGGCTGAAGGGAAATAAAACAGTGTTCAAATGTCTAAAAGGGGCAGCTGCTGAAAAGATGAAGTAATTTAGTCAAAAGGACAAGAAACAGTATGCTGAAATTATAAGAACAGTTGCAGTAAATCCTAGGAAAAATCTTCCAGCTATAAAAATAATTAATTTCTTTATAGTTGGATAGAATAGTTTGCTTACAGGTGTTTTGAAATTAGTACTTTTTGGGGATTTTAGAAGGAGTGTAGAGAAATACTTATGAGAAGTAGCATAGGTAGATCTGATTCTGCCCTAGGGCACAAAGAGAATTAGATGATTTCTTGGGGCAGCCCCTCTGGGGGTGTGTGTGGGGTTGTTCTATATTTAATAATCAGACTAATTTCAACATCTGAATTTTCTTAGTTAGGGTATTTTACAATAAATCTTACCCTGAAGTGACAGTACTATCAGTAATTGCGACATGGTTACCGTTGAAGGGAAAATGTCATATTCCTCCTGCTGGGTGCAGATGGAAAAATATGCCAGTGGCTACTGCTGTTTCCTTGGCATGCTACAGCAATCCAGGATCTAATACTCTTCTTACCCTCATAACACAGACCGAGTTAACAAATGGAGATGGCACTCTTTATATGGACAATAATACAAGTTTCATCAATTCTTCTGACTGCTTTCTTCACCTTGTGATTATTACCTTCTACCTTTTGTTCAGGCCCGTGGTTGTATTGCTGCTCTGTATTTCCTTGTGTGCTGGATAGATCCTGAATGGGGATACATAAGCTGAATGTATTTCCTTTAAGTAATTTTATTTGCTCTTCACCCATTAACTGGCAACATATAAAAAAGGCAATGTCGTGTATTTCTCTAGAATGTCAGCTAATGAAAACAGAGCGACCAAAGCCGAACACATTCATTATCAGATGTCTTCAGTGGACCACTGTCATAGAGAGGACGTTCCACGTAGACACTCCAGAGGAACGGTGAGGCTTTTATTCTTGTTTTCCTTTTTGTGATCTTTGAACCAAAGCCTCAGTAGAGGCTGGGCCAGCACAGCAATCAGCGCTTGGAACTGTGACATTCTGAGCACATGCGAGCAGTTAAAGATTTTTAAGTCAGCTTCTGTAAAATATTATCTGAGCTCATAACTGGTGTAAGAGTTGCCTGCGAGTAGGTGGGATAAGTGTGTTCAAATAAGCCAAAACTATGTCATGATATGTCTCTGAAGTGTTAAATTTTGAACATCCAAAGCCTGGATTGAAATATTTCCAGCCTTGCTGTCTTACTCCTCCTAATGTGCTCCTTTCTTTTGGCACAGAAAGCAGCATGCTTATTTTAATTTATTTTATGTTGGCTTATTAGTTTTTCTTGTTTCGGTAAACATTCACAAACTCTGAAGAATTAACTTTTTTAATGCACCAAAAACTTTTTTAATGCATGTAGGAGATATGGGATAATGCGCTCAAATTCTCCATACTCTGTCTACAATGAGATGCCCTGAATTTTCCCACTGTGGACATCTGTCCTTTTGAGACTAGTACTGTGATCTGGCTATTATTTTTTCTATCAGTAATTAACCAGCAACTTTGCTTTTTCTGTTGTTTCACTTAGAGGTTTTTTTTATTCTGCCTTGGTACTGTGTCTCATCCTGTCTTTCTTCTGTGCAGTGTAGTACCTTGCATTGCATTCAGTCATGAATATCACGATAATATCCCCTATCCCTTGCTGGCTGAGCAAAAGGCAGCAGGTACCGTGCTTGGTGTGGGGCTGTGGCCTGCTCAAGGGCAGCCTGGTGTGTCTGTGCTGCTCAGTTGGCCCTGCTTGTCCCTCCACAGAAACCATCACCTGGGCCTGCCCCTCAGTGCAGCCACAGGTTTTTAGGATGCTTGTAGGAATTCAGTTATCTTTGAGGGCCTTTTTTGAGGGAAATTTAAGAAAGAGCCTATAAGCTGAGTTTTAAGAGGAGACAGACAAAGAGTTGAACACGTGATGCGGTTTAAGAAATCCTATTTTTTGCTGTGAACATGTCTTGAAGGGAGGGGGAATGCCAAAAAGTGTCCTAAAGTAGCAAGTTATTATGGGATAGTATTGCATAAGAGATAACATCCTATGCTCTCAGGTGTATTATACCTGGAACAAGTGTTTTCAAGTTTCCACTAGTAAAATACTTAAAGAATCAGGAACTGCTAATTGTTGATATTACCCATATAGTGTGATCATTTCTGGTCAATTCACCACATTTAACAAAATACAGAATTTGAAAGGAGATTGAAGTGATTAATTAATATGAGTCTGCTGTGTAACATGAGAATTGAATATTGAAGCAATATAGCATGTGAAAAACCTTATGAACTATGTAATGCATTTTATGAGTTTCTAATAGAGATGTTGGCTTGTTCATGATAGGGAAGAATGGACAGAAGCAATCCAGGCTGTAGCAGACAGACTTCAGAGGCAAGAAGAGGAGAGGATGAACTGTAGTCCGACTTCTCAGATAGACAATATAGGAGAAGAAGAGATGGATGCTTCAACAACTCATCATAAAAGAAAGGTAATGACCTTAAAAAATAACTGATGGGGCTCTTATGTAAATAACTTTTGTAGAATGGCCTAGTTGAGTAAAGCAAAATACAGGGAATAGTATTTCAACATCAATTGCAGTGTATTATATGCATCAAAGTACTTATTTGTTTTATTTCAATAAAGCTGAACTGCTCTAGTTTTGTTTATTTGTTATGGTATCTGATAGGGCATTTCTGAAAAACAAAGTTCAACCATTCAGGCACATACTAACATTCTGCTTATTGTTGGACTATTATTTCGTCCTTTTGTTTGTTTACTATTTTAGAAGTATGGTAATAAAATATTTTCTTTGGACAAGTACATTTGCCCCTTTTCTCATGTAAATAATACCCAGTACAAATTAGGTAATTTGCATGAGAAAGGCTAGCAGGATCTAGCTTTTAATGACCTTGTTTTTTGCTAACTTGGGAAATAAGTTTGCTTTAGTTTTCAATGAAGTAAGAGAAAACAGCATTTTATTTTTCTGCAGTTCCTTTACAGCTTTTGGTGTAAGTAGGAACAAGTGCATTGTTGGCTATAACGTACTTGTGGTTGCATCTCCAGAGTTAAGAGATTAAACACGCAACTAAGAGCAGGTTTTAAAGACCTAATGCCACTCAAAGTTTGCTTATGTGTCTCCATTTTGTCCTGTATGGACTACTCTTGAAGAATGGATCGTTCAAACTGAGGTCTCTCATTTACAGGGTTGACATGACTCAAGAAATGCACTGAAGTTACATGAAAAATAATAACCAGTTTGCACAGGACTGGCTTCACTATTTCTAGCTAGAAATGAAGCCTATAGAAAACTAGGTAGAAGTCTGCTGACAGAGCAAAACAGTCTTACAGTTCACATGACTGAATGCTTTGAGTGATGAACAATACAAGAAATGGTGAACACTTCCCTATTTACTATAGAGGATATTTTGTATGTTGCACTACATGAAGTAAGAATCATAGAAAAATCAGGGCTGATAACTATACCCTTAAGAATGTAACAAAAGTGTCATAGGTATCTTTAGTTCTATCATGTCCTAATTTTTGAGAACTTGAGTTTGCAGTCCAAACTTGTATGCAGTTTCATTGTATGCAAATTTCTAACCTTTGTCTGCTATAGGAAAAGGTAAAATCAATTCTATAGAGCTGTAACAATACTCAGAACATATATTGTCAGCCTGGCATTGAACTTTTAGCCTGGTGGCATGGATATTTAATGACTGTGCTCCAGGGTAAAATATGATAAGTGACAGCAAGAGAGAGGCAGTGTTTAATGTGTGTCAGCCTTCTGATTAGCAGTGTGATTACGTGAAAAGGATTTGGGTTTGCTCTGTTAAAGATCTGAGCACTGTTCCAAGCCTGTGTATCCTCTTAGTGGAGTACAAAACCACTGCACAACAACACTCATTTTCAAGGTGTCGAAATTAATGCTGTCTGATACAAATAGTTTATCTGGTATGTACTCTCCTTGTTCACAGTGCAGCATGTTTTCCCATACAACAAAAGGGGTTTTGGGAATGGGAGGAGGATGAGGTTCCGTTTTGTTTCTGTCTTGCCACTCGCGCTTTAAGAAATGCTGAAATAATATGCTGGGACAGTGTATGGGCAGTGCTACAGAATATTTAATGGCTTTGGCAACAAGCCAAAAGCAAAATCTGCAAAAGAGAGGTGAAATGAAAAATGGTGGTGTTCAACACCTAATAATAGAGCAGAATTACAGAACTAGGAAAAAAAAAAAAATATAATAAAGTAAAAAAAGAAAAAACAATAAAAACAATAGAGCCAAAACTCAGAATCCCACTATCCCACTACAAATTTCTAACTGTTGGAAGACTTTAGTGAAAGGTGCTCAGAAGATTTTGGAATAAAAAATATTAAGTGACCATTATGACAGGGAATTGCCACTGCCCTCATCTTAATTGAAATTGTGAAAAATAGGTCTTTTTAAAACTGTTTCTGTTTTGTAGAAATGTTTCGTTAAAGCTGTTGTTTAAGCTTTCATAGTTGTTAATGTAATCAGAACCATTTCAGTTAAAATGACTTAATGCATTTTTATTGCCTTTTTTTTGTGTTGGATTTCTTTCTTTTCAGGGATTTTTACACAATGTGTCCTTTTTTGACAAAAGCTTGTTTTGTCACCTGATTTTACATCTAAGCCCAGTGAATTTTGCTTGTGCATGCACCAGATGGTATACATATGAGTAGAAGAGCATAATCAGATTAAGAAACAAGACAGAGAGGAGTTGGGCCTGTTCTTCTCTGAAAAGGTAGCGAAAAGAAAACAGCCTTTAGGATGTGAAGCTTGATTTGAATAGACACGACAGCTATGTCCCTGGTTAGATTAGCTGGAAGAACCAGAAGGACCTCTTCTTTTTCCGAATTTTTTTAACTGGTGTCAACGTGCAATTTAAGTTTTACACATCATTAAAATTTGTAATACCGGAAATTCTTAGCAAACTGCTTTTATTTCTTGCTGTACTATTACTTCTTCATAGACTTTTTCCCTGATGAAGTCAGATGAAAACTCCGTGTGGTGTAATCATTGTGCACACCAGGAATTTAAAAAAAAAAGTTAGTTTCTTTGGTAGGAATTTTCAACGCCTATGTTAGGGTGTATTGTTTTGAACAGATGATCCATAGGGGATGGTGTGTTTAGATGGTCAACAGATACTCCCATAGGGGAGTAAAAAGGTTTTATAGAAGTCTGAAGATCATAACATTTCTTTGGTTTAGTGCGGTTTCCTGTGGCTTCATTGCTTTTTCTTTGTTTACAAATTTGATTTGCAGGTTGCAGGATGAATAATGAACAGATTTTTCAGAGGAAACCTAAAAGTAATGTAATGAAGAAAAATATTCAAAACTTGGAGTACAGTAGGAATGAAAAACTAGGGAAAATCATGAAGGAGAAAGAATCCAATCTTATGGGAGCCTCCAAACTTGCTTACCAGCTTCCTTCAGGTTTAGGAAGTATTTCTATTTTTCCACCAGTTTTCAGTACACCACTAGCTATGGCATCTGTGTTTTTATCTCCCAAGGTCTTGTGTTCTTTGGCAGACTTTTTGAGTTACCCTGCACTGCGTATCATCTCTAAGCCTTCTGTTAAGCTTCTAAGGAATGGGAGCATCAGGAGACTTTATTCTTAGAACTAACACTACCGCCATAATGTGCTGTTAAGCCATGGCTCAAAATCTTGCAAACCTATTACCTTTCTCTTATAAATATACATATATTTTTAACTTGTTTTCACTGAGCTTGCATCTAGACTCATGACTGCTTTGCTGAACATTGTGTAAGCAAATTTTGGGCAAATCAGTCTTTCAATTTGACTGGCTTGCTGCCCTTAGCATCAAATCCATGTCTGTGATCAGTTGAGCCAAGATCCTCCTCCTGTGTATGGGCAAAGGGCAGCTTTTCTGACCTGGTTTTATTCAGACTCTGATGGTCCCTGTCTAATTCCAGTGTCTTAGAGAAAATCAGAAGTGTGGGAGAAGTTACTCCTTTGAGGCTGCTTGTGATCCCATAAATTTGTGACTGTTAAAAGTGATAAGTTGTTACAGTCACTAGCTCAGTATTTTTTATCAATAAAGCTGTCAGCCACTCTTTGTCAGGGAACACGATAGCTTATGACTGAAGGATTCTGCCCTGAATTACTCATCTTCTGCCTGAATTGTGTTTTGAATGCATTTTTAATTTTTCATGGGTTTTTCTCAATATTCACTGCTTTTGCTCAAAGGCAATTGTTTTCTGCTTGATGGTTGTCATAGAACTATCGAGTAGATAATCTGGCTTTCCAAAGTACTGAACATGATAGCTGAGAAGTCTTACCTTTAGTTGATTGAATTGGATCACAGCTTTACATACTATCACAGGCACTGTGAGTTATCACACATTACACTGGTTTTTGGAAAAGTTGGCTCTTTAAGGATTAGTCTGGTAATAAACTTTAACTTTACATTCAGTTGTGTAAAATGGGTAAAATCTATACCAAGCCTTTGAAATCTCTGTTACCCTTATTTCTTGCTGGGACAATCGCGGTTTTGTTCCTCCCGATGTGAAGAGGTTTGGGCAGCAAAACAAGACTGTCACTGCAAAATGTTTGTGTGAGCATCAAGGTTAGTTTGCTTAGAAGCTACCAATCAACAATTACATGGGAAAAATATTCAATTCCTCTTGATATAGCTAGAAAATTTATATATGGGAAGCATCTTCTCCTTAATAAAGCTTTGAAACACCCAGGTATCCAGGTGTTAAATAGAGTGTTGAAGACCTTTTGCAGCTTTGAAGCTGCAGGTTGAACACTTAAAAGCTGAGGAATTGCACATTAATGTGGTTGATGGAACTTCAGTTCTACCTCTTATGTGAGCAGATTGCAAACTGACTCTGAGTGAACAATTGCATAAATTGCTTTCACAGTTTCTCGACAGCAAATTCGGATTCACAGTAATAGTATCATGCACTTGAGCTTAAAGGAATAAATAATTTCAGAAGGAAATTCTGCCCTTTGTTCTTTTACACAAGCGAATATATTTTGCTGCCACTGTTTGTGATTGCACACCAGGGATATGCCCAATACCTCTACACCTGGAATGTGTGTGAAATATGTAGGCAGTGTTAAGAGGTATTTCTGGTAGAGATAAGGAAAGTACTAATTCTGTTGAGGAAAATACAAGTAGAAGTTTATCCAGAACAGCAGTATTCATCAAAACTGCCTGAGGCCACAACTAGTGATAGAGACACTAGGAAAATGAAAGATAAGGGATGATCTTTTTCCTCTCACAAAACAGGATGAAGTATATTTAACTTAGCAAAACTGAGACTCAGAGTATAATTACTCTTTAAAAATATTTTGAGTTATACTTTTCACAAAGGAAGAAAGCTCATTGATACTGCGGTAGAGTACTATAACAGGAATAGGTGAGTGTATTTTCTTTCAGAATTTTTAACTGCTTTTCTCCAGGCTCCTGTGTTACAGGACTACAAAACTCGATGGTTTTGTGGTGCTGCAACCAAGCCAGTAACACAGCACAGTGAAAGATGTGCTGTAGAAGCACACAGTAATTGGCCAAGTAAATTCTGCTGTCAATTCAAGGCAACTTTATGCAGTCACTGCACTCTCAGTATTCTGTTTTTTCTCCACATCCTCATCTTTGCATCTAATGCATAGACCATGGAATTGATGCTTCTGAACTGGCAGTGAAATGAACTTGTAAAACTAAGATGATTATTGACTCAAACTTTGGGCTCAGCAAAGTGACTATACTGCTTTGGGATCTGAGATCATCTGGTCATATTCTTACTATGTGTGGCACTCCAGCTGAGCTGACAAACCTACTAGACTTGATTTGTCTGTTGATGGAACCAGCTCTTGGATGTACTGTGTTTAACCTGCAAAACTAGGGCAGTAATAGTCATGTGAAAGATGAAAACTTGCCACCTCTTCCTTTTCAGAGCCAGATTGATTAATATAATATAAGATTGATTAATATTAATATAAGTAATTGTAATCTGTACTGAAATTTTAAAAAGTCTACCTGTAATGCAAAGGCTGCTGTAGAGTCTTACAGGACGGTATTTCAGTGAGGATCATGCATGTTTCAAAAAAGCCATCAGTGCAGTGGTTGGTGTTACACAAACCCTACTGATAAGCCATGCATGTGTGTCCCTGGTAATGCAGGAGTTGATTAACTTAGATGTGGAGCACTCTTGAAATGATGATCCAGGCTAAGGCTTTGTTCTATGTGTGCTTTGTAAAAATAAAAGTGTGTGCAGTTGGCTTTAGAGAATTATAATAATACTATTGAATGATTTATCCTGGTGGTTTAATGATAGCTGTTGGCTGCCTTCTTTGCCTCAGTCTACTGAGTAGCAAGACCAGTGTTGTCTGGGTACTCAGCTCCCCCCTGACCTGGAAGACAGGGAGGGGGAGCAGAATGAAACCCCCATAATCCAAGGGGAAATGTTCAGTGATCTGATCCATGCTGTAGTGTGTCCAGAGAGGGGCAACGGAGCTGGTGAAGTGTCTAGGGCAAAGTCCCATGAGGAGCAGCTGAGGAAGCTGGGTATGTTTAGCCTGGAGAAAGAGTCTCAGAGGGGCCCTTATTGTTCACTATAACTACCTGAAGGGAGGGTGTAGCCAGAGGCGGGGGGATTGATCTCTTTTCCCGAGTGAGAAGTGATAGAATGAGAGAAAGTGGCCTCAAGTTGCTCCAGGGGAGGGTTAGAGTGGATATTAGGAAAAATTTCTTCATTGAAAGAGTTGTCAAGTATTGAAACAGGCTGCCCAGGGTGGTGGAGGCACCATCCCTGGAGGTGTTTAGAAGACATGTGGCACTTAGGGACATGTTTTAGTGGTAGACTTGGTAGTGCTGGGTTAACTGCAGGACTTGATGATTTTAAAGGTCTTTCTCAACTGAAACAATTCTGTGATTACAAATTTAAACATAGAAGTGGGCCTATTTTTGTAAACTGTTCTTATTTTTTCGGTAACAGGATTTGGTTATATGTTGGAACTGGATAACCTGTGTCTTGCTAATCCTTGTTCTTTGCTCCTTATAGACAATGAATGATTTTGACTACTTAAAACTACTGGGCAAAGGCACGTTTGGCAAAGTTATCCTGGTCCGAGAGAAGGCTAGTGGCAAATACTATGCTATGAAGATTTTGAAAAAAGAAGTAATTATTGCAAAGGTAAGAAAGGCTCTATTTTTAATACTGGGTCATTTTTAAGAATGGAATAATCAATATTTAATACATAAGGTGTTTTGATTTTTGACAATAACTTAGTTTTATAGAAGTGTGTGTGTATCTTCAGAAAACAAGAATGCAAAAAAAAATACGTATAGCCATTTTGCATGCCTTTTCCCAGTGTTTTATAATCTAGAGTGTGCTAAAACACAGAGAGTTCACTGGGCAGGAATGTAGTGTAATGCGAGTTTATACAAGAAAAAGTGCATTGTGGGGTATATTAGATACTTCATATTTTTTCCTAAGTCAGTTGCAGGCTTATTCAGATAAACACATTTAATTTAATGGGCCTGTGCTCTGTTCCTGCTATGTTGTATAAGATTGCTATGCATGGGAATAATGATTCCATTTTTTCAGTTTTTGAGAAATAGGGACACTCTGAAGCTGATGTCTGAAGAAGTGTTTTAAACTGGCATTGTCCAATCACTTAAACTTGATTAGTGTCACTAGCTCTTTCCTTGGTCATAATATCATTCAAGCTTAAACTTAGATCATCTCCTCTGAGCTTTGTTTCTAGCAATTCTGAAATTTTGAATCCCACTTCCACAGAACAAGTTGAAAGCAAGAAACCTATATACATTTATGTGTGAGACACAATTAAAAATAATTCTGATTATTAAATAAGGACGTTTTGAGGGATGTGGATCTGACTGAGATTTTTGAATGCTTGATATCAGTATCCATAAAAACTGAATGTGAATGGGTAAATACTGTTTTACATATACTAAATATTAAAATATCCTTCAGGTTTGTCTGATTTTCCTATTGACCTGTGAAAACAGGGCTTAAAAGAGTTTTGCAGCCTATGTTCATTTGTCTGTCACTCACTTTCTAATAGCTTTAGAATGTGTATATCAGTTTCGATTAAATTTGGTAGAGGAATAGAAGCCTCAAAGACAATTATATTTCCTTGAGTATCATTAAAACGAGCCCTGTTACAGAGGGAGAAACTTAAATTGATGTCTTCAGCACTGAAGAGACTGAGCTATGAGTTCTACGTGCCCTTAGCAGCTGCCTCGTGTGCAGAGACACACAGCCTAGTCAGCATGTACATGGTTTGGAGTAACAGCAGCAGAGAGTGCCCTTTTCTTCGTGGTCAGGAGATACAGGCAGAACAGAGGATACTGCTGCTGCACTCTCCTGATTCTGCATGGGAAGGAGCACCTCAGTGGCCCTTCTTGTAAGACCTGGCAGCAAGCTCTGTGGTTTGCCCTGTGAGTCTCAGAGCCTGTCTGGTTGCTGCATGCTGTGCCTCAGTCTCCAGCCTGACCAGTGTTCCACTCACCCCTGGCATCTGAGGATCCTCAGGAGATCTTGTGAGCTCCTTTTCTGCAGCTCCTGGTTTGTATCCTTCCAGCCTTCAGCCGTTTCAGCTTGTTTCTTTGTATCAATTATATATGAAACACATTTTTAAATTTTAGGGTTTTCTAATTACTTTTCTGCCTGCTACAGTATCACTGACTTTTTTAGAATGGTTAAAGCTGGTTATTGGGTAACTTTGTCTAAGGTGAGCAAAAATTCTTGTCTATAGAAGTACATATGAAAATAGAGAAATTTTGAAGAAATCGGAGATGCAACTGTTTAAGTTTGAATTTAGCTATCTAGCCCAATCAGCATGTGAATATGCTATGGGGATTTGTCAATAGTATTTAGCTCTGGAGATCAGTGCTAAGGATACGGTCACTAGGTAGAATAGATCTGTGGTCTCAACTTAGCATGTAAGTGATATAATATACATTCTAGTATCACAAGATGGCTTGGGATGGAAGGCACCTAAAAGATCATCTCGTTCCAACCCCCTGCTGTGGGCAGGGGCACCTTCCACTGGACCAGGTTGCTCAAAGCCCCATCCAGCCTGGCTTTGAACCCCTCCAGGGATGGGCCATCCACAATTTCTCTGGGCAACCTGTTCCCAGTATCTCACCACCCTCACAGTAAAGAATTTCTTCCTAACATTTAATCTAAATCTCTCTTCTTACAGTTTAAAACCGTTCCCTCTTGTCCTGTTGCTACCTGCCTGTGCAAAAAGTAGCCCTATAGAAGGTTATACCTGTAACAGTGTAATATGAAGAAGAAAAATGGTACATTGGCAGCTGTATAGCATCTACCCAGTTCAGACTAAATCTGCTTATCCTAAGTTTACAAGATAGATTAATATTACACTTACAAGGAAATTACTACCAGTATTACAGACTACTGAGGCAATGCCAGAAAAACTGGCCATTGCCAGCTTTTTATGCCATATATCTGGTGAACCACAGAGGTTTAAAAATAAATAAATAAAGCTTTATGCTTATTTTTCTCCTTGAAGTGTTTTTGTTTTTGTTTTTCCCCCTATTTGTGGTGGTAGTGTATATACTCAGTGTTGCACTGCTATTCAGCTAAATGGCATCATAATTTATTACCACTGACTCTGTTGTTGTTCAACTTCCTATTTTGACAATTTTTAAAGTCTAATTTAAAACTCCTGACATCTGTGTTTACTTTCCAGTTTAATAATACCTTATCTTCAGAGCGTAGTCTGATAGGCATGTATGTAGTACAATAATGTTATATTGGTATTATTTGTGGCAATAATAATGTGTACTCTGACTAGATATATTTACTTCTGCAGGGTTACAGTTGAAGTTTGAGTCACACTAGGGTAATCTTTAGTTCTGTGTAATATAAAGCTCAGCGGTAGCTTGCCACTACAGAAAATGGCTATACCTTCCCAGTGGCTCCCTGGCAGCCTGGGGAGGGGGATTCTCACAGCATGTATTACATGCAGAATTGTATAAAACAGCTGTGTATTCAGACCGTGAACTCCCCAAGAGTTCTGCTTTTCTCCCTAGCGCTCGGGAGCTGCTCGTGTTGTAGCTCAGGGTGGGCCCTCTGCCTGCCATCCTTGTCCCCTCACCCCTGCACAGCTCTGCTCTCTGCACACCCCTCGGTGTGAGGGGCCACGGCTGTGCCCCCGGGGCCTCACTGTCACCCCCCAGTCTCCTTCTTTGCCACCTGTACGGTGCCCACCCCGGGGGCTGGTGAGAGGACCTGTGGAGGGAGCAGGGAACAAACACAGATGAGCTTGCCGGGAAGCAAACAACCACAGTGACCGGGTTAGTTTCCTTCTCTCACTTTGGTACAGAGCTCGTTTTTATCTTTCCCGTTCAGGCTCACGGATGGGAGAGTGTCACTGTCTCTCTCCAAAGTGCCTCTTTTCCAAGTTGTGGCTGAAAATTAGTTCAGGGTTGTGCAGACATCTCCCGTTCCTGAGGATGAGGCCAGTGTCCTCAGGGAAGATCAGCCTGGTCACAGGAGCACTGCTCACTGCTGGGCTCCTCAGGACAGCTTGGGTGGATAAAAACAAAACCAACACCAAACCAAGTGAAAGTTTAAAAACAGAAAACTTGACTTAACACTTGGCTAGATGAGACTGGGTTTTATATTTGCCTGTCAGTTACTCCATGTGTATGTGTCTCACACATTGGTTTAGTCTCTCTGTAGATACATTGTTCAGGTGATTCATACCAGAACTGTGAAGTTGTGATGACTATGTTTTTAAGCTATCAAATCCAATATTATAATTTCTTGCTTCCCTGAATTGTATGTAAAGACTTCATTTTAAAGTGAGAAAATAATAAAATCAAATAAAATATATTAAATCATATTTTGTCAAATATTTTCTCAAAAAATGTGAAGGTTTGTTCATTTTTCAAAACTGTATGGTAGCTTTCTCTTTTTGAAAGTGTTGACCTTTTCCTTATAATTAATTAAATAACAGTTTTATATCTTAATTCAGACTTCCTTCTTCTCCTCTTTATTTCTCAGGATGAAGTGGCTCATACTCTTACAGAAAGCAGAGTATTGAAAAACACCAGACACCCTTTTTTAACAGTAAGTATTGGGAACTAGTTTTAAGTACATTAGCAGGTAATATTTAACATCCATTATGAACGTATTTTACAAATTTTGAATTCTTTCTCATGATGATTTGTAAACAATCAGTAGCTATGTGGTGCTTGTGATATCCTTTATCAGGATATGTAATTAGGAATTCAGAAATAAAGTTTCTAATAAATTTGTAAATCTTTACTGTACTGAAAACAAATTTAATTGTGGAACTGTGTAACTGTTGTGCAATTTTTTGTAGTTTTTGTATATGAACACTTTTAAAATAAAACTTATTAATTTCACAGAGGTGTAAGTATTTTTTACCAAGAAAACTTAATTCAGAATTCAGTAAAACAATAAAAATAACTATTTGTTCAAAATAAGTAGCTCACAGAGCCACAACACTCAAACTCCACTACCTCTGTCTTGATATGGTTAATACTTAATAGAAGGGAAAGACTGAAAAGAGGAAAATTTTGAGACTCATGAGAAATTATGATTAATTGATTTAACTTTACAGCTGACTTTCTTCTGTAGAAGTAATTCTGATTTATCTTCTTTAAGAATGTATTAAAAAATGTTTTCCTTTATCTCAAAATATAATGAACATGCTTTTTGAGACAGGGAATTCTTTTATTTTTTTTATTGAAATATCAAAGTATGGCATGGAAGCTTTCCTGTTTGGAAAAACTTAAACCTTTTGGAAAGCAGAGGATTGCATTTACATTGGTGGGCCAAAATTTTCTTGGAAATTCAGTAAAGACAAAAGAGATCCTTCAGTGTTTCTTGAATTAGAATGTAATGGTAAGCAGGAGTAGGGGTAACTCCTATTGAATAATGCAACAACGTTACTGCAGTTGTATCTTCTTATCTTTCTGTTGTTCTTCAAGTTTTGTCATGTGAGTCTTACGCTTGTTACATGTAGTTCTACTGCATTTCATTTCTTTTAGGCCAAGTCTTCATCTGTAGCTTTTCTGTGGTATCATTGATAAGTCAACATTGATAAGTCAAAAAATTTAATTAAGATAATAACATCTGTTTCAGCTTTAAAATGATATGAAAATTAATATGTTAATTTGGCACTTAGCATTCTTAATGTGCCATGTGAAACTAGAGAGTCCTTGCTTTGGAAATGAAAGCATGCTGGATGTTAAGATCACTTTTAAGACTTCATTTGGGAGAAAAGAAAAAGAATATGATAATCTCTCTCTTCATGGGCACTTTGGAAGTGGACATCATAAAGTAAATGAGTGGAAATAGCTGGTACTGTGTATGGCAGAAATGAAGTATAAAATTGTGTGATTTAGTAGCCATTTAATACTTTATTGTAATAAGCATGATGTTTTCATATCGGCAGACATGGGGCAGAGATTAGGTAACACTTGAAAGTTTTTGTGTTAATTCATCTCAAGTTCCAGGTAGAAAGTTACACCTTTAATTACCCCTAAAGTTCTTACCAAAATAAAAATTTTTGTACTTAAAAGGATAAAATTAAGTTTTGTTACAGTTAAAGTGCAAGATGTTGGGTTAATATAAGATGATAATTGGTTTGATTTTGCTGTTTTCTTTGCAAGTCCTTGAAATATTCCTTCCAGACAAAGGATCGTTTGTGTTTTGTGATGGAGTATGTTAACGGAGGAGAGGTGAGTTTAAGAAAGATGTTCTGCACTTGTAACAGTAAGGCTGTCACTGGATTACACTTTTAAGGTTATATTTTTTCTTGCCTTTTTGATTTCTATTGTCTTTAAAGGGCTTTATTTTTTTTTTTTAATTGAACTGTTTTATTTTAAAAAATAGTTGACATGTTTTTTATAACTTTGCTGTCAAAACTAGTTCCTCTTCTGAAAAGAATTAGACTGCTGTATAGTGAGAGAATTTAATGCTAGAGAAATAATTACAAATAGCTTGCTTATTGTTTTTTTGATTTAAGCTTATTATAGCACGTTCTGGCATGAAACAGTCATAATCCAGTGTAAACAAGCAAAAATAATGTTGACGAGTCTTACTTTTGTCCTAATATGAAATGTGTACTCTCTTTGCTATAACTATTGCAAACATCTATTGGAAAAGAGGGGAGCATTCATATTTTTCAGTGCTTCTCTCCCTTTCACTTGCTGTGTACTCTGGAAATTTCAACTAAAGCGCTAAACTACTTAGAGTGTTGTTAGCTTTGAAGCGATTGCTGTCCTCCAGCTGTTTACTAAAGAATGAAATATCAAAAATGATTCTCAGCAAATGGAATTAGAGAACTGCAATCGAAGAAGAGGGCTTTTATCTACCTTTTAGGTGCTGTTTGCTATTCAAACTGTGTCTTGCTACAACATGAACTGAGGGATTTTCCTTTTTTGTCAACTATATGCCTTGTGATATTGTTAAAGGACTAAATGTTTCTACTAAGAATTTTTTTTTTTAATTAGAAGACTCTTTCTTCATTCAGGAATTGCTGTGGCATGATACATAATGTTTTGCATCATGTTTTAGCCGTCTTCTCCTGCAATAAAACTGTGCTTAGCTATAATACCAATGCCTGCAGACCATTTGGATCCCAACTTGTCCTTGGCCGTTGTCTGCCAGCCATGGCTAAATATGGTGCTATAGGGTTTTCATATGGGAGGACAGCTGGGTTTCAATGTATAAACCCAGTTCTGAACATCACAGGCTTTGAACCAGATAAAAAAATCCCTCTGCAGTAAAGGCATAACATCCTTCTCTTGGACATTCAGTTGGCTTATTTGACATGGAATGTACATCACCAATATTAAGTCAATGCTGTCTGCAATGAGTTTTAAGTATTGTCTTACAAACTAACTAATTCTTCATAGTTTTCCTCTGCGTAAGATCTTACTGCATTTCTGTAATCTCTGGGGAGACAGTTTGAAAGTATGTTAACATCATCCTGTAATTTAGCTATTTGTCTTTTTGAAAGGTACTTTTGCATCTTGTTTGAATGAAGAGCAGAGCCCACAGTGGATGTTTTCAACTCCTTACTTATGACTGAGGATGCTCTGACTGTGTCTTGGTCAATTGTAGTTTGGTCAATGCTTTTGTCTGCACTGGGTGGTGCAACTTTGTGGCTACGACTGCAAATGTCTTGTGTCATGGGTTTGTTGGTGGCAGCCTGCTTTTGCTTATGGGATTTGAGCAACTGCAGTGTGCTTGTGCCAGGGTTGGGTTACTTTCTTCCAGGTATGATGCTGCTGTTTGTCAGTGTTGCTCATGTACTTTGCTGATGATTCCCTAATTCAGTGAAGCTAACTCTGAAGTTTTGCCACAGTGGGAAATAACGGCCTTTTGAGATTTGGCAGTTTTCTTTGAGGAAACTCTCTTGATTTGCCTATCTGTTTCTCTTTGACTAGAGATCTGGAATAGTAAGTTGGATAAACTGTCTTTTTTAGTAGGAAAATCCTTATTCTTACCAAATTTTTTGTGAATTTCAGATTTTAGTCAGTGTCCGCCAAAAAATACAGAGGATTTCTTATTTGTAAAAATAGCCTTGCTATTAACTCGATTACTGAAAATTGCTCAAAATTTAGCCAGCATTTTAGCCTATATGATACACAGACTTTTTTTCTTTTGCTGCTTCTTTCTATCTACTATTCTGTGTTCCAAGGAAGTTACATTTCCTTATGTATTCTGACTGTTGAAGGTGGTGAAAACTCATCTTTTAATTATATCCTTCCAGTGGGAAACTGACTGTAGATGTCCCATGCTGCTTTTGAGTCTCTCCAGTGCTGTGCTACCTTCAGTGTGTTTCTTTTTAAAATTCCTTTAGATTAAATATTTCTTTTTAGGTAAACTCTTGTGCCTGGATCAATGTGTTGGGAATTCTCATGGATTATGTCTTTCAGGAGCACCATTACCCAAACAGTTCTCCTCATGAAGGAGTTCTTGAAGTCTGTATACATATTCTTGACTCCTACCCAGGTGAAAGCAAGAAAATGCTACAATTTAGGCTTCTGCCCTAGTACAGTAATAAAAACTGTGGTCAGTAGTAGGAGTCTTTGGTTCCTCTTTCTATGGCTAGAAAGGAAAACAATCCAGGAAGGGGGCACAGAACTTCATACTGAAGAAGAAGAAATTGTGTTTAAATGATTGTAAGCAAGAATCTTTTGTATCTATTAAAAATCTAGATCCACAGAGAAGCTAATATCCCTCTAGAATAATAACAATTTATCTTTGCCTTACCTTGCCTATGTAATTTGAAGTTGGTTAGCCTTAGTTAATAAGGGAACATGTTACAATGAAAATGGAACTGCATCAGTTTTACTGGTCTATGTGTGTGCTCTTTTACAGCGTACAAAGTATTACAGTAAAGAATTCCCTTTTGGTTTCCTTTAAAAAAAAGCAGCATATTATGTACTTAAATATACTAAAGCAAACCATTAGAGGACTTTTTAAAAACAGATTATTCAGATGGAAATACTGAATATGTTTTCCTTATACTGAGAACGTTTTTCCTGTTGCCTAAGGCCCGATCTTGAAATAATTGTTGTGGGCCAAAAGCTTAATTTTGTCTTCATTTGTTTTTGCTATTAGACTGTGTGGATGAAATGTTTACCAATGTCTATTGATCATAAACTATGTTACAGTGTATAGCTAGAATCATACTTCTGCCACTGTAATTTCTTCTCAGTAATTTCTTCCTTGTTGTACTGAAGGAATTATGTTAAAGTAGCATTAAGAAATTGAAATTTAATTTTAAGAAAACAAATATTCATCTGGCTTAGATGAGTTGACCAAATGGCTCTTTATTTTAGGGGAATACTTTTGGAGTGTATGTTTCCCAGTTTTTATTTCCAGTATTTTGCTTTAAAGGTTGAAAGTCTTTTAGGAATGAAATCTATTACATACTCCACAAAGCACATTGGTTCAGCTGACTAATAAGTTGATTAACTTCCTCACTCTGCATTTTAAGGATAATTCCAGCTTCTGTACTTTGTAACAATTGGTAATTATGTGTGTAATAAAATTATACCCTAAAATTTGTTCAGATGGTACTCCACACAAGAATTCTGAATCTCTCTTCCTCTTGGCTTTTTTGTTCCAAATCTCTTACTTCAATTCATTAGGCAGGAGAGAACTAAATGGCTTGTTGTAATTGAACAAGTGCTATTGCTGTCTAGGGAAAAAAAAACCAGAAAAAGACAGAGGGTTTACAACCTACTTAACAAAAAATAAGTAAACAAGAGAATGTTCCTTAGCCTAAAATTACGGTAGTCCATGATAAGGTTGCTGTATTTCTTTGGGTATAGAATGTGCCTAGAAGCAATACAAAGTCTGAAACAATAAACAAATAATTTGAAATTTCAAGGCTACTACTGCAAGTGCTTTGCAAAATCAACACTCAAATATAAAATGCAAAACTGAGCAAACCCAATACACAGCAGCAAGAGCCAGACATTCAACTTACAACGTGCTAAGTAGGTTACTAGCGTGTGTACAAGTTAAACATATCAATTGATACAAGGTTGTGTCTTTTGTATATTTAGCATGCTTGGATCTGCAGCTGAATATACTTCTATGTTTGATCTTCATTACAATTTTTCCATTAAACTTTTTTATTAGGAAAAAACCCCATGACAGCAGTGTTGTTCAGTTTTTAAAGGCATACCAGGAAATTTGTAGCTCCAGTCCTGACTGTAACAATAGCACCCTCGTGTATGCCATCAAAAATGTTACGTGCAAAATGGCTTTCTTTGTGCCAAAGCTATTTCTATTGCAATTCCAGTGATTTTGTACCACCTATTTAATAACTGTAAATCAATAAATAGTGAAAATGTTGGAAACCTTTTTTATAACCTTCCATCACGTTTCTTCTTTTCCTTCCCTGACTTAATAAGTATAATCTTCCTGTTCTGACAATTGTAAATAGAACACAGTGGCAGAACTATTCTAAAATAGTCAACCAACTAAATAATTAGCTGAAAATTATGCTGTAATCCTCCTGTAATCTCCCTGCTTTCCCTGTTTTAATTTTAGAATTCTCTTAATATTTTTAGCATATATCTTAGTGTATGAATGCACTTTTAATGTGCATTTTTATATCTAAATGTACATTTTTCATTCAAAACTAGCAAGTAGGATTTGGTGACAACTCTGTTAGGTGCTATAATAATATGAAGAAGAGTGACTGTAGTGTCACATATACATTGAAATAAGCTGACTCAGAAGCTCACAGTTTCTTCGACAAACACAGAACTGTTGTTAGTTGCTTCTAGTTGGTCATTTTACTTTGAAGTTAGTATTTTTAATTAATATCAATAATCTTATTGGAAATAAACACTAAAGAAAGTAAATTCTTTTGAATGTTTACTTGTCAGGCTATCAACTTTCAGATTCAGATTTGGGACACTTTGAAAATGGAAACTAAAATAAATGTGTTGGTGACAAGTATCCTGAAGTTTTAGAATTTTCTAATATTGCTACTGGATTCAGTTACTGGATTAGTCTCTTTCAAACAGAATATTGCAATAGTCCTTTAGAATAGATGTGAATGTAGGGCTAACTGGAAGTTATAGATTTTCAGAGTGTGTTGACCTATATTTTTAATTACTTTTAATCCATCAAAATAAAAAACGCCTCTCAAAAATGAGTAACACTAGCTCATTATTTATGAAAGAGACCGTGAAACAGACATAAAGGCATAAATTACATAAATTTTGTATTTTGCTTTATGTGAATATAATTCTACTAAGTGGTATTTGTTTTCTACTTAAATACTGTGAAAATGTGTGTAAAGGACTACTCAGATTGGGAAATGTATTTGTTCTTTTCCCAATTTGGTAATACATGAGGCATTTAACGAAGTCAAACTTGGTTGCTTAGTGGGGATGAGTCTTGTGATTGCACTGGCCATTAGGCAGCCATCAGTACAGAGACCAAGTCACTACAGGGAGGGCTCATGTCCCACCAGGGGTTGGTGCCTAAACAGGGGAACAAGCAACAAGAGCAACAGACACACCTACAAAATAAAGATCCTCTTTGTCATGCAGGTTTGCCATTTTTATACAGGGTGTCTTGAGCACTGGAAAAGAAGTTGAAAGGGGAATCCAGATACAATGAACAGAATTTTAAATATTTTCCGTAAGTCATAGTGCAGTTTCTGTATTCTGTGAAGTCTCTGCTGATACAGATAGATGCTGCTAAGAGGCTCAGATTACTGGGAATTTTGTTTAGGCTAAGACAAAGGTGATACACCTATTATGAATTACAATTCTCAGGAAAGAAGTTGACTTCTAGTTCACAGCAGTGACTTTTTAATTATGGTTTGAAAAGTCACAGTATTATCAAGGTTTGAAGCAACCTTCAAGATTATTTAGTCCAACCATCAACTCAGTACCATCATGATCACCCCTAAAGCCTATCCTCAAGTGCCACATCCAGAAGTCCACCCACTGAAAATAGCTGCAGTAATTCCTACACGGTTCTGTGCCATGTGAACAGTGTAGGTGTTCTAAAGGCATAAAATAGGATGTGATAAAGACAGATTAAGCACATCATTGGCGTTTTTTTATTGGTTGGCTTTTGTCTTTTTTTTTTAACCTACCTTGCAATTTCCGAGTTCTCATCTACTTGAGACTTTAAATAGTGAAAAAAAACCCAAACCAAACCAGCATGCATAGTTGTTGTGGATTTCACTGTCTATGTTTAATTTATGAACGATAACATTTTTTGTATTCCTGTTTTGTTGATTGTTAGCTCTTGTGATGAAGCCAAAAAGATTGAAACATGGCCGATCTGGTTTTAAGGAGAATACAGAAATATACTCACTAATCTTTGCTTGAGGAAAGATACCCAAATACCCAAACTTGCTTTGAACAGTAATTAGAACTCACTCATTTTAGAAAACATTTGAATTGAATAGCCAAAATTGGCTTTTTTAGATGTTGTTCCAAGTTCTGAGGGTGATGTTTTATCCATTAAGATACTGACAACCTTACAGAGCTTCATCTTACACTTTTTTCATTGCAGCTGAAATTACTGGCAATACATAATGACTATCATTTTTTGCTGAAAGACTTTAAAGTGCTGTTACTTTAGAAGTGTTAAAGAAGAGACAAAACACATAAACCAGTGTTTACATTGTAGCAAAGAAATACACTAAATACATAGATTTGTTTTTATAAGCTCCAAGCAGTTGTTGATTTGCTTTTTCTAGTGACTGCTGTTGCTAGCAGTATGAACGTGTGGTTTGTAAAATGCTCTGTCACCTGTTCAATCCAAATTGATTGAAGAACTAGACTTTTTTCAGTTCGAAGAAAAGTTACTAAAGCACTGAAAAACGTGAGAAAAAACCAAAATAAATACATTCTAGTGATATTTCTCAGTGGCTTAAAGCAAAAACCTGAGGAAGTGGCAGAGGGAGAAGTACAGAATGATGCTGTTGCATACTTTTTTTTTTTCCTCTGGTAACTGAAGGTTAAATGAGTAGCAAGCAGAATGCCTTAAACAAGATTGGTATATTGATTAAAACGCTGATTTAACAGCTCGCTTTCTCCCTTTGGAAACCTGGAAAAGATAAGCCAGCTGCTGTCTAAGAGTGCTGAGTGTCCACTGAGAGTACACTATCTATCATCACAATATGGTGATGAGAGGTGTTTTATGTTTGTGTTAATTTCCCCCACTAAATCAGTAATTATTACAATCCTGTCCCTGCTGTTTACCCTGCAGCTGTTTTTCCATTTGTCGAGAGAGCGGGTGTTCTCAGAGGACCGCACACGCTTCTATGGTGCAGAAATTGTCTCTGCCCTGGACTATCTGCATTCTGGGAAGATTGTGTACCGTGATCTCAAGGTAAAAAAAGAAAGAAAAAAAAGTAATCAAATTTTTGTTTTTGCAGAGACTATGGGGACAAACACAAAGTAATTATAAAGTTGCACTATTCAGAGTTAATGGGGAAAAAAAAATCTGTGTTCAGTTTTAAGTTCTGTGTGTGCTGGAGGAAGTCGTTTGATATAGTAATCTCTAGATGGGTACATTCCCTGACTTTACCTTGATTAAAAAATGAAACAGGATAGCAACACTTAAAGGAGATTTAAACTTCTGATCCTCATCCTCCCCACCTCCTGCCCTGTTTCTCATAGCTTAACTTAGATTTCAGCACAAATCTCAAATACAGTTCCCAAAGTCCCTAAACAAGGGAAGTGGTGAACTGGGACAATGTGGCCACATTCTTTTTATCTCAGCAAAGAGGTGTTTCTGTCTGCTTTGGAAACATTTAAAACAATTCAGAATACCTCAAGAGAAAAAGAATTTCAGCAGTGATTTCAAAACTATTTTGTCTTTTTTATCTTGGGAAAGGTTCCTATTAATGGAATGTAGTCTGTCTGAGATTTGCCAGCAAATGCAGTTGCCTGGTACTCTCTTGCTCCAGGTACTCTTTGACACATTATGACCATGTTCTATGGAAAAATAACCTCTGTTTTCAGCAGGAGCATTCTGTAACTTGTGTGGGAGGAACCTCTAAATTCCATGTTGAGACAATTTTATTTCTGGGTCAAGCCTTTAATTTAATGTACAGGAAACTGTGCTTTTCTGTTGTACATGCACAGTAGTGGAATTCACTCATGCAATCCTTTGTACAGGAACCGAGGAGAAGGAGGCAATGGTAGGCAAGTTCTGCTCAGGGGGGCAAACAGAAAACAAAATAGTGGGTTACTTGCTTGTAGCAGAATCCGTTGTAATAATGTGAAATGGTGTGACTTCCTGGGAAAATATGGAATTGTCTGGTCAAGGAATGATAGGTGACAGTTTTTTATTTAAATTCAAAATAATAAGGAAAGAGGAGTTTGGCATAATTAATCTTCGATTTCTTTTGTTTTCTACTTTGCATTTTCTTTGTAACACACTTAGACTCAACAGAAAATCTATACCTTTGAATTGTATTTCAGGCTTTATGCAGACTTAGAAAGACAGGGCTATGATTGTTCTATGTTGGTATTTTCACATCATACCTTATAATTTGAAAAAAAACCCAAACAATTTTCTATTGAGAAGAGTCTCAATTCAATCTGTGTTTCAAGTATGGCTAATGAAAACCTTTTGGGAAAGTGATATTAGGCATTATTTTGAATGTTTTCGCATTTCAAGGCAAGAATCATATATTTAAAAAGCAATGCAAAACATGTAGAGGTATATATTCACAATTTAAGAAGTCTCCTTTGCAAGTAGACAAGGAGGAATTTACCTCAGGGTTTTTTTTTATCAGGAGCTGCCCTATCCCTTGTTTTGTCTATTATTGAAAAGGTTCTGGAAGATGGAGGTATTTTCAGGATTTTTGGATACATGCTGTTTCACGACAGTGTAAAACATAAAAGGTATCTTGAGTGGATGTCATGTTAGAGCAAAGGAAACCTGTGAGGTCACTGACTGGAGATTTACTATTGTAAACTGTATCAAAGTACTAACTAATTATGTAACTTGTATGATAGTAAACACTGTTAAATGCTGTAATATAGTAGATGCTGTATTTTTTTTTTAAACTAGAAATTAATTACATTCTGTTGCAAGGAATAACTCTTTTTCTATAAAATTGATGTAGTGCATCAATCTGTCTTGTTAAGAAATACTGAGGGAATATTTTTCTCCCCAACACACAGTTAGAAAATCTAATGTTGGATAAAGATGGACACATAAAAATTACAGATTTTGGACTTTGCAAAGAAGGAATCACAGACGCAGCAACTATGAAAACGTTCTGTGGTACTCCAGAATACCTAGCACCTGAGGTATGATTTAGAATATTTTCTTATAATACTGTATAAAATGTTTCTTTTCCATGTAATGTTAGACTGACAGTCTGCCTGATTAATACTCTATAGCTGTTATTCAGAGTGGAATGTGCTGCTGTTCTTTGTGGTGATTGTATATATGTTGATGCTCTGCTTCTTAGTGTTTAAGAAGGCCTCTAATGTGCATTTTCCTTCTCATGTTTGCCTTCCTCTGTTAAAGTTTTTATCTTCCGATGATTCTTCAAAAATAATCTTCCATCTGTCTGTCACTTGGAACATATGATCCTGCTTAACTGAGCTGTATAACTAGCATTTATATAGCCTCAGTGGAGGCGAGGGGGAATAGGAGGGTACTGAGTTTGATGGATTTTATCCGAATTCCCTGGTTGCAGGGAGAGGGAGTTGAAATTTTAGATGTTTCTGCTAAAAGTGGTTGAGTGTATCGACCTCAGAACTGGCTGAGGTGGGCACCAACACTGGCTGTTTCCTAGTATGTCAGCAGAAGTGGCTTAGACACTAGGAGTATGCCACCCCATCTTTACCATTAGCTGGCCCTCAGAGTGCCAAGCATCACACTCCTCAGGGATTGATAAAAAGATGGACATCAGGACGTTGTTCCTCTTGCTGCTCTGGTTTGGCCACTTGAGAATCTGTTGTGGAAGCTCAAGTCACCCAGATGATCTCCAGTATTAGTGCTGACAGCTCTGCCACTGATGAAAAAAGGCAAGGGAAGGACAACCAAGATTGTGTTTTTGTCCTGCCTGGCTTCAGTCAACAGTACTGATTGTGGTGTTCAGAAATGTCACTCTGCCTCTCCTCAGGGGCTCCCAAATGCAACTCCAGTGTTGATATGAAAGACAGCCTAATTTTTTTACTTGATACTGAAGGTTCTTTGGATGCTGAATTAGCCCTTATTTCCGCTCTTGTCAGCATTCAAGATTGCTAATTGACGTAGTGCACAACTGATACTGAGATAACTTTCTAGTCAATCTAAAGGGCTTTAAAAGGCCCTTCAGTCCTACCATTTCATTTAAGAAAGTTTTTTAAAGAGTTTTCAGAAGGATTTCCCACCTCTTGCAGCAACTCAGCACTACAATAAAGTCTTGTTACTATGTATTGCCTTTGAAGAACAATGTGCCTTAATTTGAAGGGAGGAGGCGCTGATTACACATAGTTCTTTATTCTCTTATTTTCAGCAGTGCTGAATCCTGAGTAGCAGCCACAAGCCCTGGAGTCTGTTTCAACAAGCAATTTTGATTGCATTTTGTTTTTTATTCTACACCTTACAATTAAAGATTGTCAAAGAAACAGGTGCCCGTCACCTTCTGGATAGTGCTGGCTGGAAATTAAGATTTAAGGACTGCTAGGTTTGTGGGTTTGAGAATCTTTCTAAATCTCTTAAAGTCCCTTTCTGTTTGCAATCACGGAGGAAATGGAAACTGCTGGTAGTTGGCTTTAAGTCAATAAGGTAGGTAGAGTTAATGAAACTATTTTGGATTGTAGCAAGATCTTTTGATACATTCTTTCTCCAACGGTAAAGGAAACATCAGTATTTTTAGGAGCCACTAACTTTCTTTTCATCCATCTGGTACTATCTTCCTTGATTCTTTCAGCGGTGAAGAGAAATCTGAGCAGTCAAACTCTCACTCTGAAGGTTTGAAGTACCTAAATAATTTGGTTGGCTAAATGTGTTCATTTCAGCTGTTTGGTGAGTCATCAACTACGTGAGCTATGAAGATAAACTCACTGATACCTGGCCTAAATTGCAGAATTCCATCTCATAGATTCCAAGGAAGACTTGGATGTGGATTGTTACTATTCTGTTTGGCAATTTCTGACCTCTTCCTTGTGTTTAGTGCAAAGATGCTCAACAGTCTCCTACGTTTAAGAATTCCAGAACTTTTTTTGGACTGCTTTGAATCTTTTATGGCTACTTAGAAGAAGTTGCAGATCTGCCTGTTTGACTTGGTGCAGTGGCCACTTGTCTTGTGTGTGCCGGCTCTTACCCTCTCATTGTCTTCTTGTCAGCAGTCTTAAAGACATCTTCTAAGAGTGCAAATATCCATTCAGTTGCTTGCATCTGCTTGTCCTCCTCTCACTTTTGAAAACATACTAGCTCTCTTTCATCAAACTTGGCAAGGCATCATTCTGGGTTTTAGACACTCAGCACAAGTTACTTGATCCAGTTTGCTTTTCTGTTCTCTAGAAGCCCCACTTCTCTGCTCTACCTCCCCTTATGGGTATTTTAGGAGACCCACCCTGTAAAAATCTGTCTTGAAGGAAATTGACTCTTCATTAACCTTGGAAGCAAGGGAACTCATTCCCTTTTCCCTCAGAAATAAAGGGTTTTGAGCAAGCAACCTAGACAGGTAACTGATATGGCATAAGAAGAGTCAACGCCTTTAGCTGGATAGTTGCTCACCTGAGACAATTGTATCTATTTTTGTCATGGCAGCTGACTCATAAAGTGCCTGTCAAGAGCCTGGGTCCTCCAGCCTATTTGTGTGCATGTTTCTGAGAATGAATGGTCAAAAATCACTTCTCTTTGCAGTTCAGGCCACAGAAATCATTATCAGGTGCCAGAGATTTGCTATCTTGGGACAAACTTCAGAGCACGAGAACCTAATGTTACAGCTGGACTTTAATCCTGTTACTGCACTGAATTCCTGCCTGTCTATCCCAAGACAAATGGTAGCATATACTTATGTTTTGCCTGGTCATGGTAAGTTTAAAGGCAGATACCTTTCAGCCTTTCTTTAGAAGCAAGATATTCATTCTCCAGTTATATGAAGGAATCTATTCATCATCCGTCCTTTTAATAATACCCTTGCATCCTTTTTTTTTTATCTGTGTCAGCTGTGATGGATGCATCCCTTCTGCAGGTTTTTTAGTTCAGTTTCCCATGTACTTTCTGGCTGGTGGTAGAGGACACTAGAACAGTGTACTGTGTAACACACCAGGGCAGCCTGAGGCTGCTGCCTACCACCCAGGAGGCAGCTGACCAGGAACATTGCACTGGTGGGAATCTATACCCAGCCTGAGAATTGACTTAATATTTTATTTTGTATTCATTCAGCATTGTGGTTTCAGTTCCAAACTTGGTTTTCCCAATGCCTTTTGCACCATTGTTTGAGGCATAGAGTCCTGCTCACTAATCCATCTTTTTACAAAAACTAGGTTACAGATCCTTCCAACAGTAAAACGGGAAGTAGCTAAAGGTAGATTAAGGTATATTTCCTCCTTGCATGACATTCTCTCAGGTGAAGGTATCTTTGTGGATTGATACAGAGTTATTACCCAAGGCAATTTCAGAATTACTCTTGATCAGTAAATAAGCCTACCTGTTGCTGCATTTTCCTCACAGACCTTATGTTTCTGAGATCAAAATAGTCCTTCTGACTGTCTGTTGAAAAGGCTTTTTCGTCTCACACTTGAAACGGCCTGACTTCTCATATAGGGCCTGACACTGACTGTGTAGATAATCAGGAGATCCAGAAAAATGCCCCTGTCCATTCTGAGATCAAATGGACAGTGGGCCACAGGAAAGAACTGTAATGAACTTGCTAGGTTAGAGTAAATTTTCATCTGTAGAGATAGAATTCTGGACCATCTCTGATTTATCATTTGTGAAACCCATATGGAAGTTTATGTGTACCTTCACCACACGCTGAGCTGTTCAGGGTGTGCAGAGCTTCTGGCTAAGTGGTGCACAGGTGCATTCTCTTTCTGTTCTCCTCTCCTAGTCCTTCCCTGTTATCCAACACCAGTTTTCTATGGTCTAAAGAAAATTAAAATAGCATTGGCTGTGTTTGTCTTGCATCACTATGTGCCAAGCATAAAAGACAGTAGGGTATGGACACATCTTTTAGGAAGAAAATAGTTGCCACTGCCAAGTAGCAGGGCTTATATTTGTTAACAGTACAGATGTATGTTTGTCACACTTATTGAAGAATGAGCAAGTAACTTTTTGTTTGTGAAATTATATAGTATTTTGAGAATAATTTGGTTGTGTGATGAATAGTGGAATTGCTTTTGTCATCTGCAGTAGAACTAAGACAGTAGAACTAAGATTTTTTTGTGTGTTTAAGTGTAATGGTACTTAATACTTCCCTCTGCTGCAAGAATCTGTGGTATTCCCCGTTTGAAAGGTATAAAATATGTTACAATTTCTCACTTAGCAGTTTTTCAGGACGACAAGACTATTTCTTCGAAGTCTGTTTCCAGTGTTACTCTTCAAAGCTAGCTGTCACATTAGGGATCATTGTGGTGTCAGAAAATACTCATAGATCCAATGAGAAAAAGATGAATTGTTATCCCATTTAGGTAACACAGATGTATGCTTGATTTTTTTTCCCAAAAAATGCATTTTTTGCAGTTTCGGAGTGGCAAAGGCAGGACAGGACCACATGTCTTTCTCAGGCACTATCACTTGCTTAAAAAAGAAAGAATAAAACTGAGAAAGTACTTGTAAATATACCTGTGAGTCTTTTAAAGGCAGTTTGGATTTTGATAGTTTTCAGTTGACTGTCAAGGATGAGACGTGCTAGTAAAGATACAGACTAGTACAGACTTTATTTAATAGCACATTCAGGAAATGAAGCTACTTGGGCAGAAAAATAAAAGTTCTTTGGGTTCTGATAATTTATAAGGATGTTTTCTTAGATGAGATTACGGTTTCTGGATCTCTGTACTTCAAGTTCTTAGGACTAAGTGCACAGTCTTTGTTGTAGGAGAGCAGTCAAATGTGGTACTAAGTTTTGGTGTCATGGGAGAGACAAGCTTTAAATACCAGAAATTACTTTTGAAGTTTTAAATCTTTTTAATAGCTGGAGAGAAGTTGTTTTGACTCTGAACAAGTCTGTAAGGGACTTCATTGATGTCATTCAAATGACTCTTAAAAGATGTCGATGATCAAGGATGTGTAGGTCTCTTCTACAAACAGGGAAAATGGTAGGATATCATTATGTTTTGTTAATATAGAAGTACAGATTAGGTGGATGAATATGTACAAAATTGTTCGTATGTACAGATTAGAGGGATGCATTCCTATAAGAACAGATGCATTTTATTTAAAAAAGCAAACTATTTCAATATAGTTTATGCAGTTACAGTCACTCAAAAGTATGTGACAATGAACAAGACCGGAGCAGGTTCATAGCCTTTACCCCTAGACAGGAGAAGATGTGCATGTTCTGTAACTTATTTTAAAATAAGACCGGTTAATGGTCTAATTTTCCATTAAGGAAATATTAAGATCATTTATACAATTTTTGTTTGGGCAGTATTTTTTAGTGATCTTTCTTTTAAAAAAGAGCGTGAGAGAGATCATGTGTAATCAATTATTTCCCTGAGTTTTATCTCAGAGGAGTGAATGGTAGAACTCTTTTATGAAGAGGCAACTGCTGTCTCTCCTCACACTTCACGTAATTTCTTACTTACAGCTGTTCTTTTTGGGAAGGATATGGTTTTGATATAATCTAGAACTTGGCCATCAAAGTTCAGTGGCTGAATTTCAGCAAGGGAAAGCAGGCATACTTATAGCAGGAAAACCCACACTTTTCCCACGTTTTCGGCAATTGAAGTGAATTTTCTAAGACGGTTGTGGTATATACAGATTACAAAAAGCTGACAGTAGAGTCAGAAAAAGCATTTTGTCACTTGTGCAGCTGTACATTTATTTTGTTCTTTTATCGCCTGCTTGGATTGGATCAGGATATTTGCCAAAGGCAGTGTGGTGATTTTTTGGAGTGAGAATATGATGATCTACCACATAACTTGTCTGATATGAGTTGAAACTAAGTGCTATGTGTGTAGGCAGAGAGGGAACTACTGAAATGCACTGAGGCTAACAACGGGAGTGGATGTTTCCAGTTTTTGCAGGCATCGTGACAAAGCATTGTTTTTAACAAGGATTTTAATGCAGATAGAAGTTGCAATGCCAGTGTTAAAGAAGAGCTCCCTAAAGTGTGGGGAAAAGGAGGACGGCACTTGTTTGCAAACAACTTGATGAAAGCAGTCAACATTGTGGGTAAACTGAGGCAGGCCAGTTGAGAGAGATCAGCTAAGGTGAGGATGTTAAAAGTTCAGCTCACTGTACTACAGAGAAAATGAAGTTGCATGGGTAGTATAGCTGAAGCCCTTTTCCCCGTCTTTCCCCTTTTTCCCTTTTTTCCCCTCTTTCTCCCTCTTCCCCCTTTTTGCCTTTTCTTACAGGGTAGAGAGAAGAATTTGAGTAAACTGAAGGAGGATAGCAAGGGGAGCTAATAGGAGGGAATGGAAATAAATGAAATGAATGTAATGATGTCACAGGTAGATTGATAGATCAGAAAACACAGATTAGATATTAGAAGATTTTTCTTATGGGGAAAATGTGATTTTGGGTAGGAAAGAGAGTTTGGACTAAAGACAATTATGTTATTTTGTTAATCTTTTCTAAGTAGAAACTGATAAGATGTGTTGCAGAGAGACACAAATGGCAGGAGAAATTAATGATCAACTTAAAACTGAAGAGAAGCTTGCTGAAGAGTTGTTTGGTTAGGAATATAGAGGAACTGAAGGACAGGATAATTTTTGTCGTGACTTATGCAATTTCCTTTTAATGTCCTTTTCTGTTAAATTTCATTTGAATTTGAAGCTAACTGAATCATCAAATAATGTGCTTTTTGAAATTCTATGCAACTTTTATATAAATAATAGGTATGTGCCATTATTTTCCAGCTCTAGAACTACTGGATGGAAAAGGGAATTAGTGGAAATGGCATAAATTAAGGGAAGGCTGCTGTTAAGATGTTGCAACATGGATATGCCTTCACAAGGTTTTAAGACCAGTGAACTTCTAAGACTTGGAAAAAGAAGAGAGATTGTGGAAAAGAAACTTTATGTTGAGCTCAGTTTTCCATTGCGCTCTAGAGGGCAAGTTCTCACTCGTATTTTGTTACCTCTGGTGAGCACTAATGGAAGATTGGTTGTTAGGGTTTATCTAGGGGAGGGGACAGTTCTTGTTTTTATTGTGCTTCTTTTTATTTTGTTCACTTGTGTTAATTCTTTCTTTTGAGAAAGGATAATGAGACACTCTACCAAATTGTCTGCATTGGTAAAAACATACTGGTATTCTGGTTAACATGGTTTTGCTAAAGACCTGATAGGCCTGTGGTGGTGCTACTCTAAAAAGATGGAAAGAACTTTCTGTATGAAATTCTCATGAAGTGAGGTTAATGTATTTTTGGAGGATTGGGGGTAATTTTGTTTCTCCATCTTTAGTCTTGTTTTGTTCTTTTCCTGTGAAAACTGTATTAAGAAGTACATTTCTAAGCAGAAATGCTATGTTTTAGCATAATAGAGTCCTGGAAAAAGATACTTCCATCATTCAGCTTTTGTGCCATGGTGGTATTTTCAAATTACTTTCCACCTAAAGCCAGAAGCAGTATCTGCTGCATAGTTAAGGAATTGCATTGTATTTCAATGCATTTCTACCCTTGGCTTAGTGTTTTTGCTTCTCCAAGCGTTTTCTATGAGATTTCTTACACCTTTGTAAATATGAGAGTCCTTTATCCTTGTCCTGTGGTAGCTTGGAGAGAAGACACGGGCTGTGACTGTCCAGAAGTAGGTTGCTTGTAGCATCTTATCCTGTGCCTCAGGCAACATTGTGCAGACAGACTCAGTCAAGAGGGATGTGTGAACTCGTGTGGATATATTTCTGGGTTTTGTTCCTCCCTTTCAATATAATCTTTTTAGTGCTGAGCTAATTATGTAGTCTCAGTTTTACTGTTGAGTTAGAGTACCTGATCAACTTTCCAACTGTAAAACAGTTTGAAAATCAAATGTAGCTTACATGCAAGACCCAACAAAATTAGAAGTGTTAAGTACGTTTTGGCAGTTCACTTTTATTATGCCCAGTCCTCAAATGTACCAGCAGACAATCATCTGAATGTTAGTTATTTTTCACATGCTTATGTGATCACACAAAAAGTACATGCTAAAAAGAAGCAGATGGTGACAGATGGGGAAGGTTGAATAAGGTGGTTTTGGAAACCTAGAAAAATGCACTTCTGTAATAGTGTAAAAATAAAAATTCTTTGATCGCCAAGTTAGAATGAACAAAATAGAGTGGCTCCCCCCCCCCCCCAAAAAAAAACCCCAACCCAATCCAAAACTTTATTGTTAAAATGAAATGGAACCTATGAGTGTTTAATATATAGTTAGCAAAGTATGTTGTATAGTGTTGTTTTGTCCAAGGATAGAACACTAATTTTTATCTTAGAAAGGTGGTAGTTGTATTCTTTCTTTCTTTTAAAATGAATTCAAATCAATTGTGTTTTATGCTCAAAGAATGCTGTCAGAAAGGTCATTCTTTATAGTAATACATTGGCAGTGTTGCAGGTTATGATAATATTTTTCTTCTGATTCCACAAAAAGCTTTTAACCCTCTTATTGTAATGGTAAATAAATCATGTGTGTAATGAGGATATCTGTAGGACTAGAGCTAATCTGTAATGGCAGCATTACCTCTTTGTCATATAAGCAAATGTAAAGCTAATTAAGTAGAGAAGGTATAATCAACAACAAAAAAATCATCTTTTGTGTGAACTCCGTCTAAGGACCTACCCTACTATGAGGGCTGAAGATTTGCTTGTTCATTTCCATTAATTTAATGAAGTCTCAAAATTCATATTGCATTATATAAAAAAACCCCAAACATTAAAAAAATTTCAATGATGAGATGTATTTTATTTCATAAAATGAATTATCTAGCCTGATGAATATTAATTGCCAAGTCTTCTACCAACACTAATGCCATAATTATTTTTTCTTTTTGTATTTGAGTAGGTGTTTGTTTTAACCTACAGTATGAGGTGTTACTGTTTCCTGGTGAGGCAGAATGCTTTGCTTAAAGACCAAAAAGCCTCAACTTCTGATAACCTATTCTCATTTTCTTGAAAGTATGGTTAGCTTGCTCAGTACCTGAACAGTGTAGTTATGATGTTATGTTTTGCTTAACTGATTTTTTTTTTTGGCCTGAAAAGGATAGTTGAAATTTATTTTCTCAGTGTTTACCTAGATGCTTCATGCGTAATCTGATTCTTTGCAGAGGCACAATAGAATTTATTTTACCTGTGGAAGAGTGGTTTAGTGTTGGCTTGTGCTCTTGAACAGCTGTCTGTTGTATATTTGGCAACATTTTGTTTCTGGGTGAGGACCAGTGGAGGGGGGTGAGGAGAAAAACATCTTTGCCTGAAAATATTTTCCCTTCTGATTTATGGGAGATTCACAATATGGAATTTTCTCTTTACACTGGAGTTCTAAGCACCAGATTATTTTCTTACAGTGTAAAGAAATGAAAATGCAAGAAGTTGTTTTATCTTAAAATGCTCATGTCTCACGAAAGTTCAAATGCGGTCTTTTTTCTGTTTGGGTATCACTTATTATATTTTAGTGTCCCACATTCTTTCATCTTATGATCCTAAGTCATCAAAAATGCTGGTGACTTGAATTTGAGCACTTTTGTCAGCTTGGTATTGCCAGTGGACCCCTGAGATGAAAATGATGAAAGGTAGACAAGGCAGGGTATCCAGAGGAGAACATCGTTTATTGGCAATAACTGGTACCAAGGTCAAAAGCTGGGGAGCATTTAGATGAGGGTAGGAAAGCTTTGCTTTGTCACACAGACAGAAGAATTGTTGCAACAACAGATAAATTAGCACAAAAATTAGACTTTCTCCTGAAACCAGATAACCAATAATGTAAAAAGAATTTGCATTTTCACTGCCTGGGTGATCTCAACAGTCACGAAAACCAATTGTCCACATGCAAGTATCAGACTTCTCAAGGGAAAAGATGTAACAAATACGCAAAAATAATAAACCAAGCAGAATACTAGAAGAAAGGTTAGCTCAACACTGCCCGTAAATAAACTTTTGTATTCAAACCAGAACTTTAAAGCAGAGAGTAATTTTCTAATGAAACACACATTTTTTTTTTGTAAAACATGTAAGTTTGACAATTCTTACAAAGACTGTCTCAAAAACTTGCTTGAAGCTTTTTCCATTAATTTTCATTTAATCGATACAAATATTATTTCCATCTCAGCAAAAGCCTTTAGTTTTTCTGAGAGTAATGAAGTGTAAACAAAAGCTGAACAAATGCTGTTTAACATCAGTAAATATTCAAAATAATTTCAGGGAGAATGAGCAACTAGAAAGACACATCACAGTATTATCATTATTTATTACTTCTTACACATCTTGCATCTTATGGCAGTGTATGTTTTAGAGACTACTGCTTGTGCAGTGATAATTAATACAGATATGAACAAGTCTGCAGTTTTTCTTCTAATGGTAGAGTGGGTAGAGTTATGAGAGACAACTGCCATCTTTCTGTAGACTGAAACGATATTTTGCTTTTATTTGCTTCCTTTCTATGAAAGGTGTCTTTTGAGGGGTCTTTTTAATGTGATGTTGTTTTCTTGGCTTTTTTTTTCTTCCAGTGTTACCATTGGCTTCTTAAAGCCGTTTTTAGAATACTCTTTTTTGTGTGCAGTAACTTAACTACTTTTTCTATTTCCTTTTCTTTTTTTTTTTTCAAATTTTGAATTCTAGTGAAGTCTGTCTCTTCTAGGAGGTTAAAAGCATTAATTAGTATTGTATGTTCTTTACCCTAAGAAGCTTCGTTTAATTCACATTTATACTAGAATATACTATTTCTGATACAGCACATGTGCCAACAAATGAAAAACAAACTTGGTTTGCTATGTATTTTTTAAGGGTACATAACAAAAAGCTAGGTGAGATGGGCAAAATCTTGAATACAAAAATGTAATAGGAAGATAGTTTTTATTAGGGCCAGAAGTAAAACAGAAGTGCAAACAAAACACAAAATGGAGAAAAACTACCTGCAAAAATTAGAGCATTGGTAAATCTCAGCTGTCTATTTCCCAGGGCATCTATAACCTTGACATTTTGTCTTTTCAGCTGTGTATAGAAAAACCAGTAAGCATTCATTTACGTGGATTTTTTTTACTATTGACCCAGCAACACTTCACTTTTCATACCAAGATACAGTTATAGTAAATGAATTGTATAATTCTTGGTAAACATACCCTTCTGTGTGATGGATTTTCATATATCTGGGTAAAAGTCTGTGTCTGTTAAGAAGTGTGTATTACCTTTGTTTATTAGTGTTAGATTTTAAACTTTCTCATTGTTGTAGCTGTTACCACAATTGATAGAAAGTTCTAGCAAATACAGTTTTTAACTTCTGTTGAATAATACGTGGGTGAATATTTGTTAACAGACCAACAACTATAGCAATAAAAATGTGTGAAGGGTTACCAGGAATGCTTAAGGAACATACACTCCACCTGAACTGTAAGGTTAATTGAAAACAGTTTTTTCCCCCTTAAATTAACAGTACATTGGTGTATCCAAGTTCTCAGTTTTCTTTCACAACATAGGTGTGCAGACAGTTTGTTTAGATGTTTAAATATTTTCCCATCTGTTCTGTCAAAATTATTGATTGAGCAACAAGCTACTTCTAATGTCCTATCTGAAGGTCTGTATCTAATGGATTAGGAAAACATTATTAGGTGAAAAATGTATTGGCTTTTCCAGTAAGTTGCCTTGATTATCTGGCATGAAGTATGAGTCTAATATTTTGATATTGTTCTTTTAGAGATAAAACCCAATGCTGACAACCCTTTGCATAGGACTGACAATGAATTTTACGAAGCCTTCCGCGCTCAAGGTTACTGCTAAATTTGTCTGTGTTTGCAGAGTCCAGAAGTCACAGCAACTAAATACCATTTAGAGGTGTGTGGGAAATACAGCTCTGGATGGTGTGAATTTCTTCTGTGCAACCAAAAATCTTCCAGATGCTGCTCATCAGGGATGTTGTATTTCAAGAAAATGCAATAAGGACAGGATTAAGGGATTTTTCCTCAGTTTGTCTGAGGCAGTCACACCTTGTTCAGTGTTCTGTGATTAGTAGAGTATAGGAGAATCCTAGCTTCCACCTAGGGCAAGTGGAAGTACATGACTGACTTAAGATGGTCACAGACTTCACCTGTTGTATTGCTGGCTCACCTCCTAAAAAAATTTATTTTCACAGAAACTTGTAAAGCATTGCATGTGTATGTATCAACTTCTCTTTGGCATTCACTTGTCTGCTTCCTATGTCTCTGCCCCAAGCCCTTGTAAATAGGAGTTTGCAGATGTGTCTCAAGCTGTTGCCTCCGAAAAAACCTTTCACCTCTTAGCTACCCAAGCAATAAAGATAGTAAAAGATATCTTTTCACTGGTTTTCACCATAAAATTAAATGGACATCAAATTCTGTGGACTGTATGTTAGGCTCATAAAGGAGTGACATGCATAAAGCAAAGGACCTGAAGTTGTATTGACTAATAAACCTAAAGATTAAGATCTACAGCCACTGGTGAAATGAAGGAAGAAGTCGTTTCTGAGGATTTTATTTTTTGGGAAAGAGAAAACTTCCACTGGTAGTAACAATCTTCTATTCAAGTCCAAGACAGTGGGCTTCTCAGCAGTGGGGAATAGATAAGATAGATAAGGTAGCTTTTTTCTTTGGTCCATAAATGTAAATACAAGAGTATTTTTCTTCACTGATCTGTAATTACTTGCCGACAAAATGAATTATTATGTGTGAGGGAAAACCACAATTGAATTACTGTGATCTTAGCACTCCTGCAGTGTTTGTGTTGTCTTAATCATCATAATGGCAAAGGTTGGTCTGTGAACTGAATTTTTTATTTTGTATGTAGGGCTTTACAGTCTGCTCTATGTACAAAGCACTATCCTGTTGTATACTTGGTCACTGCCAGTAATACTTTCCAGAAACTCCAAGGTGTGCAGAGACGGTGGAATCACTACAGAATACTTTGTTTTCCCTTGTTTACTGCTATCTCAGTAAATTAAAAAAAAAAAAAATTTGTATTGTGGCCTTTTGACCACAATACAGATAAAAATTTTAAGGCAAATAAATAGCTCTCCCTTAGCTGAAACTCTGGTGTTGTCCAGTTCCTCTAAAACATCCATAAAAGCACTAAAGTACCTGCAAATGCCTGGCAGCAGATGCCTGGCTAATGTTTCTTGCTTGTTAGAAAGCGTGTGTGTAACTTAACCTTTTGCATATTTATATAAGAAGGGAAAATGCAAACTTCAGTGGCACCTCTGCAGCTGTTTTTAAAAGCACCCTTATAAACCCAGGCTGTGTCCTTGTACTGCAGACATGGGTGTGAGTTGGAGGAGCTGCAGTGCCTGTAAGAACTGTAGTGGTTTCAGTGCAGCAATGAGTTTATGCCCACTTTGGAACCCTGTTATATTGCTGGAGTGCTGTAGAGAAATGCAGGTTGGAAAGAGAAGCAGGGCCTTAATCTTCACCCTAAGTGAGCACAGCTGTTACAGCTGTCAGTGTGTGCGGGAAAAACTGGCAGAGTCAGTGTAACTTCTGTGTCAGTGTAACTTTGGGGCAGAGATTGGCAAGCATTTCTTTCTGCAGCAATGCCACACCTGATGCTGCCCATGTTCTCACTTGTGCTACTGCAACTGTTCACATGGTAATTCAGTGACTTAGGTCAGAAAACTTGATTCAAGTGAAAAATAATCCAGGGTGAAACTTTTCCCCTCTTTTTTTTCTACTGTCTGATGTAGTGTGTTGCATAGTTTTGACAAGGTAAGGGAAGCTGTGGTGAGGGAACAGAAACCAGAGCCTGAATTAGGCTGGCACTGCCTCTGAAAGAACCAGTTGTTGAACTAGAGCCCTGAAAACAAATGGAGTAAGATTTCCCCAAGTGGTAAAAATGATGATAGTTTTTTGAGTTTTATTTCCCATGATCTGTGGTGTCATCCAGACTGAACTGCAGTCACTCCACCTTCTGCTTTGCTCAGTGATGGGTAGTCACTTGGGTACAATGACTGTGTCCAAGGTGGATGACTATAAATGTTATCCACACACTGGAGTCACATCGTGCTGGAGCTCCTGTCTCCTAAAACCTCACCTAGATCAAAGGCGGCTTGGATTTTGGCACCCCGTATATGTGAAGAGGATGAAGGAAGGGAAATCATAAATTTGAATGATCTGACTATTTAAACAGATTTTGTGGAAAAAAGCAAGTAAGTCCATTTTTACTTTGTAGAAACACCCCTGACTTGAGTATGTAGTCAGTGTAGGTGCTCTTCCTGAGCTCATGAGTTCTATGTGATCCTTGTGTTGTACTCCCAGAAAATATCAGTACATTGCTTCACAGCACATACCAGAATGGTTGACCTTGTGCCCTCTACGATGGTTTTGGTAGGCCTGCTGCCTGTCCTGCTGGGACCATGAAGGGATTGGGTTGTTAGGGCAGTGCATTTGCTTAAAGATAGATTTGTGGGTCCTTGTAGCAAGGGACAAGAATTGGCTGGTGGAGGTAGCTCTTAAGGGCAGCTTACAGAGTCCAAGAGATCAAACTTTCCACAGTGCCTGTGTGTGGCCGGGTGCTTAGACTGGTGCCCCACATATACCAGGATATCCCACGGGTACTGGAGAGACAGTAGTATCACTCCTCACAACCAAAGGAGACTTTTCTAAAAGCAGGTATCCACTTCACGGTGGGAAAAGATTGAATTATTTATAGGTGCAAAGCCTACAGCTGCGCGTCATGTTCATTTTAGCACTGAGTTGAAGCTTTCTTGACCTATGTTCAGTGTAATTAAAACCAAATCCCTCAAATCCAAGAACTGTTTGGAAAGGATTCTGTAATGCTAGGGCAGTGTGTACAGACATGTTCTCATGCCTACCCCAACTGCATAGATTTGGTTGTAGGAGCTGCTGGACTCCAACACTTCACTTCCATTGATTTGACACAGTCTACAAATCCTGGAGTTTCTAAACACCGTGAAGATTAGAAATTACTTAAAGGAAATAATAGTGTATCTTCACTGTGAATGTATTATGCACAGTTTTATTACATTTATGTTAGAATAAGTTGAGATGTATTTTGCTTTATTTACAGTATTTCCAGGCTGTTTTCCTTTTGCCTAAATGAAACCATTTTGATGCTCTTGCTTGTCTGGCTGGCTGTAAACCAGGTATTTAAACAAAAATAAAGAGTTGCCAGTTTTGCCAGCTGGGGATGAGAACCCGGCTGGTGATATGTGGGTTTGGGAGGCAGTTAATCCAGCTTTTATGCTTTTTTATGATTTTATGTAAAAAGAGGTTAAAAATCACATTTGGCTCTTTCTTTGTACCACTGTTTTGTTGCTGTTGTGGGAATGCAGCAAAAGGTTGTTCATACTTTTTATTATTATTAGGTAAAGTCCTGCATAAATTACATAAAGCTGCAAATACAATTTGCTTTAGCTATTGGCCATGTGATTTGCCTTGTTCAGAGAACGATATGTTTTATTTTCCTGTTGCCTTCTTTTATAAACCACACATGCAAACCACACTTCAGCTTACTTGTAAAAAGAATCTACCACTGTCTCACAATTTAATGTATTTTGCTAGATTCAAAGGAGAAGAATGTAACTGTACAGATGAGAGAAACAGTAACAGTGCTAATAGATATAGCAGAAAAATATATAATGCTTTTATTCTGTGGCAGAAGAAGCGGTGATTTAAAGACAAGCGTCACAGATTTCATATACAGTTTTTCAGCAAATAGCTTGCAATATGCTCCAACTCATAAAACATTTAATTAATTTTAAAATGCAGGAGTTATTTTAGTGTTGTCATATGTACTTATTCAGATAATTTGTTGTATTTTACACTTTCCAAAATTTCGCCCTCCATTTGGAAATATCAATGATGTAATGAGTCTGTTTGTTTTGGCACAGTTGTAAATCATATGTGTTAATGTGTTAATATTTATGATTTTTTAATCTTATATACACAAGAGGGATTTTTAATATACTTCTTTTCATCATGTTTCTGCTACTAATCCTTAAGGACAGTGAAAAGTAGGAGTATGAATGCATTAATTACTGTGGGATTTCTGAAATTGCCATACTGGATCAGCCTGCATGTTGCTTCTGCTAACAGCACGTCCCAGATACTTCAGAGCAGGCTTGGGTTTACTGGGGGAGCAAGAGGAGAGGCAGATAAAAGAGCTCAACACCCCTTGTTAGAGCTGGCTACGGCAGAGTGCATGTGTCTGTGGCCACTTAGTGTCCCCTCACGTGCATGAGGACTGCCTCTGCCCTTGTTCAGGGGAAATTATTACACATTTTAGACAATTGCAAGATAATGTACTTATGGATGAAGTTATTTCTGATCTTGTAGAGGTTGCCTTATTCATTAAAGACTGAAAGCTTTACTTTCACTACCAAGTATCTAAATGACTGTTCCTGTATGTCTGCTTACAGTTTGAATCTGGATGAGCTTTTCATGATGGTGATTGCATGTGTCTGTGTGTTGTAAAAATTATTTTGTTTTCTGGGGATTAGTTTGTTGTTGGTTTGTTCTTTTTTTAAAAATCAGTCACAGGGTGCTGCCTTTCAGAATCTGCCAGTGATACTGTAACTAACTCTCTATAAAGAATTATTTACATTCTTTACACATGTAGTTCTACTCTATTAGTTCTACTCTATTATTTCTTTGATCATTCTGTTTATTATTTAAGTTGAATTTCTTGTGTTGAGGTTTTTTGATAGCTCTTTCTGCAGCAAATACTGGCTATTTGACACACGCAGTTGTAGTGCCTTCTGTTTTAACATTTATTGACTTCTGTTTCATTTTTTTATGAAGGGGCATGATCTACTAGAAATTCATAGAAATTGGAATTATATATTCAGTAACCTTCAATTTCCTCATTGCTTATGATTTTTTTATGTTGGGTCAATATTGTCTCCATGTCTGCAATTTAATATGAAGGTGTATTAAGGTCAAGACACACCGCTTAAATTTCCTATTCCGGTTCTCTGGGGCTGCTGGGAGAAGGGCTGTGGAATAAATTGTTTTTAGGTACACAACATTGGTGACATTATGATAACAAATTGTATAAACTTTACCAGTTTCTGTGTTTATATAATACCCCATAAGCATAGTTTCATAGTAAACATACCATTGTATAAACACTGCCATATTTTTTTTTTGCATTGGCACAGTTCAGCTGTTAGGAGTATTTAATGGCATGTAATGAAACTGTCAGGAGAAAGGCATTGAGGACTTTTGATTTAAACAAAGATCATAAGGAAACTAAACTTGTCTTAATAAGATTAAGGTGGTTCTAAATTGGGGACTTTACACAGATGGGGCAAAAGAGAGGGAAGTGAATGAGCGAAGAAATGTTTCACCACTTCTAAATGAGGCATTGGTGTACCTATAAATAGTGTCTCTTCCTAAAGCTGTGCATGATATTAATGGCCTGGTAGAGGACATAGGAAAGGGTAAAAAGAAGTCGTGATTGTTTGGAGCAGGTAATTGTCAATTTTTTATTTTGCTTTTAGCAGTGCAGTGCCTGGTAAGCCTGGAATTTCAGTGAGCTCAGGTGTGTGAGTCAGTGCCATAGTTTTGAGTCAGGTTCTGGGAGTTCTTGTAGCATACTGTGAAAATAAAGTCTCAGAAACACATTTGTATAGAAATGCATCAAACAGACTGAAATGATGGTGTATGAAATAGTTTATGTCTTACAGATGCTTTTGGTTTCTGTCTCAGGTGTTAGAAGATAATGACTATGGTCGTGCAGTGGACTGGTGGGGATTAGGAGTTGTCATGTACGAGATGATGTGTGGAAGATTACCCTTCTACAACCAAGATCACGAGAAACTGTTTGAACTGATACTAATGGAGGACATAAAATTTCCTCGAACTCTGTCTGCAGATGCAAAATCATTACTATCAGGCCTACTGATAAAGGATCCAAATAAGCGGTAAGTGAAATTAATTGGTTGTACAGGCATAATAAATGCTCTAATTGTGCTGGGTAATGTAAAAATAGGTCCGTGGTGCCTGGTCTTCCTGGCTGAAGGAGCTGTCAATCACAGGAAAGGGTCATACACAGTCATACAGTCTCAGATTTCCATTTTTTCAGTCCAGCAATGATTTACAAAATAAATTTACCCAGCAAAAGGAAGAAAAGCTTGTGGAAGACAAACTTTTTTTATCATTTACAGCATTTACAGGGATCTCTTCAGGTTTAGGATGTGTACTGGAACAAAGGGAAAGCTCTCAATTCTTTTTCCCAGTTGTAACTTAACCCTGAGTTGACTGCAGCGTCTCATGGGGACTGTAGCACTTGTTCTTGGTGATCATGGCAGGAGAGATGCACAGACAGCCACAGCTACATTTATTAGGGCACATAAATAAATCACATATTAGACTATTAAACTAGTAATTTGTTAAAGAATACAACCAAAGTGAAATTTAAATCGAGTGGTTTGAGAGCAAGTGTCACCCAGCTGCTGTCTGTACCCTTTTGTGGTGGGCTCTTCCCTCTGGGATTGTTGCCCAGGACAGCCATTTTCCAGTGGCCGCAGCACTGGACCAGCAGTGTCCAGTTCTCTGTGGCTCTAGAACAAATCTCTTTGTAAATCAGTGGGATTTGTCTATAGGTACCATTTTTTCCCGAATATCTTTGTCATTCTTGTGAGTCTCCCAGGATGTTTTAGGGCTGCAGACATTGTCTGCCTCTCTTCCCTAGTGCTCCTTCACCTGCTGGTTGTTCTCAGGAAGTTTTGAGTAGTGGGCATTGCCTGCAGGCTCTCGGGGCAGGACTGGTTGTTTTGTTTCTCCAGGGGATTTGCCTGGATGCAGCCGGGGGCAGCAGGCAGGACAACACGAGTGGTCAGCCAAATACAGGCAAAATAGAGTAAAACTTTGTTTCTGTGGCAACTCCTAATGCTTTTTAACCTCCAAACAATCCGACCCATCAAATATATTAACCTTTAGAATTGGGAAGATGCTTCCTCGTAATTTATCTTTGCAGACAGTAGTGTTTATTACAGACTTATATTTAGAAGCTTATTTGTATTCAAGTTCTTGTGCTAGCTAATGCTAAATAGGGAAGGAACACAGAGATTAACACAAATCAGCTTTTTTGTGAGCAGCTAGAAGATACTGAGAGAAGTCTGGAGACTGAAGGCTAACTGCCATTTTTTGCCAAGATGTAGAGAATTTTACAATGAGTAGTTGAAAAACAAGGAGGAATACAGCTTGAAAATTAGATTAACTTTACACTCATTGCAAGTTATTGCAAAACTGATGTAGTAGTCCAGAATATTTTTGAAATTTGGCAGCAGGGTAGTACCAAAACAGACTTTTTTCCTTGGTTGTGGTAATTATTCCTCCTTACAATAAACGCTTTAGAGAGGAATTTATCTTACTTAAATGCTTGCCTTTAGAATTTGTCTTTATATCTTTAGCAGTTTCTTTTAATGAAACACACACTGTTTTTGTCACTCTTCTTAACATTTACATGCGTGGTCTGCTTATTTAGTTAAGAGTAACTTTTTTTCCTGCTGCAGCTTCCTTCTGTTAGGGCAGTAAGATCCCCAGTCTCAGGGAGAAGTTAGATGAGAGCTGAGCAGTCCTGAAAGTTGATGTGCTGTTGAAGATAGAGGTTCCCATCACTGGATGTGTGGTTCTTTCTCAACCAACAGCAGCAGCTCAAGGGAGTTCACTAAACTTGTCGAGTCAAAGCGGACTTGCTAATGAGAAAAAAAATGGCCAGTTCTCTCTTCTTTTCTCATGGCAGGGTTAGTTTTTCTCCAGGTTAGGGGGCTGACTCTGCTCACAGTCATCAAGTGGGAATGATGCTACAGAGGCAAGTGAGAGAGGAGAGGTATGAGCAGGACCCTCCTCTTTTGGCAGTGACCACTTCTGTGAGCTCAAACCACCTGGGGCAAGTTCACCCAAAGTAGGTGGAACGCACTTCCTAAGATGATTTACCAGAGTCTGGCTTTGGCAAGCTGTGGGCCACAGTGAGTAGTGTGGTTATTTACGATGGCCTTTAAATAACCTTCTCAGCAGGCCTACAATTTATTAATTTATACTAATTGACTCAGATTGAGACTATTTTATGGTAATTGGTTAATTGTTACAGCACCCAGATGCAACAGCAGTGAACACTGTATAAAAATGATGCACAAGTCATTACTGATTCAGTGCCTGGCACATCCTTGGCAAAATTTTATATCAGCATTATTGGGTTGGTTTGGGTTTTTAGTAGTGCCAGGACATTGGTTGGTCTTTCAAGCAAACTAAACTTAAGTATGTTTTTAAAATTAATGAAATACTAAAAAAGCTCATCATGGACAGTAACAAACACTGTAGCTGGAATAATCAAAAAGAACAGACCATGGCATGGATCCTTCCACTATCATATCTTCCTTTGAGATCGTCAGAATTCATATTAAACGGGTGAAAATTACACGTTGATTGGGTGAGAATTGTTCCCAGATAGTCAAAAAGAAATGGACACTTTTCCAGCCATAACAATAACTTGATCTCCCTATAAAAGTTTAATATGTGGTTTTTTTCCCCCATTCTCTTTAGACTTGGTGGAGGCCCAGATGATGCAAAGGAAATCATGCGTCATAGTTTCTTTGCTGGAGTAAACTGGCAAGATGTATATGATAAAAAGGTATGTCTTTATATGGCATTGAATAATCTGGCTTCTGCAAGGTGGTTTCAACTGATAGTCATAGACTTCTGTTTTCTGGAGTTAGTAATTTTTTTCTTTGCAACTTTTTTGTGTTAATACGAATGAATAATTATTCTGAACAAGGTGTACTTACCTAATCTTTCTGTTTTCAGTAATAATTTGTCAGTTCATCAGAAATAAATGTTACAAACCAATTCAAACCTTCTATAATGTAAATGTCCAAGTTTTTTCCTTTTCATTTTTCTTCCTGGGCTTTCAAAAGAAAAGTAGATGTATGATTCAAGATAATGTGAAAAATGTAATATAGTTTGTCCTGAATTGTCATTTTATTTCTGCCTTTTAGTGAAAAGTTGTTTTATGAAAAAGGGAAATGAAGTGATCATAAGGAACTCATAGCAAAAATCTACTTTCTGATTGTTTGTGTACAAGTAGAAACCTTTTTCAAACTTAGTTTTAAAGAGATATCTAAGAAAATTAAAATAGCATTACTACACTGAGCCAAAACAGCTTGTGGAGGAAGCAAGTGCTGGGAATTCAACTGGAACAGTTTTCTCCAAACCCAGTCCTGTTCCTGTAATGATCAACACTTTGGGAATGATTTTAGAAAATGAATTTATCTTACTTGGGAGTGAAACTCAATTCAACTTAAGTTGTTTTATATACAGAAACTGATTTTATCTCAGTATTTCTGTAAGAATTTACTTGTTGCTATAAACCCCTTCTATTTTGATAAAGACTTTTCTTTTTTCCCCAACTGTTTTACATTGTTAATCTGCCAGTTGAGCTGCGTAATTTTAAAATATAGTTTTTTCTCCTTTTTTTTGCTTTGTTCAAATAAAAGGAAAATGGAAGACATACGACTGAGCAGAATATGTTTATGCTACAATGTCAATGATACAAACTGTTTTTTCAGTTGTTGTTGAACTGGAATTTTAAAAATGTGTGGTTGTTGGTGTAGTAACTTCTCTGACAAATACCGGAATTGAAATAAAAGCCTGTATATGATGATACAAAATATGGTACTCTGAAGTTACTTGATATAAGTGTGATTTTTCCCTGGCAGTATCACAAGTTTTCAAGAAACTCTACAGTAAATAATCAGAGCTAGTATATTAATCAGGTTACTTTATGAGCTCAACTACTGCTTGGTTATGTAAGGACATTGTAGAGAAGCACTTCGAGGAAAAAATCTAAAAATACAAGTTGAGGACCTTTCTAGAGTAAAGAAATAACCCCACTAAAATCAATAGGATTGCAACGTGCTAGGAGTGGGTGAGGAAAAAAAAAAACTGTTACATTATTCTTGCTCTCTTGAAAAACATTTCTTAATTATCTTACATTAGAAATAGAACTTTCAATTCTATACTGTGTTCAGCATCTTATGTAGTTAAGAATTTATAGATACTCTTAATTGCTTGTGCTTTGATTCTTTCCAAACGAACATGGTAAATGTGTTTCAGTCAAGATCTTTTTTGAGCTATTAAAATAAAAGGAGGTCTTTTGCAGATTTAAAGAAAAAAGTCTTTTAGTTGTATAAAAATATATAAGTGCTGGCACTTGGCTTTTATGCTCATGGAAGTGGATATGGCTTATTGGAGTATTATAAGTAGAGAAACTCTAGTCATTCTTTGTTTACTCTGGACACTTGCTTTGAGAAACTAAATTTGCCAGTAAAACATCAACTGAATTTCCTCAGTTGAACGGTTAACTTCAAGGATCATAGGAATTTCTTTTGTGCAGTATTGGCACACAGTCTGTCCTTTATGGAAAAATAAGTCATGAAAATGACTTCAGACAGTGCGCTTTTCTGTTTAATTAAAAATAATTTTGTTCCTATTTGTTCCTTACAAAGCCATTTGTCTGCCTGGTTAAAATATCCAATTGTTCCTTCTGCACACACAGTCTTACACTCTGCAGACTTCAGAGCTGTGCTCTGAAATATAACCCTCAAACATAGTAATAAGGTTAATGAACTTTCATCAAGTATGTTCATTAGAATGCTTGTATGAATATTTTTGAGGTATTTTGGTATTCTAAAATAACTCAGAGTATCAAATTAATTTGATTTTCAAATAGGTTTATTCTATGCTTGCTTCTGTTGCTGTTTATTGTTGGATGTAGAGTCTTCAGCAGTAAGGTCACTTGATGAAATTGATTGTACATTTAATTATTTGCATAGTAAAAATATTTCACAGTAATTTTGCCTGAGTTTTATGCACCATGGCACTGTAATTTTCTGGCTGCATTTCCAGAGTGTGTTTCTGGTAGAAATCAAAGAACTGAAGTTCTTTCAGAGTAATGGAAACCAAAAAATCGTGTGTATTCTGAGTAGTTCCTGGGTGATAGTTTCGTACATGTGCGCACACTGTGCTCCTGTGCCTCTGATTTTATCATTTTACTAGGTTATCACTTTACTGGTGTGATTAGAAACAGAATTATATATCTGTAAACTATTTCATGTATTTCATGTGACAGACCACAGCTCTGTCAGCTCAAATGGATCCAAATGGTCAAATGGAATTATTAGGTTTCTGTTACTGCTAACTCGTTATGTGGTACTACATAATGATAAAAAAAATATTGTATGGCACACTGAAGCAGAGAAGGTCGTTGTCTTTAAATGAAAAATGTATAGTAGTTAGCATTTGTGATCTGATGTATTTATTTTTGGCAGAAAAACCATGAGGGCATATGAAAGAGAGCAGCCTGTGCCAGGTTCTTCCTGTGATCATCTCAGCCCTGATGAGTTTTTATCTCTCTGCCTGAGTATGAGAAATTGAATAGTTTGGCAAACTCTGAAGACTTCAAAAGCCCATGTACTAAATAAAATATTTGTTTTATTTTTAGGTAGAATCAGGAAGCTTTTTGCAATTTCTCTGTTTCTCATATAAGAATTGCTTTAGCATGTTTTTATTTGGGTAGCAGAAATACACTAAAGTTGTCAGATGTTCTGTTGAGGGTCTTTCACTGAACAAAAAGCACATGGGCATTACTTAAAAGGTCGAAATTTGGGTATGTCTCCAGGCTTGAAGCTTGAAGCACTCGGTAGCCTCATGGCAAAGGAGGTCCAGACCTTGTAGTGAGGCCTGTTTTTCCTCCTGCATATAATGTGGATGAAAGATGAGAGAAACCATGTGGAAATTTGGGCTGAGATACGTTCTGATTTGTGGTGATACCTCCGATTGTTCCTGAAGAAAATTAGGAAGTGCCAACAAATGAATTTGTTGGTGCTGGGAAAGGAGCAGGGACAAGTGGCAGCAGTGGTTGAAGCGGGGAGGTCTGGCTTTGCTGGACATGGTGCTTATGGAGGCACTTGGCCCCATGTGGAGGCAGTGACTTTCAGCAGGAAGTCTGACAGCTGCAAGAAGCTGTTCCTTACCCTTCAGCTGAGGCTACGTTGGTTTACTCAAGACCCAAACCCAGAAGATGATGAAATCCTGTGATTGAAGTCCTGGGTTCAGGCCTGGCAAAATCTGCAGTATAACTATGATCTTAAATGCACATTTAAGTATTTCTGTGTATCAGATTTTGAAAGGAAAGGGTGGGAGGGAAATAGGAGAATACCACCCTTTGGTTTTAGGTTGTTGCTATTTGAGTCATACAATTGGCATACAATTATCTGCACTGCCACAAAACCTGCAGAAATTACCCTCGTTGGTGGCTTTTGTGTTGTTGCCATGCGAAGTTGTGGAAAGATCAGACAACATCTAACCAGTCTGATAGTTTCATCGTGTTTGCACTGATACCTTAAACTTTATAGGCAGACCTAGAGGTTGATTGCCAGCCTTCCCCCAGCTGCTTGAATTTGCAGGGAGGAAAGTACACATAAGGGTTTCTGATTCTGAAACTCATGTTGATGTAGTCCTGGGGGTTTGGGGTTTCTCTCTGTCCATGGTAAGAGCATTGTATCACTTGGAAAACAGTTCATCCGTGGGTAAACCTCCCTGCTGAAGCCTGTTTGCCTGTGGACTTGTGTTGTATGTCCTTCCACCACTGAAATTCCAGCTCCTTCTCCTCCCCCTGCATAGGATCACCACATGCAGGGTCTGTGGGGTATTCCCAATTCCCGGCTGCTTTGGGGCCAGATGTGGGGATGAGCCAGTCCCTACAGGAATGCTTATTGACTGGCTTGACGCTCAACTCAAATTACCCTCTTTCCCCCAAGTGGAAACTCTAGTTTGAGGGGCATGGACAGGTATTCCTCCCATCTATTCAGCACGATTCAGCTGCAGTCTGTTGGTCAATGGGATTCTTATGGTAGTGGAATGGCCTGAAGTTGTGTCAGGGGAGGTTTGGGTTGAATATTAGGGAAAGGTTCTTCACCCGGAGGGTGGTTGGGCACCGGAACAGGCTCCCCATGGAAGTAGTCACAGCACCAGCCTGACAGAGTTGAAGAAGTGTTTGGACAATGCTCTCAGGCACATGGTGTGACTCTTGGGTCTGTGCAGGGCGAGGAGTTGTACACAATGATCTTTGTGGGTCCCTTCCAACTCAGCATATTCTGTGATTCTGTGAAAATTCCCTTTAAATTAAAAGGAGAAGGAAGATCAGACTGATGTTCTTAAACATCATACTTTTCATTTGGCAGATCAAGTGCATCACAGTTACTTTGAAGTAGCTCCAGCCACTTTCTATACAACACCAAGACAAGCGATTCCTGGTAAATTATCTTTGAGCAAGTGGGGTTACATATTTTCTCTCATACTGAAGTATTTGTGTAGTTGTTCACTAAGTGTGAAAAAGTTCAAGGTGTAGAATCAAGCCTGTACATCTCAGTGTACCTATAACAGTCAAATACTGTGCCTGCCCCTTTCCTTCCTCTGGGAGATGGGTGTCAAATTTTCCAGGACTTGAACAGTGAAAAAACCGTGGTGTTTCTCACACACTGCTCTCAATGGATGCCAAATGGAAATGCCATTCACTGGAGATAATGAAGACACTAAGATACTGCTTCTGCTGTCATTTCTAACATCAAGCCTTTGAAATGGCCAGGGCAGATTCAGCTTGACAGATGGATATGAAATTGGATTTTTGTCTCGAACACAAACTCTTAAAGTAACTTAACTCACACTGAGTTTAGACTTTTATTTCTTTATTTGTAGAGGAACATGCATATCTATGCATATGTGTGTGTGTAATGCATAAACTCAGAAAATCTATATTTCTGCTCTATAGAGTAGATTGTCAGGAGGTGCAGTTCCCTGTCTGGTTGGAGCATTTTTCTGAATTGAGGCAGCTAAAGGAAGAAAATTATCCCATACTAAAGTTTGGCAGCCAGGACCAAGCAGCGCGATTCTCTTGCAGACTGGCAAGGCCTGTGCTTAACAAAAGCTTATCTTACTCCTTTTGGACAAAAGTTACTGGATTTGCCTTCTGGTGCTTGCATCACTCTCACTCTTCTCAAGCCAGAAGTGAGGAATAGCTGTGGCAATAGCACCTGGATACTATTTCCTTGTGCACCAAATGTGAAATGTTGCTGGCTGTAGAGTGGCATCTTCATGTTGTGATCATCAGGGTGGTTGTTGATGTTGGGTGTTTTCATCTTTATCATTAAACCTCAGCTTCAGTCTTCCTTGGGATGTATGGAGAAGCTTCTGAAGTGTCAATCTAAGCGTATCTCTGCAGCATTCACACCTTATTTGTCTTTCTAATGGTTTCATTACAGCTGAAATTTGTGGACATTTTGCTTTTTGTTTTTAAATGAAGTCTGACAACTAATGGACAAAGGAGACACCCCTCCAGAAAAATGATGGCCAGGAATTTAGTTGGAGAAGGGGAGGTGGGGCTTTGGTGTCAGCTCAGGAGTCTGGAGTGGGATGTCCACAAGACTTTAGCCCCAGGTGGTTTGGTGTAGGTGAGGTAGAACAGATGGAAAGGAGCAATTCTCAGTTCTGTCTGTCCACACAGCTGTGTGGGAGGTGGAGGTGATGCTGTGAGGGAAGGAGGAAAAGTGTATGGAAAGATTTAAGAAACCTTCCTGCTACTCTCTCTTCAGCTGTATCTGTGCTTCTTAATCTCAGCTACTGCTTCCACTTTTCCAAAGATTTTATGGGATCGTGGGTGTACATAAGGGCACAGCCTGGATAAAAAACAGTGTACGCTGTTGTGGAGAGCCACATGGCTGGAGAGTTTGTTTTTGCAGTCAGTGAGGTTTCCAAATGCCTTTAATGTCCAGGATATGAAAGATACTGCTGTAAGACAGATGAATCCTAAAACACCATTGACATAAATTTGCATCAGGTCCCTCCCTCTTAGTTACAACCTGAAGTTTCATGTCTCCTACTTGTTTCACTTCCCCAGACAGATGAACTTCTGTCATCACTGCAATTTGCATCAGCTGACTTATTGGAGGTTATTGATAAACAGTTTTCTGATAAGCCTGGCTGCTGAGCATTGAATCGGAGCACCAACCTAATGAGTTTTGTTTTAATGGTGCTTTTCATACCTGATTAAGATTATTATTGTAATTATTTGTTCATTAAGAGTCGTTTAGCACTGTGCTTCTCCCCCTAAAATAATGTTTTCAAAGAATTTTCCATAACCATTACTATTTCAGGTAGATGGAGAGAACAAGGGGAGGATTTAAAGGCATAGTGAGGCTTGTTCATCTCAGTGGATTAAAAAAAAAGATGTAACAAATCCCTGGATAAACCAGTATTTAGCCTGTAAGTTTTTGAGAAAGAAACTTGTCATCTAATGCATTTTCCTTTTCCTCTCCAGTGGCACATCCATACACTGCTACATGTAATGACCTTACCTTGCCACACCTTTTGTGTTTCATTAACTACTTGAACCTGACTCAGAGTTGTTACAGACTGTGAAGTGAGGGTTTGCTCCTTCTCTTTGCAAAGTAGTTGTAGCATGAAAGGTCTCTGGTGTATTCACAGCAGGAGTAGTTTGTTCTACTGCAGGTGTGTGCTGCACCATTGAAAAGACATTGCTTCTTGAAAAAGAAGAAAATTTTTCCTAAGCTTGTATTTTCATTATTTTCAAATGAAAAGTTTTATTTTTTTTTGTGAAATGGCATTTTCTGTTTCTGACCATTAAAAACTATTCCAATCAAGGAAGCAGTAAAATTGTTATAAACCTGTTACCTTACAAATTTTTTTTCATACTGAATTTATTGCTGAGATCTGTGAAAGTGTCTTTTTAAAAGGATGTGACGGACACTTGGCCTTGACTAGAGTACATTACTTGGCTTTCTGTAATCTTGCGTAGGCTTTTTTTGTGGGTTTTTTTGGTTTTTGTTTTGTGTTGGGGTTTTTTGCTGTATTTTTTGGTTGGTGGTTTCGGTTGAGTTTTTTTTTATTTTTTTGAGTGTTCTTTTTTCAGATAGAAAAATGAGAATAAAGTGGCAATGTGGGATGTTGCACTGTAACAACTCTGTTTTTAGGAATTGTGTGGCTGCATTGCTGGAGAGATGTATAACTTTGGAAATCTGCTTTAATAGTGCAGAATTGTTTGGGGTAGCCTGGATGCATATAAAAATAGTTTTCAGAAAGTAAAGGAATCTGTGCAATAAAATAGAATACTTTGTTTGTAAACATTGGATGTAACTCGATTTATACCTGGAAGATTCTTCTGGTGTTGTGTTTATATATATTAGCTCCTTCACCATTTATTCTACAATGCCCCGAACTTTTATTTCAAAATACCTCTCTGCTGTTGTATGTTTTTCATTCAGGACAATGTAAGGGAAAGCTGAACTTAGTTTTGTAAAAATATTAATCAGATTTATTGTACTCTGTTAAGTATATGAAGTGATAGATTTGGTTTTGCTTAATAATTGCTTGCACTGTGAGTGAAGATCTGGATCAGATAAAATCAGTCTCTCATTGTGTACAGATCACGTACATCTATGCATCTAGTGCATAGAACTGGGGGAAAGGAGGGAGTTTAGCAGCAGTTCCTCCTTCTTTGCTGTGGGGTGAATGAACAAGTTAATTTTTTGCTGTTACTGTTCTGGAGTTGGGGAGAGAGAGAACATGAAACTAGTGAAAACCACAAACAAGGTGATAATATCAGTGAGGCAGGTATTGAAAGGAAAATCAATTACACTTACTCTCAGGGTGTGTTTTACATTGCACATGAGGAGACAGCACCAAAGGGCTCCTATGTACAAACAAGAACATTGTCAGACCACACACACACACAATTTGCAGTATCGTACATACGAAACTGCTGTATAGTTTTTGGACTGGCAGCATGCGGTGTAATATTCCATACTCAGTATGCCTTCCAGTACAAATTTATCAGCAGTTCTGCTGGTGGAGAAGGTGGATAGCAAGGCTGGTTCAAAAGAGGGGCAAGGGAGTCCTTCCTGCAGGCTGTGAGTGGCTACTAGTGATTTGCTGTTGGGAAATCCCACACTGTGCTGTGAAAGCCGTAGGCAGATTTAGATGCAGCAACTCCCTTAAGAATATAAAAGCTAAACCTCAAGGCATCACCTGAACTGGCCTTTTTCCAAATGTAGAATTTATTTTCACATCATGTAATTTCTTCTAAAGGTACGTTCAGATGACGGTGTTACCACTGAAAACAAAAACCCCAAACCATGCTTATTATGCTCTCTGTGTAGTCTTTTTCTTCATAGCTGTTTATACCACCCAGTTGTGGTGAAGTATCTAGAGATGCCTTTGCCCGACAGCTACATGGGTAATTAAATTGGCCTGAAGAGTTTCTAGGTAATTATCTTTATGCAGCTCAATTTATCTGCAAGTCATGTGAGAGTGATACTTGGAATTTAGCTGTGTTGTGCTATTAACTGGATTCTGAACTGGTATTTTTGGGATTGACTCTAATGGGTTCTATCTCTTAGTGGAAGTTAGAGACTTAGCTGCCTCTCCACAGACCTACTTGTTTGATCTGGGGTGTAGGGAAAAAGAACTTATTTGTTTTCCTGATAGTAATTTGGCTGCTTTGAGGTGTAGTAATTTTGTTTTGTTTCTTGGTGCCTTTCAGCTTGTACCTCCTTTTAAACCTCAAGTGACATCTGAGACAGACACCAGGTATTTTGATGAAGAATTTACAGCTCAGACTATTACAATAACACCGCCTGAAAAATGTAAGTCAGAAATGATGCATAAGCATGATGTAACGATAATGTTTATAATAAAGCAGTGTGTAAGGTTTTTTCTGTTTGAATAGAAAAGCTGTTATCACTGTTGCTAATAAAAGTCTTCATATGGAGGTGTGTAAGAGTAACTCTCAATGACAGCTATATTTTTAAGATGCAATAATTACAAAGCTTAGAATATTAGATCACTCTGGGTTGGGTTTTGGGGGCATTTTTGGTGTGAGCTTTTTGGTGTTGATTTTGTTTGGGGTTTTTTCATTTGTTTGTTGGTTTGGGTTTTTTTTTGTTTTTAAGTAAGAGAAGACAGCAGCTTCAAGTGTTTCTGGTTGGCAGTCAAGGTCCCAGTTCAGCAAAGTACTTGGAACATGGACTCTTCTTTAAGCATGTGGACAGTGCTGGTGGCTTCAGTGGGCTGTGTAGCTTTAGTAAGATAGGCATGTTTTGAAATACTTTGAAGACAATACTTCAAAAAAATAATGAATTACTTGAAAATCAAATTTCCTATCAAGTCCTTTGCTTCAGCAGAGCTCTTAAAGAAGGTGTTAATGTGGATGTAACCATGGCACTGGACCTTGCACTTCTTTATTGGAGTGAATGTGAATTCACCATAGTTTGTGGTTTTGTCATCTGTTACACACGAGAATCATGATCTGATCAGCCAAGCCAGGGTTTTACAGTTACTTACCAAGCCAGAGCAGTTAAAATCTTGCTCCTGAGCTTGTGAATGAATTTTCTTTCTAAATGGGGATATTTGGGGTTTTGTTTGTTTCTTTATATTGGAGGCTGAGAAAGGAGGATCATAAAAGTAGACAATAAAGGCTGTAGTTATGGTTGCTTAGCCTTTCATAAAGCAAGCTCATTTTTTGATGTTTCGGGACTCCCAGTTTAGCTGCATTTTTCTGTTCATAAATAGGTTCCAGAGTATTTTCTGGATTTTGCATTTTTAGTGTTTGAACACAGTCATAGAAGCATAGAGTGGTTTGGATTGGAAGGGACCTTAAAGTCCATTTGGTTCCAATCCCCCTGCCTTGGGCAGAGGCACCTTCCACTAGGCTGGGTTGCTCAAATCCATAACTTAAGTGATTTTAAGTCCTTATGCTGTGAAAAAAGAACCCTTTCTTCTCCTGTCTATATTGATAACAATTTGTTCATCTTTGTAACTCAAACAAATTTTACTAAAATTTGGATTAACTTGGGGTCTGCTGATTTGATATCAGACCTGCATTAACTCTAGTTTTTATGTGTAGAATATGTGAAGATTCAAAAGACTCAGAATTCTGAAAGGTTGCATATAAATACATTGTTAGAATAACAGTCTAAGCAGGAGTCTTCAAGAAAAAGCTCTGTTAAAAAGCTATATGAGAATGTACATCCAAATTCTCGGAATTAGGTAACATCTGGTGCCTGCTTTCCATTGGCACTGGAGGAATTACGTAAATAAAAATATTTATGAATTTGGCTTATTCCATATTTCTTCTGATCCCAGTAAATACTGTAAAAATAAGTAGTTTACTAAAAATAATATCTAAGAATTGAAACACATAGAACCTGTATGAATTGTTCATTTTGTAGCTGTTTTTCCTTTTAACTCACTTTGAAATGGAGAAATATTTAAATATATCTACAGTAAGACTATAATTTCCTGAGCTCAGCTCAAGAAATGATGGAAACTGGCTGCCTCAATTGGCACTTGGCTTCTGTGCTGCCAGAGGCTGGGTGTGCTGGCATGTTTGGATTAGCCTAGAAGGGGTAGTAGTGATTGAAGTTCTCAGGTGATAGAATAAAATGAACCAACCAATCAACCCAGCCTAAAATAAATAGTGACTTTTGGGCATGATGTCCTTTCAGTATCATCCTGCTGTGTGAACATAAGCTTATGTGCTTAACTAAGGTCTTACTTCAACTTGAGCCTTTAACCTCAGCATTGAACCCTGAAAGATGTACTGCATATCAGGTGAATAGTAATATTTAATTGCAAATATACTGATGTTTTGAACTTCTTCCTTAACACAGATGACGAGGATGGTATGGACTGCATGGACAATGAGAGGCGGCCGCATTTCCCCCAGTTTTCCTACTCTGCAAGTGGACGAGAATAACTTTTTTGTTCTGCTGCTTCACTGTCATCTTAGGTTTATCACTGAAAATGATTCCTGAACATCACCACCAGTACTAGATACTACTATGATAGCAGGAGCACTTTCAGAGACCATTCCAAATTGAACAAGTTTGTTTCCCAAACCTACCTAAAATCCGTTCTGGTTCTGCATGACATATGAGATTCTCTCTACTCCGCTCTCCTGCTGTTGCTGCTGCCCACAGTCTCAGTATAATAGCAACGTCAAGAAGTTACTAACAGTTTCTTTGAAGGTAGATGACTTGACTTCAGCCTTGTACACTTTGTGAACAAGTAGTCATCTATTTTTCCTCACAGTGGAGGCTAAACAAAAGCCGTGTTGGTCCAGCTTATCTTCTTCCAGAAGATAAATCAAAATTGTAATTAGTCTAAACAGACTAGGTGATAACATTTTATTGCATCTGTTTGTGCTGGTTAGAATGAGGAAACGTAGAGGTGGTGATGTACATATGCAAGGTTTCTGTTAGGCATATCATTACTTGAAGCAGGTCTGTGTCATTAACATCTGGCTGGAATTTGTTTGGGAAATGTTTGAGAGAAAGACTTAAACTGTTGATATATATAAATATATATATATATTATTTTTTAATTACTGTTGGATACTACAGAAGAAGCAGAAGGGCTGGGCTCACCCAGCCTGCCACTTAGAACTTCCAGGTTCATGTGCAATCATGGAGAATCGAACATTATACATGCAAGAAATGAAGGCATAAAAGCAGCAGTTGAAGTTGTTCAAGGGGTCTTATAATTTGCACCAGATAACATCTTTCTCATGCTTTTCTCTTTCATGATATGCATCACCTCTGATGGCTGAAGAATGTAGACAGGCATAATGGTATTGCTTTTCACCAAAATGTGTGCACCAAGGTAAACAGGTGTTTGCCTTATTTGTTTTTATTTTGAGTTTGTGAATTAGTTTCCTCTCCAGGTGTTTAACTCTGAATATTCTTTTTTTCTTTTTCTTTTCCTTTTTTTTCTGTTTTTGGTTATACTGCGGTAGTATTTATTTTTAGAGATAAGGTTTGTATGTGTCATGTTTGCAAATGCTGCTACATCTTAGAACAGGCTTATAGCAGTTAATTTTGTAATATATGGAAGGACTGTACAAGCTGAAGGGAATAATGCACTTTTCTCCCATGTGGAAATTTTAACAAGGCTCTGAAATTGTACATACTGCTTAGGACCAGATTTTTGTGAATGAAATACTGTCTTTTAACTATTTGGCAGTAGAGGTGGGGAATTCCAACCTCATGTGCCAAAGGGTTAAAAGTGAACAGACAAAAAAGCTACATCTTGTGCTCCATTTAGGATAAACATACTGTAAGAGCCTGACAAGAGAAAGCACAAGAGAAAATGTCTGTTCTATATGAAGGAATTGCATTTGAACAACGAGACCACAGTGATTACAAGAAAAGCACTTTATTTTAACAATTAAAATAGTACATTTCTGGGATCAGCCATTCTCAAGGAAGATTTGCCCTCAACCAAAAGAGTCCCAAAACCCAGCAAGTTACGTGTAACCCTGGTACCTGATTGACTGAATTTCAAACATCACAACAAACACTCCACTGATAGGGAAACGTCTTTCCATTTCCGAAGATCTGTATCTAACAGAACATGTGCATAAACTTTAGCTTTGATCTTCAGCAATGATAATCTTAATAATAAACCCTTTGGTGCTAGGAGTTGGGGCATGACGCGGCGCAGCGACAGAGCGCACGCACCCTTGCAGGCGACATCGGGAACCCCTGACTCCGTGGATTATCATTGGAAGTATCTCTGCGTTCAGCTCTTGTTAGCTCCCACAAAGACTGTGATATTGCAGAGTATTCCTGGTTGCATTGTGTGAGTGAGTAGATGAGTCTGAGAGATGTTCCTACACAGATGCCTTAGCCTCTTGATGTGGAAAGTTGAGTGCCCAAGCATGAAGCCCACTGCTGGCAGTGCATGTGCTGGGATGGTCAAGGGGTAGATGGGCATTTTAGCAAGGCAGCTAAAGACGCAGAGTAATTTAGACAATTTTTCATGTTTCGTGTTTTATCTTTAGTAATGGATGGATAATCAGATAGAAATATATCATGATGTATATTCTAACTGCATAGGATTTCATTATGTCACCCTGTAACACTAAAGACACGTAGATGTTGTCCCTGTGCGGAGAGAAAAGAGAGCAGCAAATGCGTTGCAGGTCGGTCCTGGACTGGTGGTGTAGAGGTGTCTACACTGACACAGTGAGTGAGTGACTGAAATAACCAAGTACTTAACAGACGGGCATTAATTAGTTCTCTGCTAAGGTCTTGTACTTACAGACTGAAACTTTGGTGATTCAAAATCTGTGTTACATGCCTGTGTTTTCTCCCCTATGTTTTCAGCTTGTAATAGCAATAAGTTTCTTGGCACAGGGCAGCTCTGGCCAGGGACTGACTGGCCATGGCTCTGGCCAGCGGCTCCTTGTGGCAGTGGCACCCTGTGCTTTGCTCTCCGTCGCGTAGCCAGGCAGTGAGCGGCTTGCAGGAAGGGTCTGTCAGTGAACTATCTGAAAACCTTTTACGACATCACTTGCATTGCATTGTCTGCCTTCTGAAACATCAGTGATCGAGTTTATGATGCAAAGAGTCAGCAGCTACCTTGTGCTGCCCAGGCTTGGGGGATTCCCTCTTACCAGTGTTAGAAACAGATGACAGAGAAATGGACAAGCAGTGCTGAGAGAAACTTTTGAAGCTCTTCTTTTGCTGTCTGCAGTTGTGGTTGGATTTGGACAGGAGGTGGTGGCTGGGTGTCTTGATGAGCCTTTTGAGCACAGTACACTTCAGACCTTGACTCCAGCTTGTACTGACTTCCATGACATACAGTATGCCCTCTTGTACTGCAGCCATCTCAGAGGAAATAGGTCATTTCTGTTTGGATTTTGGCAGTTTTGCACACAGCTTCGCTTTCCACACTAATCCATCTTCCAGTACATTCCTGTTGCTTAAAGAACATTTATTCCAGTGTTGTTTTACCTTTTTTTTCCATCTTTACTTGCAGCTTCTTAAAGCTGACTGTTCTTGCAGGGGCCATGTGCTTCTCCTAGAGTACAAAAGTAAGGTCTTTCCTTACTAACTGCAGGGTCTATATATTACACCTCAATGTACACACTTTGCTGCTACTGTTTGTACTGTCTACAGTAGAATTTCCTTATCTTGCTCCTGGTAGTGCATTACAGGCAAGCATGAAATGTAAAGTATTTATTTAAATAAAAACCTCTAAATTGGTAATTGAATTACCTCCCTGTAGCTTTAGAGTTTGTGACATTTCTTGACCTTGCTAGTTCTTTCATTAGATCCATGCAAGATCTAGTCATATGGTTAAGGATATTAAGCAGACACGACTATGAACCCAAGAAACCGTATTACTGTTGGTCATACTTAAACTGTTTATTTCCTTAAGTATATGACCCACAAGGATGTGAAATAACTACAAGAAACTGTTTTTGTACACTGTACATCCTTAGTATTTTTACACGTATATGATAGGGATGCACATTATTTTCCTTCGTACAGACAGCTTAAATAAAGCACTATGTCAATCTGCTACTTCTGTGTTTTTTAATGCTAATTTGTTCTGGAGGTTTGTAAATATATATATATATATATGTTCAAGCTTGCCACAGAGGACGTATTTTTTTATATCTGCACATTACTATTAAATATCTTAGAGGATAAAATTCTTAAGTTGTTCTGTGTCAGAGAAAGAAAAATGGAAATGAGAAGGCTATATTGCAGATTACAAAAGATTTCTCAAGTTTTGGGTTAAATATTTACTTCATATTTTAAAGTAATTTTATATAGGTTAGATGTTTCAATCCTGAAATGCACAAAGAATTTACTTAATTTCTTCTTACAAGAAAATGTACATCATTATTTTTTTATCACTGTATATATAATGATCTGTGCATGTTTAGTTACAAGTTTTATTTGCTGTGAAGTCCTAGTGATTACTGTAACTCGCTGTGATGTATTTCAGATACTGGGTGAACAGTTTCAGCTTGTAAATGATGCAGTTACAGTATTGTCAAAAAAAAAAGTTTTTATGACTAAGCAAAATGTATCTGTGCTTTGGACCGAGGCTGTTTCCATACAGGTGGTTCCTGTTAACTCTATGAGGTGTATGTCACTTAGAAAAGTAAATTTGGGTTATACATTTGAAGACACACTCCTTTCAGAACATCCACCATTTAAGTGATTTTCAGCTGATGAAATTCTTGGCCTCATATCCCATAGCTAGGTGATGTTTGGGCAAGGAGAGGGGAAAAAGGGAAGGTGGGATTTGCAGGGCACTGCAGAATGGGACTCTTTGAAGCCCATGGGCTGGTCCAGGGCCATTTGAACCAGCTTATCTGAAGGGCTGAGTGTCCCTAAAGCAGGGGCGTCGTCCGGGTTTTCTGATGGGTCTTCTGTTCTCTGATGTGAATGCTTTTCAGGAATAGAGGTGCTTCATCCAGGTCTCAGGTTTTTTCCTTTTTCTTTTTTCCTCCTTTTTTTTTTTTCTCCCCCACCTTGTCATAGGAAAGAGCATCAGGGAGACAGCCATCGATTAGTTCAGTGACACCAAGATGTCACTGACCACGACAAAGCTGCAGCAGTGACAGGACTATCTGGTCAGGCTGCATCCTGTGTTGCAGAATCACGCTCTGTGTGCTGACCTGGATTTGATCGTCCAGTCTGATACTTGTAAACTTTGTAAAACCAAGCATTTAGTGCTTAAGTAGAAGCAGGGGAAGGGGTGGGGGGGGAATATGAGACAGGTAGACCTGGTGCTGTAATGACTCATTAATTGCTACAAGGTAGAGTATCTGCTGCAGGGGAAGTTATTCCTTGTAGACTCCCAGCAACACAATAGTTGCACCTATGCCTGGGATGAGTATGAAAAACCTACTTCCAGCTATATATACTGGCAGCCCAGGACCCTTTGTTGAAATCAGACCTGTATATGCATGTAGGTGGATGGCAGTGGAGCCCTGCATTTGGCCACCAGAAGCCACCTGGTAGGTGAGGCAGGTCCAGAAAGGTTGAGGGTCCCGCTGTGCTCCAGGGTCTCAGTGAAGCCTAAGTGTCAGGAATAGGTGCCTGAGTTCCTTTGCACGCGTAACCTATAGGCACTGTCTCCTATTTAAACACAGATTTATGCTGTGGAATAATAAAAAATAAATTCTAAAGTTTGCATTTTCCTACATTTATAAATGTATATTCTTAACTGTGTAACCATCTATAAAGTAGTGACACTTAAAAAGCTGTCAGCCTGATTACTGTGAAAAATCCCGAGTTCAACTAGAGAGGGCTTTCCTTCAGCAGCCTTTCTTGTCCCTGAAGACCTGAGGCCTTTCTCAGCACGCTTAGTGTCATATCTGTGAAGCTGTTCAGGGAGGCTATCAGATGTGTTTGGCAGTTTTATACGGCAGGAAATTGAAATAGGGGGCAAAAATCACTTTGATGTTAGGGCTGTACCACTAATAATTCTTAAAATATAAGGGAAGGAAAGGTTGTGTTCCACACCCAATGGTAATTTATTGCATGTGTTGTTACTCTTATTTTTGTTACATTTTCTGTGTTCATGCTGGCTGAAGTAGCTTTACTGCTGGGGAACTGTTCTTTGCGCTTTTTTTCCCCCTTTACCAACTACACTGAAAAAAAGAGATGTAGAAACTTTCCTCTTGTGTGTGTAGCTTATCCTACACAAGATACCAAAAGACTCAGATAAATTTTCTGAAACAGTTGGGTATTTGAAAAGTAACCTTGAAAAACATGAGTGCACAGTTAACCAGAAAAAAAGCCCTCCACCTGTACCCTCCGAATGTTTTGAGTTGAGTAATTTGAAGCCAAGTTCAGCTGGTGCACGAATATGTGCTGGTGGAAAAGTCCAGCTCCACCACTTCAGTGTGGAGCCCAGCTCCTCTTGTAATTGGCTCCTCTGTAGTAATCAAGGGCTCCTTTCTCTTAAAGGCTTTGTTCAGTGAATGTTTTAAAGGGGAACCTGACCCATGAAAATTCCTCCACATTAATTGGAATATTTCTCAACCTTCTTATGCTTTTCTGATTAATTAAGTCATTTTCAGGACTCTCACTTTTTATATAAAAGTGACAAATATCCTGTTGAATAAAGTTCGCAGGTGTATTCTGGTACTGAGTTTGTAAAAAGGAGGGCAGTGTACATGTGCACCACTTGCAAACAGCCCCCTTCTCTCTCCTCCCCCTGCACATGCTTTCCCTTGAATTCAGAAGGACAGAACAAGGAACCTAGAGATCTTATTAGGTTTATTGATATTTCAGTCTGTAAATAATATAGACATGTATGTTCAATTATGAAAATAGATAAAAACATTTTATAAAAATTGTACAAATTATTGTCATCCACACCACGTAATAGCTGTTAAAACTGGCTTGCAAGCCTGCTCTTTTCAGAAAAGTCTCAGATGTTGTCCCAGAAAGTTTGGTAGGCTGGTAAGGCTTCAAAATATTTGTGATTCTGTAGTTAAAACCAAATAGAAACCAGCTGAAATTAGCTAGCAAGTGTGCCTGTTTTCTGCAGAGGTGTCTTTGGGTGAACCTCAGACAAGTTTCAGCCAGGTGCAGAGCAGACCTGAAAGATAAAAGGAAGAGATAGGTAGTCTGTATGGCAATGCCTGTGTTTCCCATTTGTGTCACTTCAGCCTGCAGGCAACTTCTTAGAAGAGAAATAAAAATTGGTTAAGAGCGCAGTAAGGCAAAGCAAACAAGTACTGTTTCAAAGCCTGCACTTCCTGTGGGCCTGCTGTCCTCACCTTTTTCTAAGCTCAGAAGTTTTACAGGTAGCAAGAACAAGAGATATCTGATTTCTGAAAAACAGGATCTCCATGAGCTTTCAACATGGCTCCTATTTAGCAGTAAATAAGTGAGCTCTTGTTTTGGGGCACGTCTAAGATCCTGCCCCTTCTCCCTTCCAAGAAGAAGATGGCAGGGTTTTGCCAGAGGGTGTTTACTATGTGTTCAGCGTGTGTCTGGGGTGGGCAGCTGTAGCAAAACAGGAAACTGTTGCCTTGGTGCCCGTAGGAAACCTCTGGTGGGAAGGCTAATTCGCAGTTTTGAAGCTCTTGCATAGCTGTTGTTTGTGCTTCCTCGGTAGCACTTAAAAGACTGAATTGAGCAAGACATCAAACTATTGGAGCTGGGGGAGCTACCTCGAATTAAGCCACTGCAGTGCTAAAAATTGAATTTAAGAGATGTACATGACCTCAGAAATAAAAATAAACTTTCTACTTTGGCTGGTTTTGCATTAGAAGACTGAAGGGTTTTGTTTTTTTTCCTTTCCCCCTTGGCTGGTTAGGCTGAATTTAAAAAAATGTATGAAGCTGCAGTTCATTAAAGAATTAAAACCAGTAACATGGTATTTTTCCCCCCAAACTACATACACCAACACCAACTGCTATAGTTGTGTCTGCAACCAGAGCAAGGAATGATGGCAACGGAAAGCCTTGGGGCTTAAATTCCATATCAGTGCCTGGGTAGTGACAACCAGAGGAAACCTACTCTGTGCTGCAGTGACCCTCAGCATTAGAGTATGGGCAGAGGCTTAAAAGGACCCCAAACACTCAGCTCTTGAAGAAGTCTCCTGGAAATTTCTATTGTAGGTGTCCTTCCACACCACAGTTACCCAGTGTTAATGCTTTGTGAGATACAGAACCTCAGCTTGATTGATGAAGTGGGCAAATCTCCTCCTGACTCCAGCCTGACCTGAACCTCTTCACAAAGCAAGCACAAATCCTGGCAGAGTCTTTGTACCCCACTGTCCAAAGGCCCAGGTGTTAGAGCTGTCATTTAAGGTGTGCTGTTCTCTAATGAAATGGGCACAAATGTCACTGTCACATCCAGGTAATTGGTAAACAAGTTGGTTACTGGATAGTCAGGGGTAGGGGCCTTTCCAGTCTTAGTTTTCTCCTCCTCCCAAGAATATTTTGGTATTCAGTGTGCAGACCTCTGCAGCGCAGTGCCCAAGTTCCTCTGGACACTCCCTCCTTATACCAGGGTGGTTGGGTATTAGATATACAAATTGGAAGGGTCTGTAGGAGTGGAACCACAAATGCCTGACTGAGTTATTTTATTGGTGCCAGCTATATTGGGAGCAGAGAAAAGCCACTGACCTGTTTGATTAGAAAGCACTCAGGCGGCTTTGGTGCCTCAATCCTCTATTGTGTGGCTGTAAAACCCAAGGTGGAACTCTCAGGAGGGCCAGGCTCAGCTCCTCAGCTGGTGGCCAGCTTTGTCCAGTAGCGAGACACTGGACAGGATGCACAGGACTCCCACAGCTGCTCCTCCCAAACACTGAGGAGCTGAATACTTGAAGTCTCATGTCAGGGCAGTCACACATCAAACAAAGGTGTATCTTTATCCCTTCCTGTCATAGTTTAACTTGCATCACTTCTGATTAAACTCCATCCAAGAAGAAGTGAAGATTTTCATCTGCTTAAAAAAACCCCACAACAACATCCACCAACCCCTGTCTGTGGACTGTCACTGGCTGTTACAAACGTCTGGCAAAGGCACTATCTTTGTGCATTAAGACTGCACTAAAACAAAAGCTCTCTCCCAATAACCAAAGCAATCTTCAGGTCTCCTGAGGTTGAGGGCCATGTAAGGATCAGCTTGAATCTCTTTTGACAGCAGAGATGGATGACCTACCTGTTTGCTGGAAATAAAGCTGCCCCTTCTGTAATACATAATAAAAAATAAAAAGCAAACAGGGCACTTGGGAGCACTGCTGCATTAACTGCTGCGACCTCACTGAAAATTCATGCTGACACAAGAAAGGAAAGAAAATCCCTGCTCCAGAACAGCTGTAATTCTGACAGTGCCTCCCGCTGAGCGACGGGGGCAAGGATGGGAACATAGGCACGGGTAAGTGTATTTTAACCTCCTTTTAGAAGAAGGGTCATCAGCTCACAGACACGCTCACTGTGTCAAAGACATCTGTAAGGAGGGAGGAGAGAGTTTTAGTGGCTCAGCCATACGGAGAGCACAGGGAGAGCATGGGTTCGTGGCCAGGGAGGGGCTGGCTTGCAGGAGGAGATCTTCGTGGGGAAGCCAGAGCAGCAGCACAGGATGACAGCCCTCGCTGGAGGTAATCCTCAAGGTCCAAATCCTACCCGTCTGTGCTCTCACTGGCTCAGCTGGCCAGCAGCCCCTTCTGGCAGCCGGGCTCTGTGAGGGGATTATCCACCGGGACAAATACTTATTTCTGTCAAACTGATGGACACCAAGGCAGATCCTGCAAGGGAGAGACATCCCAGTTCTCACAAATACACTCATGCCTGGCAGGGGGTGCTGAGGTTTCCAGCAATCTCTGTTTAGATGTTTGTTTGCTTTCTGTGCACATTTATTTAGTATTCTGTATTTCATACCTAAGTAGGAGGGCAATGAAATATATCTTAACCTCCTGCCTTGGGGTGAGTTCCAATATACAAAAGACTTTCAAAGGTAGAAATTGCAAACCTGAGTATTCCAAAAACTTTCAAAATGTGTGTAAATCCCGTAATTAAACTTTTGATTACCTTTACAAGGTCCTGAATATGTTATGCTGTATCCCATTATTAAGTATTAGTGACATCTAGTAAATATTAGTGTAATGGCCTGATACATAGCCCATGCTGTAAGGTCAGGACATTATCATACTAGTCTTTTTTGGCTCTATGAAAATGAAAATTACAATGGAAGGATCGTCATGCCATAGGCAGATGGTTATTCTGGAATAACACTGGGCTTTTTTCAGCAATAGGAGATTTAATATCATTATTTTAAAAGCATGTAATTCACTGCTAAGAATGAGAAAGATGTTTTCAAAAGCTGTGGACTTGCCTTGGTTATTCCTTCAACAAGGATTCTAAAAGCCTTTTAGCTCATGTGGCCTGTAAAGGAATGCAGCATTATGGCAGGATCAGGTACTTTTATGATTTCTTTTCCTTCACTTTAAAACCCAGAATTTTCCTTACAGTGTCAAATGAGTTCTCCAAGAAAAACAGGCTCTCAACACACCAGAATGTAGCTGAATTTAAAGACATCTTTTACTTTCTGTCTTTCTCCCCCATACAGCAAACATGTAACACTAGAAATAAAAATTACAGTGACTTTTGAAAACAAATCCTATCAAGGCTCAGGGCTTGTCAGGGTTTGTTGACTAGGTCAGCTAGATTCAAGTAAATGATGCAATTTCAAATTCTTTAAACTTTGAAAGTTTAGTAACTCTTACAAGGCAGTAGGAACAGCTGTAGCTATGTTGCACTACTGTAACTTGGACAGCACTGCTCCAAATACAAAATTTAGATGATGTTTCTTTCAATGTGACACTAACTTTTATGATTTATTATAAAACAAATTGCAGCCTTTCTGAAGAGATAGGGATGATTCGAGCTTCCCCCAACAGAAAATACTGGAAGCAACAAAACTGTCCAATTCCAAATCAAAAGGCAAACAATTAGTGACTATCCAGACCAAAAAGTACCTGGGTTAAATCTGAGATCTTCTAGAAGTTCCCACCTTGCTAAGAGTTGTACATCCCCCTTTCCCTTCAATTTACATATTTAAGATATTTTTAAAAAATTCTGTTAGGTAAACTTGTCCTTAAATTTTCAAGTGCTTAAAGAGAAAAAAACAAAGCACAAAACGTTTCAACCGTTTCAAACCCAAAAATGTTTCAAACACTTCCTTCTTCCTTTTGTCTTTAAGTGTTTGCCAGATTCAACTCACATCTGCAAATAGTTTTAGTCCTGCTCTCCTTTCCTCTCCCCCCACTCTATATATAGGATATAGAAAAAAAATACCTACTTCTGCTCATTTCTCTTTATCCATCCAGGTTTTTACTTGATTCCATCTGTGTCCTGTTTGAGATCTGCATCCCGTTTTTTTTCCTGAAATATGCAACTGTAGTTACTAGAGGCTTATGTTCCAAGATACAATAGCACATTTAGGCTAGTGTATTTTACATCATCTTTAAAAGATTAGGCAATGGTTGGTTGCTTCCACCTTCCCCCCACTAAAAAAACCTCTCCAAAAACTTGGTTAATTATAAAGGAGAACTGTTGAACAATACAGAAGAATGTGGAATATGAGGTCATCTTCACCTTTGATCAACACTGACTCTGAAATTGTTTGGTTTTAGTATTTATTTCTGTACTAACTACATATATCTTTCTGCAAAGAGCTTCCATTTATGGTGAACTGTTCTTTAGTTTTCTTAAAACAATTGTCTGATATTCCAAGCAGCTCTTTTGGGCTGAATTCCAGTTCCCAGAGAACGAGTATTGCTTTAAATACCTGCAAATAGACGTATAGGGCTCATTTTGTAATAATTTTTTATATCATTCTTCTTTTCTGCGCGTTCTCACTTTAAAAGTATCCTCTGGAGCAATAATTACAATCAACTTGTAATGAACATAAAGAAGGCAGCTTTTGCCAGTCAAGTCTTGATAGAAGTGTAATATCTGAATGATTTTTTTTCCTCTTTTGTATGATTTTTGCACTTCTGTCCAACTCCATAAAAACACAATCACTTCCAGATAAAATAGGTTATCAATAACAATGTGGACCATGTAAAGGCTGTTCACATTACCAAGAGTGCTTTTCTTAAAACAGAAATTGTAGGTTTTTTTTGGAACAACCACCTCCTTAACGTCTCTTATAGAGAGAACACTATGGTTGCCCTAAAATTTGCCGGTAGTTACTACATGCTGATAACCTTCCACTGGCATAAGCCACCGAGTTTGTGTACTAGAACAGGAAGTCCTGTAAAACTGAACACATGGACGTGATTAGGGGCTTAACAAAGTATGGATTTTATTCCCATAGGTTAAACATTTATTGAATTCTACAGATAAAAAGCCTACAAAAATAATACAATTTAAGTATTTTAAAGTTCTAAGACAATGTTCTGTTTACTGCTAGGTGTGCTGTTAGACTAAATTTCCTACACTGAATGTCCTTTGTTACCCTGTTAAGTGAACTCCAACTATCCTGGGCAAACTCATGAGTTTGAAAGTTAGAAAGCATTGGGATTTGCTTTGTGACTGAGTAAATACACCAATTCAACCATGAGTTTGATTATCTGATAGTTTTACTGAAAACCTCATTCTGTGCTTGTTAGTTCTCTTCCTTTTTCTGAAAAAAAGTGAAAGAAGGAAAAAGAAAAACCCAGCCCCGCAGTCTTCTCCCTCATTTCCAAAGCACCTACTGGCCATAGAACAGTGGCCAGAATAAAAAAAGCCAGAACAGCCCATAAGAAGCCACAGCTTCCTAGGGACCACTGGAAGCAAAAATCAGACCTGCTGGAGAAGCAGTGCAGTGATTAGTGCTCCGGCAAGACTGATTGTACATTCACCATCTCACATTTGGGTGTGTGAATCACAGAACATCTCGAGTTGAAAGAGACCCACTGGGATCATCAAAGTTCAACTAGTGGCTCTGCATAGGACAACCCCAAGAGTCTCACCATGAGTGGTGATCAAGCCACAAAAAAGCTAAATTACTTTTAAAAATAAAGAGAAAAAAAATCACAAAGTGATAGAGGGACTTAAGTCTGACAAATGGCAGAAAAACCTCAAAGCAATTATCAAGTTACTGTTTAAACATGAATGCTGTTAAAGAACAGATTTCCCTTTTCTATGAAAAAGCAACACAAAAGAAACTCTTTTCACATAAGAAAGCTAGGAAACTGTCACTGAGAATAACTTCTGCTTCTTTATTGTCACTTCAAAACACTTTTTTCACTTAGTTTAGGTTTAAGTGAAAGTCAGGTTCAGCTACCAGTATCTTTCCAACTGCATGTATTTTTATTTTATTTTTTATAAGGTAATGCTGTATTTAAAAGAACAACGGAAACAAAATCCAGCAGTTGAAATGAGACTGCTGGCAGATTTCTCTCCTAAAGCTGCAGAATATTCCCCTCAGACTTTCTTTTCTTTTGGCACAGTACCTGTGTTCGCAGAAACTGCACCTCTTCTGTAAGTAGGTGCTTCTCTTTGAAGAGCTGATTCTGTTTGTTGAGCAACTCCACTAACTGCTGGGCAGTGGCCTGGCAGTGCTTGTCAAGCTGCTGTAACCTGGAAAAGAAATAGATGAAAGGGTTGCAGAGCATCTGAAGTTGGAGTTCACGGACGAAGCTTTGATGTTTTACTGGTGGTGGCAGCTCCCAGAGGCCAGAGTTAAGGCTGGTGGTTGGGCTGAGATTAAAGAATTACTCCTAGGATGGGCATTAAACGTATTTTCACACTTTACATTAGCACTTTTAAAGGTCTGCACTTTTAATTTAGAAGCCTTGTGAGGACATGACAGCAAATCTGCTTTGCTGTGGCATCAGTAAAGACTGCAGGACTGCATGCTGACACCTGTAGCTAAGCAAGCTGCACACTCTGTAGCTGCTTCAGTAACTGTCTTCTTGAAACACACACAGTAGCCCAGATTATAAATCCCAAATACCCAAATTCCCTGACAAACTGGACCTGAAGTGACAAAAACTTCTGTTTTCTGTCCACTGCTCTTTGCAAGCTGGTCAATGTCCAAAACTCATTACAGAACATAGCACTTATTTCAAGTAAGCTTAGTGTTAATTAAGCACGTCAGTGTAGCTCCTATAACAGTGTAACAGGGATTCCTGGGGAAAGATGTAAAGAGCCCATCATTCCAAAGGTCCTCCTCATCAGGGGCTGCAAAACAGAGGGAAAAAGCTTGCAGGTATCAGAAGAAACATGCAGAGGCCTTCTGCTTGCCCTGCAAAAACATGTGCCTGAGTTGGGACAACGCTGCTGTAAGACAGGTCAACTGAACTGTTATTTCTTTAATCACGGAAGCAGGTATCACTTGTTATTTCTCCAGTGACTGTTTATTACTCCTGGCATCCAATCAGAAGTAATTTCCAACTCATGTGAATTTTACATCAGAAAAACATGTTTTAGTAGATAATCACAGGTAGCCCATACAAATGTCAAAAATACTACTGGACACAAGCCCTAGTGTGCTCTATTATAAAGCTCTATGTCCTTTCAAACAAACTGCTGTAAATTGAAAATTCTTTAATTATGGAAATACTCAATTACACTTTTCTGTTTGTAACTTCAACACCCAGTGTTACATTTAGACACTCCCCTTGAGCAGAGGGAGAAAGATGATACAGGCACTGAGCTGGGTTTGACCAGCAGGCCACAACTTTACCTTTATCATCTTTATCTTCAGTGCTTGACTACAGGTTTAATAACATTCCAGTCTACGATTCTGGGCCATGATGGATGACAAGGGTACAGTTCTAGTCAGTGCAGATCTGGATCTGTGAATTCCCAAATTCTGTCTGCCAGTCTGCTCTCGCAAAACTGCTGCCAAGCTGGCCCTTGGTCCACACATTGGGACTCCCAGCCTGCTCTGGTGCATTTAGCTCCTGAGGACAGGCTCTGGGCCCTCTCACAGTATCTGCTATTACGTGTGACATGTGCAGCACAGCCACACATTCCCATATGCATTGTATCTGGCCTGCCTGCTGATCTCGTAAATGATTCAAGATGAGAAATGAACAGCTCCACCCACATTCACTGTACTTCCCATATGTTACAACTGCACATCGATGCCTGCCATCATTTTTACAACTGGGTGACAGAACCTTCTGCACATTTTGCTAATACGAGTGAGGGAGGTTGCACGGTCGCCACATTCACTTTGGCAACACCACCTATCAGGCAAATGTACTGTGTCCTGAGCATCTGAGTGACCACTGTGTCCTCATCCTCCTGTCTAAACGAGATAATTTTTCCACCAAAGTGGCAAGATCTGTCCAGTTGGGATGGTATGTGGCTGCTCCCCCTTGGCAGTGTTGAAGGACAGGGACTGACTCCATGCTCTGTCATGTTACTTCAAGGCACAATGTGAAAACATGTAGCTCTTGAACCATGTTATGCTTGGACTGCCCACAGGACAACCTGGCACTAAGGAGAAAGCTCCCATTCAATAGTAATAACAGTACCCTTCAAATAATTTCCCATTAACTACTTTAAACCAAAATCCCTGTTTCTACATGGAGGCAAGAAAAGAGCCAATTTCATGAGATGAGTGGTTCCACAGAAGGAGAACACAACCGAGGCATCACAAGTGGCAGTGAAAGCTTCAAAGGTAAATGTTTTGCTCTGATTCTCAGTACTTGGAGCTCATAGGCAGCTTTATATTAGAATGGCTCCAACCTACCTTGCTTTTTTGTGCAGTTACAACATGCAGAAGATACAGCAGTGAAATCTGGATCTGAGACTAGGCTATACCCCAGGCTGTTCAGAAATGAAGTGAAAAGGGATACAGTTTTGTTACAATTTGACAGGTATGGCTAGACAATCACTGCAAGAGTCTGCAGAAACAAGGTGAAGCATCAAACACAAAGCAGAGCTTGGGCACCAAGGTGAATTACACCTGCAGAATAAACTTCCATTGCATCCAACACCACAAAGCTGTACTATCACCCACTATGTTACACTTCCCCTTATGTGTGGCCTACAGATAAAAACAAAAGCTTCTTTCCTTTTTATAACAACACATTGCTAAACTAGGGGCACCCAACAAGACCCTGGCTGCAAACTCCCTGCCCTGGGGGACTCAGGCCCATTAATCCACAGGCAATTTGCAATGAAGGAAAAAGCTGATAGAACCTGTCAGCCCTCCTCTGGGTTTTAATGTTGATTTGAAGGATATTAATATGCAAGGATCTGTGGGCAGTACCCATTCACCCCGCAGTGGGGATCAGTCAGTCCTTGACACAGCAGAGGCATTAAAACATTATTTACTCTTTCAACATAGTCAGGTTACTGATGTAAAACGTTTTCACTTTACTCCGTGGAGCTGGATTTGCTGAAATGGCGTGATTGGATTGCAGCAACCTGCAGCAGCTAAATCACCAAATCCAATAATCATGCTGCATTTACTGGCACACATCTTAATTAGGTTTTAATACAAGTAATCTGATAACTACTTCTGGCCAGCCACAGCAGAGCTGTCAGCACTGAAAGGGCTGTTGTTGAGCAGCTCGGCCAGCGCGCTGCCACGGCTGCCTCCCCGCTGACCCTGCCGAAGCCCCCCATCTGCCAGTTGCCATGGTAACACAGGCCAGCCCATCGCCCCAGCAGTGGGTGCCGCGACTGTCGGGCACCCCATGGCAAGGGCGGGGGCACCAGCCACCCAGGGGGGCCACCAGCCACTCGGGGAGCCACATCTCTGTGGGTCAGGGTTGCTGGACCTGGCTCCTGCTGCCCTTCACAATGACCAAAACCCAAGACCATGAGCATACGTCACTGTGCAGCAAACCGCCTTTAAAATGCATTTGCCCTGTCAGGGCAAGAATGTCAAGCTATGAGTTTCTAAGGCTGCTCCTGCATTGCCCGTTTGCCTGAGGGGGATACAACGATCAGAGGTGGTTTCTGGTTCTGAGTGGGAAACCAAAGACCACGTTGGAGACGTCTGTCATGCTGCAGAGATGCAGCTAAAGGGTGATCACTATGGTGATCACACTTAGTTCCTGACACAGCTAGATCAGGCACTGTCTAAGGTCATCTCCTGCTGGATACAAATCAATGATCAGGCTTGCTTTGTCTATATGATGATCTTGGTGCTAGACTTGCTGCCAATCAAAGAGCTAAGGCGTATGGCTGGTGCTCATGGTGAACTACTTTCTTCAACCACAACTGCCCCAGCTGCTGTCACTCCCCACCCCTCTTGTGGGCATGGTAGGACAGGTCTCCTCTGCTTTCTTTCCACCTCAACTCTGCTACGTTTCTGTCTTCCCTTTTCATAGCAGAAGTGATGTTGCCATTTTCATTAAGGCAGAAAAATTTATGTTCACTACCTCTTTGTATCTTGAATCAGCTCTGTGAACAACTAGGACATTGAAACCAGTAGTAAAATTAGTACTCATACGAGCAACCTGCATCTTCATTGTGGTTTACAGCATTGATAAATTCAAACAGTAAATTTTGAGGTAAAAAAATTAGAGTCTATGAATTTAGAAAGGCAGACGAATACTAAATTAAACCCCAAAGTTTCACTAGCATCCTAAATTACTGTTTACTTAAGATCTTGACCCATAGATCAGGGCCTTGAAACAACCTTAAGTGATGAGCATCTCAGGGAAGCCCCCACATGCTCCCAAATTTAAACAGGAATATCTATACATAAAACCTATCCTTTAACTGAACTCCATTCTCCCATCTAGCTTCAAAAGCAAAACACTATGATCCACCTTTTTCATGTTAATGGAATAAAAAAAGCATAAGAGGAAAAACACACAGACCAAAAAGCCACCCTATAACAGTGAGTAGGAACTAAAGGTAGTGAATAAGCCTCCTCAATTCTGCCAGGACGGGAAGTCCTGACTTCTAACAGGACACAGGGAGACAGTTCAGGGCATATTAAAAAAAGTTTCCGTGGAATTTCCCACCCTCTGGAATCCCTATCAGGCTTCTGTTGCCACAAAAAGGCCAAGACTGTCATTTGCTCAGGCAGAGAAGATCTAAACCACTTCTACCTTAGTAAGGCAAGCACTTGCCCACACCATAGGCAAAAGAAATTCATCCAACTGATGTTAGCAGATGGTAACTAGAAGTTAATATATCCCTTGCACAGTTTGGAAAAGGACACCTAAGAAGCAAATGTCCACATTTCACCATGAACCCCATGACCCAGGTGGCTTTGTATCACTCAATCCTTCCTTTTTTTTTTTTTAATATCTGTTGAGTAACATCAAAATTCTCTTTTACTAAAGGTACTCTCAATTTTTCCACATACTTTTGAAGTGTCTATAGTATATCATCTGCCATAAGATAAAAATTTTTGCATGCCATAACAACAATTGCAAATACGGTTTAATTATAAGTTTACATAGGAGCTTCCCCTTTGTTTCAGATGTCACCACCGACTATTAGAATATATCTTCACTTCCACAGCTGGCCCAACAGGTTAAACAAATAGATCATGTAGGAAACCTGAGCCTGCATCTATTCCTGGGCTTCTAATAGCTCATGTATAACATGCTGAAGAGAATATGATCAGCCTGCTCTTCAGTAGGGGGGTGTAGCAGCTGGGCTTAGCTGCTGTGATGACCACTTTTAGCCCTACTGGGTTTTGACAGGAAGGAAACAATGAGAGAGAGTGGATAGCAGGCTGGAAAAGATATGGGTGAAAGCTTCACTAATGTCTATTTGTGTCTGAATCCCTTGGCTGAAGATGAGGCTTTTCCTCCTTTAAAGGAATACAAAATAGTAAGACCTTTGATAGGAATTGAACTCTGGATCAGGTTTGCTCTAGAGAAGAAATAGTTCTGGTTACTATTTTATGCCTTTAGTTGACAAGTATTACGTAAAACAATTCTCCAAATCATTCAGGTTAGTAATTTAGAATGCTGTAAAATACCTCAGGAAAAAAAAAAGGGAGGCAGGGCTCAAGTCAATGTTACAGAAATATATTGAATTGTATAGTCAGACTCTAAATTTTTTTTGTTTTTTAAAAGATGTTCACCTTTCTGATTTTGTTATGTGCCAGACAGAACAGATTTTGCACAATTTATCTATCATAAGGGTAAGAGACACATATCCCACTAAGGTTTCGAAAGTGGCCTCCTCATGTTTTATAAGATACATATTTGTGTTACTGAAATAATTTTTTTCCTGTGCTTGTGTCACTAGTTACAACAATTTTTGTGGCTGGCTTACTTTTTATAAACGTGTGCTCGATTTCCCCTACTGCTTACTCCAATTCCTCTTACTTCTTTTATTACCAGACAAACCTGAACCTTTACAAACTGCTAGCTGGTGTCCACATAAAGCAATCACTGTATTCAAGTTGGAGACACTGAGAATTTTTAATGCAATCTGCCCAATCTGAACTCCTTCCTTCACAAACACTTCGCCTTTAAAAAGAAATTCCCAGCATGAACCTCATCAGAAGCGACATGTAACAGACAGTACATGTGGTGTCTGGGCAGGCAGCAGAGAATTGAAAAAGAAGTCTTCACTTTTTCTATCCCATGGCATGTGCAGAATGTACATGTGGCCCAAGCTGACATCAGGCATTTGAAGCAAAAGAACTGCTAAAAGCATCAGCTTCTGTTAATTTACTTTGTCAGATATTGTCTTAATTAAAAAAAAACTACTGCTAGAAAGGGTAGTGCAGCTGAGCTACAACTGCTTCAGTTGTTGTCACAGTCACAATTGCAGGCGAACAGAACAGCTTTGGGTTCGGTCCTGCTGTCCTCATTGAGCCCAGATCCTGGCTGCAACCAGCAAGGGCTGCAGGCACTGAAGTAGAGCAAAAAGCTTCTGTTTATCTCTGTAGCTGTCAGTACCTGTGTTTGAAAGGTAAAATGTTTCTCACTAGTGACTTTGCCAATAGTGCTGGGTACAGTCCCTCTCATTTGGCAACAGAGTCTTTCCAGGTTTAAGGACTATATATCACAGTCCTTCAAAACTGTTCTTGAGCACAAACCCAAGGCTGCATAGTTTGATCACTATGAAAATAAACTCTAAAAATATCAAATACAAAGTGTCAAATACCTATGGAGATGTCACTTGTTAGTTTTGTTGCTTAATCCCCATTACCCTTATTTTCCACTCTAGAGGTGCCCCCCTTCCAGTTAATTTCAAACAAATGATTTTGCCTTTAAGCTCTGGCAGGTGACACACATTTGCTTATTTTTCAGGGTTATTGTGGTTTGCATAAATTACAGTCAAACTAACAACAGTTGTAGGATTTGTATGGAGTTAGGTTTATGCTTGTGACACAGGAAAGGAGGAATATGACTTTATATAGGTGACAATTTTTTCTGTGCAGCACATTCAGATAGATATCTTACATACGAGGGCCCATTGCTCTCTCCATCCACACAGAGTAGATTGCTTCCATTTGTGAACTTAGCTTAAGCTCAGCCTACTCCCCTTCTATTACAGCTCTAATTTCCAAACCTCCTCTTCCTAGGAAACAAAAAGGAGAATAGGGGCAGATACAGAATAAAGATCTAGAGAAGCGGCTGGGAAGGAGGTCAAGGTGGGCAGAGGAGCCAAGGATGTGCGTGAGAGGTAAGAAAGATCTGTGCTCAGGATGTGCGTGGATACACCCAAGGGACCTGAGGAGGCTTCGGCCTCTGTTTGTGCTGGCTGGCCAAGCAAGCATGCTCCCACCTCACAGGGAGCTGCTGCTGGCACGCAACGCAGCACTTCGGACCAGGGCTGCACCCACTTGGGACCAGCCCCAATCTCCCTGTATTCCCCAGTACACCCATAAAGCAGTTCTGCTGAGACTGAAGGGAGTCACAGCATCAAGGAAACACCATTGGGGGTATAACATGGAAGAGCAAATGTAGAGAAAATGGTAAGATAATTTTGCATTCAGAAGGGCTGAAGGGAAAGCAGTTTAATCCTAAGAAACCACAATTTTTTAGAAAAATGAGAAAAGCTGGAGGATCTGAGCAGTATTGTCAGCTCACCTTCATGGAGCTCAGCTCTTATGAACACAGAGTTCACTTCGTGTTTTGTTTTGGACTGTATTATAAACAGTGAGACTGCATGTGAAGTTAGTGAAACCTGCAATTGCTTAGCAACACTGAAGGGAAGCATTTCACAGGAAATACATCTTAAAAATGTATTAGTACATTATAGACAGTATTACACTCTCTGTAAGAGAGTGGCTATTTCATAATGTGTATGTGCATTAGTCCAACTGTGCTTTAAATTTACTGTAAGGTGAACTTAATAATTGCTATGAAATAGAAGAATTTTATTGCTGTTTTAGAGGCAAATATCATGACAGTTATCTTCAGGAAAAACATTAACCCCTCCAAAATACAGAATATGACTGGAATGAGGCAGGTTGGAGATGAGTATCAACACACCCGGATCACAGCCAGTCAAAGGGTCAACTGTGCCTGTACTGGTGACAGCAGCTTAGCTTGTGGATGAGAACAGCAGCTCTAGAGTCCCTGCAATAGCAGCACAGGGCTGTCAGCAGTACCACACAAAATGAGCACAAAGGTGTCTCCAGGCCGGCTCTCCCATGCCACAGCTCAGCTCATCAGTCAGTGTTCACTGGACCCTGCACAGACATCCTAGCTTGGTAAGACCACCAGCACCTTCCAGCAGAAGGATTCCTTCCGTCCACAGCTGTGCCTGTGCCTACACAGACTCTTCTGTTGCCACCAAGTTTTAATTATAGTAAAAAATCCTAGCAAAACTATCAGCTTTTTCTTTGCTACAAGTTGAGATAAATGTTAATAGCTTTCTTGACACATGTTCAATGTAACTATAAGAGAAGAATATTTTTCCCCTTGGATTACATCAAAAGGTCTTGCTTAGTTTTGTTAGGTAAATTATGCTTTTCGCATACTACTTCTCCATATTCTCATCTTTCAGTGGTAAGCAGTGGTAGCTTTTTTGAAACAAACATTTAAACAAGCAAGCGTAGAAGTCTTGAGATGATTTTGGAAACTGAACATTCTCACATAAATGAAAATCAATGGCCTTAAATCACTAGTATTAAATTAAGATAACAAAGCTGTGTCTCTTTGTTCAAAAATATAACCATGGGGTTTGTTCTTTTACGTAGGGACAGAGAAGACAAACACGTATCCAAAGGAGAACAAGAGATCCACCCGCTATCAGTCAATAGCTGTCTCAGTAGACATGGTAACTTCCGATACTGTTGCTGCAGCACAAATACATCATTACTCAAAATTTCTTATAAGGGAAACCCAGAAAAAATGCTCATTTCTCTGTTGGTGAACTCATACATGAACACGGGGCAGAAAGCAGCCAAGGTTTCTGAAAGGCAGCGAAAGCTCAGCAGGTGCCCCAAGAGAGCCCAAGGTCCCCACTGGGACTCACTGGTCTGACTCTGCTCCTCCTCAGCAGCCATCGCAAGAGCCTTCCAGGGAGATGCTGGTGGTCTTGGCACCACTCCTGGTGGACAACTGTCCACCTCACACCTGGCTCAGCCTTGGCTGAGGCGAGGTAATGAACAGGCCGACAAAACGAACCCAAGCCTCTCTCCCGAGGGAGGCTACTTTTGATCAGTGTTGAGCAACATATGCAGGCTTGAGCAGGGGGGCACGCAGGCGGCTCAGGAAAAAGCGTGCGCTGCTGTAACTAAACTGCAGATTAAGCTGAGTACTGCTGTTTCCTAAGCTCCAGATAAGGAGCCTTCTGGAGAGTACGAAAAAAATTAAAGAGAAGAAAGAGCGGTAATTGTAATTTTACTTTTAAATTATTGTGAATCTAGGCTATATTAGAGCAGAATTTGTCTCAGTTTAAGATAGTGTATTTTTTCAGCAAAGATTCTCAGTGGGGAAGATGCTTCTGTAGTTAATGGTTTGTTTCTAATGTCTCTGAAACCATAACATTACCTGCTCAGCAAGTATTTACCTACAAATGAATGTCTGGGTGTCCCTCATGTAATCTCCTTACATAAAAATCATGATATTGGGATCATAATGTACTTAAAATCTCTTCAAATAAAACAATCCTAATTATTGAACTTCCGTACTGCAACATCAGGGTTTAATTTCCTTTGAAACAAACGTTATTAAGGAGAGAAAACTGCATTTACAGGTTTACTAAGAGGCCTGATTTCATTGAAACATACAGAGGAATTTAGAGTTCTATTGTGTGACAGTAGAGAAATGACTAAAACCTATTTCTGTTACAGATCTGGACACAATAGCTTTCATCCCGATCCAGAATAACTCCTATGAGCTATAATGTGAACTACAGACTCCTGTGAAGCACACAAAACCCCACGAAATGCCCAATCCTGTGTTGCTAAAAACTAAAGGAGTTTTGCCTATAATAGAAGCAGGCCCCTTGTTTGCATGAAGAGCAACCTGTCAAACAGAATACAAATGCCAAGCTGGTACATTATAGCCACAAGCACAATAGCCCCACTCTTTTTAACGAAGCAAATCCTAGCGAGAGCAGTTTTCCCCCAAAATCTGGGCATCAGCTAGAAATTCAGTGAACTGATGTCTCAAAGTGCTCACGAAGGATGCGGGAAATTTGCAGAGGGGCATGAGCTTTTCATTTCAAAGAGAAGGAAACTGTATGTTTTCATTATAAAAAATGAGAGTGTGAAAAAATGCTAATCACAGAATAGCTCTCTTTCAAGTATAAAGTTCAGAATTACATCTCCCAAGTTTCCTGTATGTTAAAAGAAGAACACAAAATAACAATCTAAAAATCCTTCACAAAAAACCAACAAGCAAGGATGAAGCAGTACTCGCCTGGGGGCCAATTGCCTCTCCAGCAGCGGTAAGGCTGTTACTAGGCTTGCAGTACCATTTGTTCCATTACACAATCTCCTGAAGCCTTTTACAGAGAGCTAAAACAACTGCCTGTACCAACACGACACATGGCTTTCCATCCCGACTCTTTGCTAATCCAGACGCTCCAACCATCTTTCTTTAAGATGCCATATGGTTGGCAGAAGCCTGTAGATCTAGCAGCACATCTGCTTGTATGTTACTTCTCCCCTCCAACTCCCCCCTCCACACCACAAAAGAGAGAGCAAATAATTATTTTACATGTAACCAATTAAACTGCATTTAAAGAGGACGGGGATTATTTAGCTCTAGATATTTTAAAAATATAGATTGTCGCAGAAGATCATTTGTCTCTCAGTGATTTGGGAAATACAGAGAAACAAAACAAAGAAATGAAAGGCACATGGGCAAAATGATCGCTGCATTTGAATTATTTAAATGACTGCCATTCAGACCTTATGCCCGAAGATTTATTTCCCACATTAGAGTGCCACTGAAGAAGGGACTGAATTCGCTCTCTGCTTTTGTCAAAGGTGAATCAGACAAGCAGACTAGGAAACTATAATACACCAAACCATGCTTTGTTAAGCAAGCAGAGTGAGTCTGTATGCTAATGACTCTGCAGGAATACACTGACACACTGATTTTTTTTGGTGTGATGAGCGAAGATTATTGACACTGTAAAAATCCTGGTTGCACCGGCATGCAGGCATCCAGGTTGTTTCTTCAGAATCCAGACGCCAGGAAGACAGGCTGCAAAAATAATTTTGTTTGTGATGAGTTATCATTTGTCCATTTATGACATAATGGACTATAACAGAAAAGAAAATACACACTTTGGAGACTGAAATTAAAAAAAAAAAAAGGAAAAAAAAAAGAGAACTTAGAATTTATAAATAAATGTTCCTATAAAACTCCCATTGACCACTCTGTGATAAATAACTATCTTAGTTAACGAAGGACAGGCAGAGATAGAAATATATAAGGACAGACTGCACAATTTTGCAATTCTGTCTGCTGACAATTTGCAGAACCTTTTGTTCAGAAACACTATTTCCTCTAACTTTTCCTGCATCACTAATATAAGACATCAAAGAGATAAAAGATAACATTTCTACCTCAAATGCTGCTCACATGTATTGCTCGTGCGATTATCTCTGAAGCAGTGTGGAGCATAGGAACATGAAGCACATGTGTCTGTTCTAGCAATTTTCCAGAAGAATAGAAACTAGACATGTATTTGCTCCAAACAGTCTCCCTGCACCAAGCCTCCATTGCAATGTGCACAGAATGTTCCTTTGCCTTCACAAAAACAGTTTTCCCTACAATATGGGAATGCTTGTGTTCAACTACACAGTGAACAAATTGTTTTTCCCCTCAGCTATTTAGGAGTTAGAGTTCCTACAGAAATGATGGGGAGACTGTGTCCTATCCTCACAGAAAGAGCCGACCAATGTTGAAGGTTTGGTTGAAACCAGCATTTTTGAGGACAATACTAGGTTTCCAAGCTGTTTGTTTATGGCTAGTGCTTTCCTTTCCCCCAGTACTCCGTCTCGAGGCTATTTAAAATTTCATCAACATTGCTTTGAATAGTTTTATACAAAACCAAAATTAAAAAGACACTTTCTCCTCCAATAATTACATTTTTTCCCCTCTTTTTCTTAAGAAAAAGATGACAGAAGTTCAAAACATACTTGTATTTCAAAATGTAAAATGTGGCAATGTATTCAATGATGTAGCAATTTAGCTCAGTTTAAATTTGATAGGGTTTGATTTACCAGCTATAATAAAGAACTATATAAAGGGTATTTACAGTATCAAGAAATATTTATAACTACAGATTAAGATTTCAATTAGTTCTATGCATAATGTTCAAAACTTACAAACTATGAAATTATGCCAAAATATATATAATAAAATCAACAAAACCCCTCCCAAGCCTCTTGAATTAATCTCTTTCAGACCTTTTATGTTTCACACGTATTTCTGATCATGAACTAATTTTCATTCAGGTATTAATGCCCAGGCTTGGGCCACTTGCCCCAGTCCTAGAGGACTCTGGGAGATGAGAGAGAAAATTATTTCCAGTTACCAGATTGCACATATTAACTTCCTTTATTTTCCTAGTTGAGGGGGTGTGTGTGTCTCTTCGCATTTTCCTGAAAGATTCTTAATAACTCAGTAGCACTTAGGGTCGAAAAATGCCTGTTTTATCCCTTTGGATAGCAAAACAATAATCAACCCAGCAGGATGTCTCCTGAACTGATCAGGTCAAAACCAATTGTCTATGACCACATTTGGTATGTCTGTGCCCATCAGCTGTGACTGAAGCTCCAGAGGAAGGTGTGCTTGGAGAGCTGTCACACAGACTCCCCTGCCCCATCCCAATCCCTCACCAGCAACATCCAGTACTGCCCTCCTTTCAGTAAGAGTCCACACAAACATCAGAAACAGAATTTCAGAAATAGAAGGCCTGGCCAACAGAAGTCTTTTGCATATGTGAAACGTGCATTTAATTAGGAACTTCAGGATTTCAATTTACTATTTAGGCAAACAGTATGGTTCTAGATTTAGATACGAGAGAGAAAATTAACTTCATATATGTGCTATGACTTCTTGTCCAAGAACAGGTGAATAAAGGAACCATGTGTGAAGTCTTCACCAAGGCCTGCTGCAAACTGACTACTATAGAAATAATGAAAATGCTGCACACTTTCTTAATGCTTCCAGGCTAAGAAAAAAAAAAAGAAATATATAGTTTATTCTCTTGACAAGCAATGGAAAATTATGAAGGTACAGTGTACATCAAACGCTTCTCCCTTGACCGCAGAGTGTAACTGAATTGCTGCTTATACATGGCTGCCATTAATGATTTTCGGTAGAAAGTGCCAATAGGTTCACTGGATTGCAGTTTGGAACATTTAAGGAACAGGTTGAGTCTGATAAAGACTCTACTACCATATCTTGATCAGATGTTTTTGGGTTTGTTTGGGTGGGGCTTTTTGGAATGTGGAGGGTAGAGTGAGGTTTTTTTAATTTTTTAAAGAAACTACAGTTCTTATTAGATGGAATAACAGCAATTATAAAAATAGGTTTAGAGTTTCCTGTATCCATGTTCTAGATACACCTGAAATGTCTGATATAATAACTGTAAATAATTTATCCAGTTTTACTGGGGACTTCATTTGTAAGTTGTAGAAGCAACAGAATTTCAACAGTGATTTGTAGAAATAACAGAATGCTTTTCTTCTTTTGAGACAAAGAGAAACAAGGAATTGAATGCAAAACCCCTTCAATTTGAAAAGGACTACATGAGGAAGTGAGGATATTAGCAAGGGAATTGATTTCCTCTTTTATAACCACATGAACACCCTTAGATATAGATTATCACAATAGAAAACAGAACCACTACACTGAAAAATTACATCACTTCATACTGGCATTTTTAATTTTGTGGCTCCTGTTTTAGTAACATTTCTAGTTCTGGATGGTGACTTCATGTACTTAATTTTAAGAATAAAATAAGAAAATATACCTTAAAGGGAAAATGAGTAATCAATCAGGTATCTAAAAGACTTTAATTAACATTTTGACAAGTTTCATGGTATGCGAACTACTCTAATGTAATCAGTTTTTATTAATTTAACTCCTTGAATATGAGAAAACAAATAAATTGCAAAAATGTCCAAGATGCTCTGCAGTACATAAGTTCCAAATTTCTACAAGTCTCAGCTCTGGAACTATTTTTTTGGCTCTTTAACTTTGCCTTCCTCATCTGACACACACAGATCCTGGAAGTATTCAGCCTCCACACCGCAGTTTGTAACACACCAAATGCACATGAACAATACATGCCCTGATGAATTATTACTTATTCAGTAATGACATATATTTTACCATATACAATTATTGTGACCTATTACTCCAAGTTGCATTTGCATTTATTTCTACAGCTTTGTAGCGTTTTGATTTCTGAAATTTTACTCGCAATCTGATGTCTCTGCCACAACAGCATTGTTATAATCAAAATTAATAGGCCAAGATAGTCTTCTAAAATTAAACTCTGATCTGAAAGGTACATTTGAACATTTGGGGAGCTCTCTTCAGATGCTGACAGGGAGACGAGTGAGCGGATGTAGAGAGAATCGGGATATATGGTTCACATATGGGCCTAACAAGAGCAATCTCTTCATATAAAGACACTATTTCTCATGCTAAGTCTACCTTGTTTTCTAATGTCAGCTGAAAGGAATGCTGGAATCTGGGACAGTTTTCCGCATCAGAGTCTGTTATTTAACTGTCTGATGTCAGAACTATTGTCTCTTTTCACAGAACCTCTGTAGTTTGGGGTTGTTGTTTTGCTGTATTTTGGAGGGTGAGTTAAGACTATCAGTGCTACACCCTCTCAGGAAATCTTATTCTTCTTGGTTATTTTTCCACTCAAAGCACCCTGAAATTCAGGTACCCCAACTGATAAAGGATTTTTATTTTTTTTTTTTCAGTGTTGTATTAGAACTATGAGATTACCCCAATTCAAGAAACCTGGTATTTGGTATTGTCAAGTGCTGAGTGTTTTTAAGCTCATGACTCTAGATCGAAAATCACAGGTCCCAAGCACAATGCTACACTAGTTGTCATCTAGGGCTTCCTTTTGTACAGCACAGAATCTAATATATCAGCACAAGACAAAAGCACTGAGTAGGAAGAAGAATAAAGGAAATCTTGGTTACTAAGCCTGTCATGTAGTAAACGTTTGTGTGAAGCCACACACCGTATGACCCAAAGGCTCAGAAAGCTACAGCTAGGTTTAAAAAAAAAGCACAGTACAAAGGAAATCCAGTTGCAAATATGCAGAAGGTAGGACATGGACCATCGCTCATTGCAGGGAAATCTCTTAATTTACTCTGATCAACATACAGCTGTACCTGAGGTACAAAACTTTGCTCAAACAGGTTTGGAAGAAAAATGCCAACATTCATTAATGCCTATAACTCATAACATGCAATCATTTCACAGCTTTATCTTAGAAGATGTTAGAAAATATCATTACAGTATTAAATCCACCCAGCACAGAAATGTCCTGAATCCAGCAATGTCAGGATCTGTAGCACAGCAGAGGTAAAAGTGAAACACAATGCTTGGAGAAAAATGGCCATAGCTCCCAACAAAGTGCTGAGAAGTCTCTGTTAGCTGCCAGAGCTCAAAGCATTCACAGGATCGGGAAATGACCAGAACTCATGTTTAATGGATTTAAATAACTGAGTAAAACCAGACACAGCAGCACCTCCAAGCTGTGCAATCCCAAAAAACAGCTTTGAGAAAAAAAGCACTGGAACACAGAAACAAAACGTGATTGTGGGAGGTACTGTCCAAGCTTACCTCAGTTTAAGGAAAGTCCTCAGACAAGGAGGTTAAAGGCAAAAGTTGCCTCTTAAGGCTGTGAAATTATTTTGCAGTTAAGTTATTACAAGGAACAAAGGGGCTTGAAGGTTTGCAGGTACCTATGAGTCACAGGGTTCACAGACCACTCTTCATTTAGTTCCCCATGCCATAAGAAATGAAAAATTCTTTTTAATTCAGGGTCCTAATTAGGATGATAATTGGAAGAAATCCCAAACCATCACACTTGAACAACAAGAACCTATGTGTTTACACCCAGACTCTTTTGTAGCATATTGTGGGGAGAAAACTACGTAAACTGAACAAAGTACTCTACCTTACCTAGCTGGGGTCTGAACTTGGTTCCAACTTTTGAAGGAGTCCAGGCCTTTTGAGGGATCTCAGCCAGCAATTCGAGCAAAGATTTCTTCAAAGAAAAAAGAGGCTTCATTTTTTTTCCCCTTTTCTTTGTCCTCCTCTTTTCTTTTTAAATAAAAGCAACATCTCTGATTTGTGAGCACAGTTTTAAAAGGAAGGGAGAAAACACCATTACAAACATCAAGCAAAGCTTTCAGCTTATGAATCTACTAATTCATCCATGAAATATCCAGGTTGCCTTCATCATCATTTCCAAAACACCATATTATATAAGGTAACAATGGAATACTGGGCTGGTCTGTTTCCCATATTTTTAGTTGGCTCAGCTGTAAAGTGAATACAGGCTATTGCCCCAGGATGAGTGAATAATTTAACTCAAATGCAATTTTGCACAAAATTACTTTCACAACTGGAAAAAAAAAAGACAAAAAAGCGCATGGCTAGTCAGACTCCTTGTTAAACATAAGAAATTGAGTTTTTCCCCCCTAACTTAACTAGTATAATTCAAAAAGTTTAGTTCATGGTGTTGCTGTTAAACAAGGGAGGTATAAATTTTGAATCAAAACACCAAGCTTTTCTGTGCTAGAGAGGAAATTGCTCGTACACAAAGTGTCAAGTACAAAACTTAGGCATTGCATCTAACACAGTTCTGCACTGGCCTGGTTGAAATCTCTGCTCAGGAGTAAAATTTATGCTGAAGTAGATGCAAAAAATCCCCAAATTGTATAGACCGATAATTTAGAAGAGGTCTGTTGCATGTGGAAATGGTTTTGATCTTCAGATCATAAACTCCTGGAGGCACAGATCTTCTTTAATTACATGACTACAAAGCACCATGTGTTTCCATTATGCTATTTAAATAATAGATTTAATTTGAATTTACATTTGTTGATGTAAACATTACTGACTGTAACATTACCCTGCAATCTGATGCAGAAAGTCACTGAAGTATTAGAAAAAAATTCCTTCCCAAAAAGATTACAGAGGAAAGAATCCCCAACTGTGCTATTTGAAAATATGAATAGAAATTAGCTAAATAGAACAGAAATTTTAGGATGATATTTTCACACAAACAACACTAACATCTCAAGTAATTCTAATTTTTAATTCTGCTCTACAGTTATCTGTTGTGTTTATGGGACCAAATGAATTCAGATGTTTCCAGCAACCGAAATTCCACTGATTATTAAAAGGAAAGAAAGCAGCATGGGAAGGCTCACTCATTTATCTTGCTACACTGCTTTAACCGAAGTGCAACTGGGGGACTCTGCTAATGAATTTAACTATCAGGATGTTAATCAGTTCTGGTTTTTACCAAAATTAATTTAACCTCTGTTTTTGCATAAATAGTCTCTGTTGTTTAAAACTTTGTTTGGGGCTGCTTCTGTGCATGGGGAGGGGCTGAAATGGAACAGGGTCCAGAGACAATTCAGTGAAGAACAGTTCCAAGGGAAGCATTTGAACACAATAATACAGGGTAAGCTTTTCCCGTGCACTGTTAATAGAAAAAAAAAACCAAAACCAAAACACCCTACCCAAAATCCCAGAGCTGACTATTGCTGTATGAAAAAGATTTTAGTTTTGTATAAATGACCTGCAAGCACTTCTAAAAGATGCGATAATTTGTCTGTTTGAGAGAACCTAGGCTAAAAGAAGAAAAACATGTACGTACCATATAGATGGAACATACTGGTCAGTTTATGCCGTGATGCTATTAAAAAAATTACTTTCAAATTGTTGAGCTTGCAGATTATATCTAATCATAATGTCAGCATTAATAATAACAACTTAGTCTAAATTTGGCCAAAATAAGGGCAGTTGAAAGTGGGAGCAGACAGTAAGATAGAGAAAAAGTAATAATCTGCCGTAAAGATTGTACTGGCTTTCAGTTCTGAACACAACTCAAAAGACAACTCAGTAAACAAGTAAATTGCACAAAAAATTTTGAACAAGCAAAGATTTTTGTTCACTGTGTACATCCAAAATACATTTTTTCAGAAGATCCAGAAATCCTCAGAACATTTTTTCCAGAAAATATTCCCTCCACATGTACTGATGGAATACCTAAAATTACCTTAAACATAACAAAAACATAAAAAGGGAAAAGAATACAAAAAAGCACTGTAAGAATATTTAAAATATTTTTTTCTTTGAAGTTTTTATCTTTTTCCATGTTACTTAATGTTTTTTTTGTCTGGTAGTATGTGAGCCCTCTAACCCATTCTTTCTTTTCCTTTTGTCCTTACACTAACCTGCAGAAGGAATGAGCGGAAATAAAAGGTCTTCTGTCTCATTTAAAAACTCATAGACAGAAAAAAAAAATCCTGGATGTAAGTAAAAAGATGATGGGCAGACAAAAACCAAGTAAGTATTTAAGTGCTAGGTTTGAAAAAAGTCCCCTTATTAGATCCAGATCACCATAAACAGTCCCAACAGTGGGGGAAAACTCAACACTGTAGATGAAGGATCAACACGAATTCGCATAATCTTGGGGTTTTGATCTCATCTTTAACAAATGCACATCCTTATGGCAAGGTACTCGGGAATGCAAAAATTTAATTTAATAAATATGAGAAAAGCATAATAGTGACAACTTTCTTAATACTTTGCACATTGCAACGACCATCACTATGACTGGTTTTGCTCTTGATGTTCACTTCTCCATCCCCAAATCTCAACTGTGCAACCCTCTTAGAGGGTAAAACGCTTTGTAACAACCTAAATTTTTTCACCTACTCGCAGTTTTGAAATCATGTTTGGAAAAAATGCAGTGAATCTGTCAAAATTGTTATGCACGAGAGTACAGGCCTCCCACTTCAACTTACAGCAGCTACCTAAATGATTCTAACAGGAACTGATCATTTCCAATATGTAACAGAGCACAAAAGTAAATCTCTCTTTTTGGAGAGTGGGAAAAAAATAACTAAAGTTTCTTGAAACACTATGTTGGTAAATGCACAGGTTCCATCAAATGTGTGTTATAGAAACTGGATGACCAAGCCATATGCACTATTTTAAAAATATCAGCTCAGACATTAATAGGACTTTAAAGAATTACGACAATATATTTACCATAAAAGCAGTTGTTCTAACACCTAGTAACTGAATGTTTACTGCAATACTTTGGTGACCTCAGAGAAGTCAATACAACTACTTTTTCAGTCAGAGGGTGAGGGGCCTTTACATTTGATGGAGTCCTTGAAGAACTGGGCTTCCATTAAAAAATAATGGAACCCTTCTTCATTGAAACTGATACATGAGGGTACCACTTCTGGTGCAGTAGGTGTGTTACCAGCTCCTGGATCAGTTACAGGAGGACTAACTACCAACATTCAGTCTCACAGTTTATATTATATTATTACTTATGTCCATATTATGGAACAAAGCTAAAAATATTATTTTGAAATCTTTGAATATTTCAATTTAGAATCTATAAAGATAGAGAAATTCTTACATTCCTGTTAATATGGAGGACTAATGCTGTCTTGATTCTTGCCACAGACTATTGATTTTACATGTATTTACATGAAAACCACTGTGTGAGCTTTACATGTAGCAGTACCTTTCTTAGTAACAATACAAAAGACTTTGTTTCTTTTGATACAGCTTAACAACACTTCTGTAAATACAGAAACTAGTGATTTAACATCATTTTTCCCCCTTTCTCTACTTCAGTACAAAACACTGAAATCAGTATTTCAGTAGTGAATTCCACAAAGCACTTTTCCCCAAAGGAACTTTACGCTCATAACATTTAGATCAATTTTATGGTGAGATAATTTCATTGTCCACTACCGTTAAGTTCATCATCTGCTTCTTTCTTCATCAACAAGAGCATCTTCTAGGTTAGGACAAACACAGCTTTGTTCACCTTTGCCTAAGGCAATACAGATTTGGAAGCACAAGCCTTCAAGAACTAACTTCCACAGAAGATGTAACGATCCCAAATACACATCAGGGCTAACCTAGAAAGTGCTTCCAAGATTCTCCTACAACAGACTTATTTACCAGTCATAATCTTTCACTGAGATGGACCACACAGAACACAATAACACAGTGAAAGGAAAATATGTCCAAGAAGTAGTGGTCAAAACCCTTCTACTACAGGTGCCATAGGACTTTCTAACACTTCAGTAAAATACAGGATTTTTTTTAAAAGGATTTTGCCTGAAAGACTCTCAGATATTGTAGGTTGCACTGTACTCATTTTATCTGATTCAAGCAGATCTTACTTGGATCTTCTCTTCCAGGAAACCTGGAATTTCAAACACAATCCTTGGACAACTGACCATCAATCCATTTTAGAACAACAAACTCAATGAAGATGACTGTACTCAGCTTTAAGATATATTTTTCCAGGTCAATCACAACTGCAAAGTGTAAGACGTGTAATGACTGCTGCCTCATTGTGACTGTTATGGTGTCCTTTTATTTTTAGAGACAATGTCACATATAGAAATGACGGATTTAATTTCCAAACTGTATTATCTCACATAAATATCTACTCCTTACAAAATGAGCAAAGAACTATACCCTGGTCAGAGAGTCCAACAGGGCAGTATCACAAATAATTGCCTGCTACGATTACCCTTTCTGACATGAAGTTTGGACTTCAAGTCCTATTCTAATTCAGTGGCTTCTACTTTTGTTATTCACTACCAATTCCTCTGGACCCAGCAACGTCAAGAGGTCAACAATTAAATTGTTCAGAATACACCATGAACGTAAGAGTGACCCTATATTATATCTTCATTTTTTCCCTTTGATCATCCCTTTATTTGACTGCATTTCAGTAAATTATCCATGTAGTTTTTATTTTGACAGCTCTCTTTACAGCAGTAAAACAAAATGTGTGCATTGCAAATGGCAAAGATTCAAATTTCAGCTATGTTTATCCAAAATAGCACTGAACTGCTTCTGTACTTATGCTATACTGCCTACAGCCTTACGGAAGGGGAGACAGATGGGATGAATTTAGCAGGGAAACAGCTGTGGCTTGAAGAAGAGACAAGCAAAAGTTTTGCTATCAGGCTTCATTATGTATCAAGGTACCAGTAAAATGTGTATCCGTAAGGCAGCCAAAAAAGTGTTTTTCATTTGACTAGTGATAATTACCTTTTCTCAACAGCTGACAATGTTCTAAGCACCATTAAATAGGTATAATAATTAAGCAATAAGATAAGACAGGCAGTGCCTTGCTGGGGATTATTGCTTGCCTCGGGTGTGTTGCGAGGCACAAGGCTGAAGGGTGAGTGACTTCAGCCACCCGAGAAATGTAATAATCCCTCAGAAATGCACTGCCTGGAGTGTCTTCTTCCTATTAAAAATGGAAATTTAAAAAGGACAAAATGCTAGACACACTTCCTGTGGATTTTATTGACATGGGTTAACATTACAGAAAGTCAGTGAAGAAACTCCATTTCTGCCCAGCCTATGAAAGTCCTTTCCCAAAGACACATATGCCTCTGCTCAGCTTGTTTGTGCATTTTATTAATAAAACTTATGTGAGAAGCACAAGTATTTGTATCATCTAACACATGTGTAACAAGGCACAGAAGATTGTAAAAGCCTTCACAATGGTAAAAGTTAAAGTGCTTTTAAGTCACATGCTCCCAAACAATTATTCTGTGCAATTGTCTATGTTTGGTATCAATTTACAGACGAGCTTTTTTTAGTTCTGAAATTGTATATATATACACATATATATTTTTTAATATGAATATAAAAGGTCAGCCACTCAAACGACCCAAGCAATAGGGAAAAAAGCCAAACAAAACAACTGAAAATCCCCAAAAACCTTTTATGACTACATGCAAGTCACATAGCTAAAACTAAGGCTATATCCCTGGTAGTGTGGGAAGTGCTAGTGCAGCACTCAAAAAAATTACACCGCTTTAAATAAGCTGAGAAAAGTTTACTGTCATTTCAGCCATGCCACTGAGACAATATTTTGAAACTGGAGACCTGAAACTATTTAGCAACCTTGATGTGAATCAAATCAGAATTCTAAAGACCATTCAGGATCAGACCCTAAGTAATGAGATATATTTGGGGCAAGGATATCTTTCCATATGAATAACTAAAGGGGGAATCTGACTCTCTGAGGTTAAAAGGAACGTAAAAAAAATTTAGAAATCTCCTTCTCCCTTTCTTCCCCTCTGTACATGACTTTACAGTTCACAAAGAACAATTTGAACACAGAATAATCTTATTATCCTTTTCCATTTCTTTCATATTTTCCATCATCACTACTTTATTCCAGAACCAAACTGAGAAGCCCTGCTGAGAGGCACACACAACACTGTCTTGAGTACCCTAGAAATACAGATGCTAAGGAAGTCTTATCATACTATCCTTCCTTATAGACACTTCCATAATCTCTGTTTCACTAAAACTTTTGCAATTAGCAGTTGAAGGATTTCACACTTAAGACCACATTTCTAGAAACTAGCCCAATGCCTTTTACTATTTGACTACTACCAATTAGCACCATCACAAGGCTTAATAAACACAGTTATTTTTTAGCATTTCACTTTTTTCAGGATGGCAATTTTTTTAGAGTGCACTCAGAAACTGATAATGAATATGACTGGAGCTGTGGAAGTTTAAGTTAGACAAGAAATAGGCAAAATAAAGTTCTATCTGTGTTTCAGCTGACAAAAACACTGGAAAAAATAGGTCCCCGGTCTCATAATGCATAAATTAAACACTTACTAGTTTGAAAGATGGAAAATAAACAGCATGATGAGAACACCCCAACTTCAAGTGCAACATTGGCATGGAACTAGTGGCACAAGACACATCAAGGCTAAACAGATTTAAGAACTAAAGGCTAAAGAGATTTAAGAACACGTTAGATTTATATATGGAAAATAAAAGTATCCACAGTTAGATCAACTTCCATAGGAACAGTATTGGATCCTGCAGAAGCAATCACAACACTGAAGTCACTGGGAAAAAGTAGTCTTCCAATAACCTTGCAAAACTCCGTCACTTACTATATTAAAACATAAATTATCATTAGTTTGTGTCTCCTTCTCTTACAATAACCTTGAAAGCAGACAGGTACATAGATTTTGCTACAGACCTGGTAAATTTTCATGACACACTTGCAGAGCTCTTTAAATGTTACTCATCTGTCTTCATTTTCAGTTCTGCACTATGTGTGAATGGAGGGTTTTAAAAAGCCTTTGTCTGAAAATCTCAGAATCATGCACAGAGATCAAAACTGGAAGGAAATCCGCTACTGCTTAAAGTAATTTGCCAAATGGGTTAATACTTAGATTTTACTATAACTGTGAGTTCACTGAAGGCTTAATTAGAAGATCCCAATTACTGTCAAATATCCCAACCAGGTATATGCTGCTAAACTACTGCATAGCGGTAGTCTCCAATGGGCTATTTGAAAAGGACTTGGGTGGGTTTTCTTGTTTGTTTTTTTATAATTTTTCTGACACATCACAAGGATATCACAGAAATAGAGTACAGGAAAATGAACTTTAAAAATGCAGATGGAAAATGATATGGAAGAAAGGAAATAAGGTGACAGTTAGGACTATGGATAATTAGAGTTTATACTCTAGAGTTTATACTCGAGTTTATACTACATTGGAAAGGCTATTACCCTTCTGGAAAGGTAGAAACCTTTATTCTGCAGTGCTGGGTACATTTGAGCAGGTAACTTAAATAAACTGAAGCTAACTTGAATGAACAAGACCTGCTTTTTGGTGCTTTCTCTGGCCATTAAACACCCACGTTTTTATGCACAAGACAGCAAAAGGAGCATGCTGACCCAGCTTGCTCGCTTCTTATTTCACATCTCTGGGGAAAGTGGTGGGGAAGACTGGTCCATAACTACCAGCTTGGACCAGAGGTGCTACTACCAGGCACTGAAGGCAAAGTGTTTCAAAGAAGATATGGTGGTGGTGAAGGGATAAATCGGTGGATTAACACAATCACGTATCACCACCAGAAGCAACCCCTATCCAAAATTAAAACTCTTGCAGGTATGTAGCAAATGTAGGAGAATAAAATAGGGTTCCCCTAGAAAACAATGGGTGCACTTCTGTCCAATTATGCACATCTTTTTCAGTGTCAGTTATGATCTGCATAGTGACAAGAGTTTCTAGATCTTGCCGAATCAAGGAGAGTCTGGGCTGAGCTGTCAAAGACATCACCTTTATCCACCTCCATTTTAGAGGAATCAAGAATGCTTCGTTAATGCTAAATTAACATTTAAATTTGAAAACCAACAACTGTGCTGACAACAGAAAGTAACAAGAACAGCCTGGAACCTTATGTTGTGCTGTTTTATATCACACATATTTCAGGGCTTTTTACATTCCTGGTAGACAAGAACACAAGCTTACTATTAGTAAGCTGTAGGCTTTGACTCGGTTCATGATGGCATGAATATGAACTACCCCTCTTTCTGTTTTGGAGAAGGCAGAATACATTAAAGCAGTAGAGTAGAAGATACTCTCAGAAGTGGACAATTACCAGACTCTTAGCAGAGGGGGTGTTAGTCAGAGAGTTGGTACCTGTTGAACACAGGAACAAGCAAACCTGGCTGTTTTCCCACCTAGCTTTTCTTTGAGACATGGACCTATACGACTTTCCCAGGTATTATCCTCCAGTTTCTAAAACAATAAATTTGTGGTGGCCAGCAGTCTTGACTGAACACAGACACTGTGACCTCCCCTCTACACATTCTTCCTCATATTGACTGTATTGTTATGCAATCAAATCAAGTGCAGCATTAACTAATCCTTAAAAACAGTAATTCAGATAATTATCAGCCCATTAACATGACCTCAAATGCAAAAAAAGCCTGCAACTAATTCTGAAATGAAGGGAATACATAAGGGCATAAAGAGGTAAAAGAAACATGAGAAACTGAAACATAAGCAAGATCAAGCAGATTTGGTCACATGAACCCTAAACTCTTTGACAGCTCATTTTTTGATAAAGGAAATGCAATGTATCTTACCAACATTAACTTCAACAAAACATTAAATATCATGCCCATCAGCAATTGTTAACTAAGTTGCTGACAAATAACGGACTAAAACAAAGAGCACAGCCAACAGGAACAATTGAAAGGGAAGAAGAATTCTAAGAGAATTTCTTCACATTTAAACAGATTTTTGAATATTTTGAATTATGACTCAGCACAAAAAAGGAGGAGTGGGCTGATAAATTTAAGAGATTTTATCAGCTTTGAGAAAGTCTGGGATACTGCACAGAAAGAAATAGATGACTCAGAAGACTGAAACAGCAGACATGGGATGAGAGTCTTACACTATATACTCGATGTATTCTCAGTTCATAGCAAAAGTCTCTGCAGAAAACTTGAATTTACTTGGGAGAAAAAAGTCATGGATGCACTTCCTAGTGCAGCTGTCAAAAATGTGACTGTAGGATTCATCAGTCAAGGAATTTCTAGTAAATATATCAATTCCATATATACAAATACATTCAAATGTCTCCATCCAAGACCCAAGACAGTTTTGATTGCCCATATTCAAAAAAGATCAACAATCAGGACACCGTGACGAGCTTATTACAAAAAGAAGAACAAAGGAGGAAGGCTTTACTTATAATCAGAAGTAGGACAGAATAGATGCGTTCACTGTCTACAATTATTTGCATTACCAGTGCAGATTCTTTTGAAGAACTACTTGTCCCAATTTTGGCTCAAAGACAAGTAGGTACAAACCAAACAGAAATTAATTCAAACCAAAAATAAGAAGGATCCCAATGAGAAGATCAGTGGAAACAGTTCTCCAAATTGGAATGGTGAAGCCTAATATTTTATACAAAGGAGCTCAATACATTCTCCAAGAAACATATATGTATATAAACTATATATAGAGGTACATATATTTTAGATACAGACACTTGGAAACAGATGAACACAGTACTCTGTGACCTAGAATACATCTTACAGAACATTATTAAGTTCCCTAAATATCTCTCCGGAAATTGGGTAGGATATTCCCCTCTGCTTCTTATTTGCTTCTTAAGGCTGAGAACTTATTTGCACATCATTTTGCAGCATTTTATGAAAATCTTGTATTTCACTCTTTGTATACTTCTTGAATTTTTCTAACAACTAAGAGAATTTTTGCTTTGTGTGTCTACTGTTAAGGTAGTTTAAAGACAAATCTTTAAAAACAGCGTTCAAGGTCATACCAACTTATATACTTTCTTAACTATTTTGAATGGGAATATTATAAATATAAAAACATAAATAATAGATGTATTTATACCACACCATATATAGACATCTATTTAAACTGAGGAAGGGAAAAAATAGTTTAAAAGATATGTAATAGATAGGCAAATGGTGAACTGCAGAAGAGGGAGGGAGAGATTCTGAACATCCAATTTCTATTCAGAGAATTCGAACTGTGTGCAAACACCGCAACATTAAACAAAAGCCAAATACACTTTCAGACTCTGACAGGATTTTCAACATATATATGAGTGTACGTGTATACACATTACCCATTCATTATTTCCTAATAGCAGTTCTCTGGAGTAAACATTTCTCAATCTAAAATATGATTCTATTAAATAGCAATAAAAAAATTAAGTAATAGTGATAACCCCAAGCACTGGACAGAGCTGAGAGTCTTATCTGTCTGAACTGCAGCGCTGACACGCAGTGACCACAAAGCTTTTTACTAACTCCTTGTATGAAGGGCTGCACAAACAATTATGTATCTCCAATTGCTACAGCCATCCTGTTACTGCAAAACCACGTCAAAGATTATGTGGGTATGAGTAACGACGCTCAGGAAAAAGTGCAGCATACTGCTCTTTTCACACTGAGACAATGTGAATATCTTTGTATCTTTAAAATCAAAGATTCTATGGACACTACGTATGTTAATCTCTATTTTCAACTTAAAAACAAATGTATTTTAAGCTAAAAAGCCACAATACAGTGCATTTTTATTCTATAATTGCACTGCAAAACAGATGATTGGTCTAATAAAAACATAGGAACAATTGCCTCACTGTCACTTTAAAAAATATACTAATCTATCAGTAGAATAAGGAAGACAATGTATTCAACTGAGAATGAACTTGACTAGAAAAAAATAAAGATCTTTCAGGTAATGACATAACGTAAGCTCTTCCATCCATCAGTATTTCTTGCAAACACACATACGCACGAAAATGGTACTAGAGCTTTAGGAAGAAAATGTAAAATTTCAAATGCATCTTGATTGCTCCAGTTATCAAGAATAACTTTAATTAGTTGTTCTACTCAAGATTTGTCAAGAAATCCAAAATCTCTATTCAGAAGTGTAATAGTGACAGTAAACTAGCTATAGTGATTTTACATTTCAATTATTTGAAAATGCTGGTGTATTCTCTCTGTGTATGTCTCTATGTCCACATAGATATGTGTTCTCTCATGCATACATGATCTTAGTAACAAAACAAAAAATATAAATGTAATGGTGGAAAAAAGCCTTTAAAATCCTTGTCTAACTGAGTATTACATTTTCACTTCTTGAGCGGTCCATTTAAAGATCCATTTTAGCTACTCTTCCAGATAAGCTTATCCATAAGAATCATACATTTTGCCATAGGTAGAAAACAAATATAATTTGTCACATGTTGTGCTATACAGACATTTCTGCACAGTTGCTGCACTACACTAGAATGTCTGAAGGGGAAGACACCCCAGGTAGTTGGCTGCAGACATATCTCAGCAACATGGCACGTAGTTACAATTTGACACATAGAGTCTTTATAAATCCAATGTCTATGAAGTCAAACAAATCTCCTTCTTATTTATAGTAACAGGCGAGAGCAGATCTCTGCCGTCTTGTTACACAGATGGTTGTAACATTTTTATAGTTAACTTACAACCACTGATGCCTAAGGAATAGACACACATCTGCCCCAAACTGCCAGTCCTGTAGGCTCTTCTTTTTAACTTTAGCTAGCAAAAATACAGTCAAAGTATGTCTAACAGTGACTCCTCCAAAAAGCTACCACAACATAAAGCCCCATACAAATTTGCATAAAATGTATTATAATTGTTAATGTTAAACAGATTGGACAGTGATCACACACATTACAGTAATATCAACTGTAACCATAAAACCTGAGGGAAAATTCATCGCCCCAAATTCCACATACTGAACTTGGAAAAATGTTTGGAAAGAAACTCACTAGAAGCTTCTAAATTTATATTTTATTAAAAACATTTTAAAAGAGTCTTATATTTCATATAAACTACTGGCCAAATGCCTTTTTTTTCTTTAACTGCTTGATAAAAAGTAAAGGCATGTCTGGCTCATCTTCAAAAAAGGAAAGAAATTGCCTAGGATTTTCTTCTCCCGCTTGAAGGTACTATTCCATGTTTGCTGTATTTCCACGTATCACCTGGGTCTTCAACTGGAAATGTACACAGAAAAGAGCTAAGCTATATTTAATTAAATGCTTCCCATTTTAGACACTGGCTGTCCACAGAAGCAATCCTCTAAACAGCTGACTTACAATCAAATGCTTGTTTTACGAGAAGAACAGATGCAGAAAAGTAAAGCCATAATTGAACCTTGTAACTACAAGAGTTGTTAACTAAGTTCAGTGAAAGCTTAAAGAGCCTGATGAAATCCTGACCCACGGCAGCTTGGGCAAATAATACTTATTTATAAATATGTTCAAACAATAATAGATCTAGGCAGGTTCTTGTATTTTTCTTCTTACTCTTCAAGTTGGAAGAGAAAAGAGCTTGTGAGAAAGCAGATCTGCATTTACAGAACTGGTCTAACTACAGAAATGAAAATGCATACCTGGGAATTCAGTTTGAAAACAAGATTAAGGAAAGAATGAACCAACTTTATGCATACAATTACCCAATTCATTTGGCTTTGAATTTTCCTTCATCTGGAATCTATTCAAATTACGTAGAGTGGAACACCAAAAAAACACCAAAAAGACAGAAACTTTTAATTTTGCTTCATTCTCTTTTTATTCTTGGCCAGTTTCTACCTTTAGAGCTGCCTTATAAGAAATCCTGTACTTTCTGCTACCTGCTAATTTCTACTACGAACACAAATGTACATAATGGGAATCTGAAGAATTTAATAATGCAGTTTGCTTTGAGGTTGAAAATTTATAGAAACAGACTCTGCTACATAACAGACAAGAACTTGTTTCTGCAGTATTCATATCCATGAAGTCACACATAATGACCAATTCCACTGGACTCTTAACATGTCACTTTACTCATGCAAACTATACATCTTTCAAGTTTACCTCAGTAGCATGCGACAACTGTATCATTTAAGATGGACATCTACTTCTTTTAATGCCATATTTCACTGAGCAAAAACACACTGAAAGGGCTGGATACTTCCATTACACTGAAAGGGCCGATTCCATATCCTGTTTAATGACGGCAACTTAAAGTAATCTCTTTCTTAGAAACTTGCTTATTTAATTTTGGACAATATTTATTTGCAGCATGTATTCATAGAGAGATAGGAATGGCAGTAAAAGACTTATCTTGTTCACTTTCAGGAGTGCAACTATTATGATTGCCAAAACAATTCCGCTCCATAAGAAATTCTGACTGATCAACTAGATTTTGCTTCTTCCACAAAACAGTTATATCAGGGACTGTCATACTGCCCCTGGAGAAAACACATATTAACAGAGATTTCTTCTCAAACAAATATCACAATACCTCATTATTCAAATGCAAATGTTAGGTCCCAAGTTTAGCCAAAATCATTTTGACACAAGAAATTTTCTGAAGATCCAGAATAACAGCAGCTAGAAAATTAGGTCAGAATGCACTTTGTGGGACTGTGTTGCAGAAAGACCACTGCTATTTGTAGATGCATACAAAGGAGAAACAAATGTGTTAAGAAGTAACCATCGTTAACAGTATTTTGCTGTGATTATTAGCATCTAAGTGATGGATGAAAATCTGAGGCAAAATGCATGATTATTATTTGTTGTTCTGCTTTTACTAAATAGTATAGTCAGATCTCTATTTACAAAATCAGAAGAGAAAATTACTTTTTATGTAGTGGAAATCTTTCAACATAAATATAAGGAACTGGGAGATTTATTTGTTATGGTAGTTATTCTTTTTGCTTTTCTTCACCTAGATTTGTAAAATTCATAAGCAATTTATAGCATTTGGGAATTAATCCTGAAAATCTACTACAGTTTTCAGGTTAAAATTAAAATCAGATTACACTGATTTTTTAAAGCAGTTTAGAATATCAGCCTTGTCACTTCTTAGTTGGATTTTAAATTACAGAGTGCAATATGACAATTAAAAATATGTTAAAAGAGCCACCTCTTAAAATGCTGGTAAAGTATACTGTTCATGTTTCAAATACCTGATTATCTCTGCCATATTTACATATTCTAAAATATTAAATAAGACAAATGCTATTACTGCCCTGTTTTCTCTCTCTGTTGTCTGCAAAACAGCAGCAGAAGGTAAGGCATTGCCTGCAGCATGACCACTGCTTTCAAACCACTTTTGTGCTCTGGATTAATGCTTTCAGTCTTTTCTAGTGTATAATCATTGCTGCTGCAGCAGAGAATGAGCAACATTTTCCTGTAGATCTATTTTATTTGGTTCTGATAGAGGAAAGGTTACCCTAAAAACTTACAAAGGACTCTTAAATTCTACTAGATACTCCTAAGTCTACAGAAGAGCAGCTTGGAGGAAAGGGGGGGGGGAAATTTTCTCCTGAAAGTAACCTCAAATCCTCAATCCTACATATGGTAAGAATCCACCAAAACTAAAGAAATCAAAAGGAGATGAGATAAATGGAAAGATTATGTGGTTACACAGATTAGGGACGCAGTTGCAGCATTTTCAATTTCTTTGTTCTCTGAGCTATAAATGATGATGACAATCCAAGGTTACAGAAGAACAGGATGAGATACAGACAGAAATCTGAAAGGGAAGAGGAAAGAAGCGGTTCTGGATGACTGAAATGAACACATGAAGTGCTTGCAGGAAAGAAGCTTATATAGACAGACAGAATAAAGAGATGGTAGAAAAAAAATTTAAAAATGAATACGTTAAAGAAATGAGCATACAAGACTGGCTGCTTTAATACATGCAAGCTCTGCTTCTCTCAGGTGGTCAATGATCAAAAAAAGAAAGCAGAATTTTTCCCAGTAAGGGCTGTCTAGTCCTAACAAAGTTAGATTGCATTTTTTCTTTGACTACTGACAAAAGGTAGCCTGGATGACTGGATTTGCAGAGTTGCCTCTCAGCCTCCTCTTTACTTCATGCTCTACTTCCACAAGCATGCTAAAGCTCCTTCCAGCGCCTCTTACACTTAATGTGGAGTGGAAAACAGAACAAGAGAGCGTAGATGAACTTTCTGGAACCAAAAGGAAAAGACTCCACAGTGATCTTTGATGACATATAATCCATATCACAGCATAAGCCATTATCAGTCTGCATACTCTGGCCAGAACAGTCAATTGATATTGGTGGAAATATTTCATACTAGTCTTGCTGCAGCTGCTCCCAGCTTGTCCTGAGGAAGTCACTGCTTCCCTGAAAGGCTAGTGGTGCCTGGAAACTGTCAGTATTTCTTTGGTTACTATGATTTTCAGTGAGACATGTCTGTTTATTCAAGTGATGGTAAACCCCAAAAATGTAACTATTCCATAGCGTAATGGAACCCACATCTGTACTCTACAATCACATCACTGAATAACTTCCTCCCTACTCCCTCCCCAGCTCCCTCCTCCCCTTTTTTTTTTAATATGGTAAGACTATTCATACAAGTTAGAGCAGAGAACAGCCGAAGCAGCCCACACACATATGTACTAGGCTTAAATTCTTTGGAAGACTGTGTTGTTCAAGCTTTCCTTTTATTTATCCAAAATGGCACAAGCAAAAGATTTTAAAAAAAACCAACCTGACAGAACGGTTGGGGAGGGGGAAGGAGTGGTCATTTCACAAGGAAAGAATATTACTTTCACATAGCGTAGTGTCATTTTTATGTTTATGCAACACAACTGCTAAAGCTGAGCATATCACACACTGACAGAATAACAGGACCTCCTACCTTGACTTCATTCTCTCATGCATTCTCCCATGGTGGATACACTGTTGGTCCAATTCATCATTCCGTTTCTGCATCTTCTCCAACTTGACATGAAGATACTCTTTTTCCTGACTAAGCTGGTTGACTTCAGATCTACAGAAGTAAAACAAAGCGATGATGGATGTTGTCAGATTTCATCCTGCAGTGTGTCATCAAAATGTGGCTTCAGCATTTATAAAATTTCATACATTTATATGTAATGCATAAACAAGCTATTACTAGAACTTACAGAAACAAAACGCTGTTTCAGATAATCTTAAGACAAAAGAACATGATACTGGTGGGTATCTTCTAAATATGCCATTGGCAATCACTCAGTCATAGGCTGGCTAAGCTAATTTAAACAGGCATGCCATTTGGCATTATATGTTGATGTTAAATAAGATCAATAAATGTAAATTCATACTTGTTAAGCAAGAATTTGGCTAACATTTTGAAAACACATTTCAACTTCTTTATTAGCAAAAGCTAACATTTAAGTAACAAAACAGCTACTAAACCTTGTTCAACCTTTACTCCACTTTATAGGTTGAATTCTCAACAGTTCACAGGTTGAACTCTCAATAGTGGTACTGTTTTAGAAACTTTATTAACCTCCTATGCCTAAAATAACATTGCACAGATTAAAAAAACCCATCAAAAACAAAACCCCCATAAACTCCTCCTGCACAAAAAACACCCAAACCCAACCAAAAAACCAAAGCCTTTAGAGGAAAATTAACAAAACTTTAAGAAACAAGGGACAAATCATACAGGCACACACTAATCTGCATAAAACTCAGCACAGCCTTTAAGAATATTAGTCACTTCTAAGCAATTCTTATTCTTCACGGGTGAGCAGAGACACCAGATCCATGAATGACCTGGGACTGCTACTTGCTACATCTCTAACCATCAGCCCATGGAGAAAGAGGCATGAGCTGTTTCTTAATATCAGGGAAAGACCTCAGATTAAATTGTGATAAAATATACATTATGCACTTGTACAATTTTAACTCTTTGGAAAAGGTTAATGAGAACATGTCAGAATCTGCTATACCATCAGAAAGTACGAATCAAAAGCAAGCAAATTTGATTTATGGCATCTGCCACTCCAGATCTCAAGGTTAAAAAGCTTCAGATATATCTTTAAATCATAAACTTAAATATGCTGCAATTATAGCAGAAAGATACTTTACCTTCCTGGCTGTTACAGAATGCAACAACAACTGACATTCTGAAAAATACAACAAAGTGCAGGGAGGAAGGAATACTCCTCCTTCAAAAACATGTTGTTACATTGACAAGTCAAATCTAGAAATGACAACATGATCTTTTCATGTTTAAATAGAGAACAATGCATGGTATCATCTGTGAATCTGAAAGAACTTAGCAAGGGAAACTTTGGACCAAGACTGTATGTAATTGAATTTAGATTGAGAGTTACAGCTCTATTAAGGAAGATCACAGACAAATACATCAGAATTGTGCTGATAGATTTGTACATCAAACTTCAGCGCACAGGAGTTTCCTGGATGGGTATGTAACAGTGGGCAGGAAGTTATAGGAAGGTAGCAGAAATGGAATTTTTCCACTGATCATTTTACAGAAATACTAGTAACTTAAATGTCAGCATTAACAAAGCATTGCCAGCTGGACCAACTGTTTTCACACAATGTGAATGCAGTCTGTACTTGATACTGATACTGTAAGACAGACAGCCAGTGGATAAAAGCAAAGGTTCACTGCAGAGCAGCTCAAAGACACCTGACGCGACAAAGCCCAACCAACCAAGTGATAACAGGGACTAAATTCAATCCTGCGTTCCTTTTTTTGCCAGCAAAATTCAGCAACAGCATTTGCCATGTAGGAATACTGTAAATTATCACATTTGTAGGGTTTCCCAAGTGGGAGATCCTGCTTCTTTTTCTGTATTTTTATGTGACTGTCTCATTCACAGAAACAGCAGAAGCAACTTTCAAGGTGATAAAAGCCTCTAAGTTTTACAAGTACTTATTCATCTCCATCACATTTGAAGGTGCCCAAAGTCTTTCTGGAAAGATCAAGTAATTCAAATCAACCAAAACCAAAATGCTACTGAAAATTACAACTAGTGAAACAAAATTAAGTAATGAATTAATTACAAACATGAGTAGCATAATCTCCAGCCTCTAAAATAGAGCTCTAAATGCCTGATGCTTTGAAGCATATTATGAGCGTTGTCTTCTCCTAAAACATCTTTTGTAATTACAGTTGAACTCAGAAAAAAAAATTCATTCCAATTATGACATTATTTACACAATGTCCTTTCCATGTAACTATCTAAGAATCTTACCACCAAGACTCAAGTATTTAATGACACTGAAGTTTTGAAGGACAGCACATGTGAAGGACAGAGTGCTTATTTAGGTCCATGTTAAAAGGTTCATACGTGTTGGCATTAAAGAGAGAACACCAGTCCAATACAATACTGCACACCAAGAGTCTTCCATCATCACTTGTCAGTGATTCCCTCTGCATCTTTAAACATGCCTTTCATTCACTTCAGTTTCCGAAGATTAAGATAAGACGGCTAATTCTATGTGATATTTAAGTAACTTCACACATCATTGGGTTATAAAAAAACTCCAAACCAACCATAATTTTAATAAGCTCGATAACTGTACTGAATGCTATAGCACACATACAGGAGTAGCAATTCCACCCAGCCAGAGGTAGGATCAGTCCTGTGTAAATGCTTCTGAATGACTCTGCTCCCAAGGTATCACAGCAGGAAAAGAGAGGGGGACAAGTGTCAAAGCACACAGTGCTGAACTCCAGAGACAGTTCACTCATAATGCATGGGAAAGAGGCAAATTAGAAAAATCCATGCACTAATCATTACGGCCGATGGATCCTGCACAACTAGAGGACACAGCATAGATGTGCTGATGTTGCTCCACCAGAGCTACTCTGGGTCCAACAGTCTGAGCAATAAGCTGTGGTGGACTCAGTAGAAACTGAAGCATGCAGGCACTGGAGCTGAACTCAGCAGGAAGGTGCACTTCTGCAGACCCAGGCTGGCCCCACAAGTCAGGCAGTCACGTATCTATGTGTGCTTCTGAGATCTGATATACTCAAAGGACCTGTATGAAATCACTGTTATTTCGAAACTACACAGAGCAAAGCTACAACATCACATGAAAATGTAAAATGCACACTTGTAATTGGACACATAATAGATTTTGCCAAATCTCATTTACTTGTCACTATATCAAAAATAATTTATGGGGGCAGGAGCAACAACAGCAACAAAAACCTCTCTATACTTCTGAATCCCTTTAACTACCTCAACTTCTATCTAAAAACCACTTTAAGGTTTTATCTACCATCTTTGCTGGAAGAGTCTTGGAAAAAACCCCAAACAGGTTAGCTTCCAAAACAGTTAAATACTAAATGCAAGAAAATGAGGAAATGTTAAATAGTCACAATTCAAAGTCAATCTTACGATATTTTAGGATAAGCTGATTTTTGAACAGGAAGGTAGCAGCGCTGCCTTTACTCCTCTGAACTAGCCTTTGCATTTCAGTGTTTTTTAAACACTGCCTTTTCCTACTCTTAGAACCAATTGTTTACTTACACAGAAATTAAATACATGCTCTAAAATATTTTCTGCTGATGCAGTATTGTTGCATATAAATTTAATGACTGAATCTTCAGACAGACTGTTGCCCATCTTCATACAGCTACCTTCAACAAACATTTCACTCCTGGTATTGAGTGCAACGACTGCAGTCAACCAAACATGCAGAAAAATAGTTCAGCCGGGTATGTGTTCTTTACTTCAATTAAACTCACACAGTTGGATGCCTACTGTTGCCAAACCAGTAATATAATTTATACACTATAGTCCAAACAGTAAAACTACACTAAAAGTCATTTAACAATATTTATAACACCATAAAATACAGTGTTAAAATATATGAACTGCAATATGTACCAAAATGATAAAATTTGTTTCTCATCATCAGTGATTAAAACCAGGATCATTGCTCTAGCTTCAATACTCACAACCCTGGTGACAGATTAGAATTCAAATCTTAATGATCAATTTACAATTAACAAGATAGAAGTGAAACAAATTAAACCAACCATTATATATAACGAGACCCAATGGACTCCCATTGTTCCCCTTAATTACAAAACGCAAATCACAAATACACAGTGGGTAGTGTTAAGCATTAATCTACAACCTAGAAACTCAGACAGTGACAATCAGAGAAAAAAAAGAACAAAACAAGAGAAACAGAGAAGAAATCAACAAAGGACTATATTTTTAAACATGCCTATGCATACGAAAACCTTCACAGACACTATCTTCTTTCTGCACAGCTTGAGGGGTTTATAATTCGTCTGACATTGTCTTTCTGACGCCTTTCTGTGTAGGGACTAGCTCAAAAAATGGTACCAGCTTACATATAAACACAAAAACTTCAGTTTAGATTTCCCAGAAAACCTGCATTAAATATAAAAATATATGTGCCGTTCAGACGCATTCCACTGAAACTGTACAAATACGTAGTTGTCACGGATAAATTTGAAATGTCTCTTATTACAAATGGGTACTTCCTATCAAACCCAAGAAAATTTAAATAGACTTACTATTGCACCTGTTATTAAAAGAGCTTGAGTGTTCCACCATTTAAATAATGGTATTGGCAGCATACAGCTATTTCTTAAGCCCATGGAAACTACGGCACAACAATTCTAGAAGTACAGCAAGAAAATACACATCCAGGTCCAAAATTCAGTTTATGGTAAGGTCAAAAATATGGAGAAAAAAAAGAAAAAGTATTTTCCATGAAAATAGGGCACATTGCTGCTTTGTGATCTGCTGTTATTAATGTACATACAAACTAAGCTAAAAAATCTTCCCCAAATTATTACTTTTTTTCAGAAGACAAAACTACAGTATTCTGTCCCAGAATGTGGTTTTACACTACATTCAGTGACAATGGGCATGAAGATTGCCATTTGGAGAGGTGCTACTGAGAGATACACGCTGATCACGCATTTAGAATTTGGCTAAAATAATTTTCTGCATCTGATCTCCTGATCACATCATTTTCCGAAGCCATCTATATCAGTCTGTCATTTTCCACCATCTCCAGTTCCACCTTTCTGTTCTCATTTTTACCTTCTTTTTTTGTCTCTACCTATTTCTCTATCCCTGTTACTGACTGCAGCAGCTCCCACTCAAATGAAGGCAAGCTCAAGCTATTTTAGGGCTTCTCAGAACCACTTTCATGCATTCTTCCTTACAGTTTCTTGTGTAAAATATACCACTTCCTGGAGATGCAAGAGGGCTCCCTTTCCCATTTTCAGGTCCTTGACATAGTCAGCTAATGCTCCTAGGTGGAGAAACACTTGGCAACCTCTATTATTTATTTTCAGAGAATAATGTGTTTTCACAGTATGTTTTCTGTCTTTCCTTCATCCTTTACAGTTACTAGTCTGTGACTGTGAGCTTTAGCAACAAAGTCTGTGTGCTTTTTTATTGCTGGAATAATAATATGATTTGAATCTATTTAGATTTTGCATTACTTTAGCAGAAGAGCTCTGCTTTCTCAGAAGAAAAACTTCTGTTTGCTTCTCTCTCAAGTACCCATCGCAACATTTGCACGGGAAGATTGTTTCTCATTTCACCCCTCAAACACTCTGGATGAGATTCATCTCCCAACTTCAGCCACTTAACAGCTAGTCAACACTATAGTGGGAAGTAGGATGGCCAGTGGAGGCAGTACCTGTGGGAAGCATCATATATTTTATTTATTACAGACAGATAGATAGATAGAGATGTCTGTCATCTACTTAAATCTTTCCCCTTTGACCACTCCTAGGAAGAGGATACTGGGGTAAATAAGCTCTCTCCCCGAGTGAGTGTTGCCTCTTTTACATTACCTTAAGCAGATGATTAAATACACCCAGCAGAAGAATTCTGTCTTGAACCAATTTTATCTTTGCTGAGTGTTTTGCTTACTTCCAATCCAGCCATGAGATGAATCATAGCCCTAATTACCAAATACACTTTACATGTAAACTACAGAATGCCAACTCTCCATTTAAGTCCAGTTTACCACTCTAAATATGAAACCCAAGACAGTTTCAAAAGATAGCATTTTCACACTTAAAAATGTAAAATCAAATTATTTGCTGCTACAGAACTGCAAAATTCACATTTTCTTTCTGTCCCACAGAACTTTTGAATAGATACTTCCATATCTTTGTATTTTTTTAAATTATTATTACTTCCAGGTTTTGCTTCCTCCTCAATTTTTATTGGCTTTGAACTTAGATCTGCTATTGATTGATAACAAGCAGCAGCAGAATCAGAGCATCAATGACAAGCAATTTTGATGACAATTATTTCAGACAATATTCAGTGTGTAGTGTAGTACTGTGAAAGGAACTTTAAGTAAATAATTAAAATGACAACAGTTTTGACATCATTAAATTGTTAGCATTTTTCATAAAACTTCAGATAAACTTGAATTGTAGCTTTTTAAAAAATTTTCTACTCTTCATACTAAGAATATGAACACAGGGAAGAAAATAGTATGCAATTTTTAGAATGCAACTGTCCAAGAAATTTGAATTAATAGCCAGAAACATAATCTTACGGGGCATATGTTATACTAAATTCTTAAGGGGCATATATTATACTGATATGATATGTAATACCTGGGACAAAATAAATAATAATAAATATTAAAATACAAATAAAAAAATAAAGAAGCATGTCCTAGTAATAAAAGGGACAGGTTAAGAAAAATATACTAACCTGTATTTTTCTGACATTTGTTCCCACTTCCTTGCCAACACACAACATTCTTCCTTTAATTTTGCTATGAATGTATTCTGGGAGGTCAGCAAGGAATCCAGTTCTTCTACTAGAAACCATAAAATTATGATACTATAAAATTACAATTGTATAAATTTATAGATAAGGTAGAATTGATTTTATATATTCTTAATTTCTTTCTTCTAGTTTTGAAATGTTTTTTAAACTTCAGCTACTTGGACATCATCACTTACCAAATTAAGGCTCTATGTCAGAATTATCTGAAGTGTTAAAGCAATGTTGCCACTGAATCTGGTCTTGTAAGAGAAAAAGCACTGTGAAGACTAGATATCTAATCTGGTGGGCTTGCTTTTTAGCTAGAAGTTCATTGACATTTCTAGGAGGAATAAAATTGGCAAGCCATGCTTTAGCAGACTTTTGCTTGCTCAACTGGTGCAGAGGATACACCAGCAACCCAAATGCTCACACTGTAGACTCATTTCAGTATCTCCTTAAAAATGCAGTTCTTTTATTTACTGTGTCCTGAGCTTACCATGTAATTTTTTATTCTTAAATGACAGGATTTAGGCTTACTGCCCAGTTACAGTTGGAATGAAACCCTTTTATAAATTAACTTTCAGTTACTATGAGTTTGGGCTGCACCTAAACTCATGACCTAGAATCCAGGTATCTTTATTCTTTCAAAAGGAAGATTCTACAAAATTATGTTTCTTGATTTCTGCTTTGAAAATCAGAGAAAGCATGATCACTCTTACCCAAATTCCTTGTAGGTGTGTAGGATCATAATAAACAAGGTTTTCTTTATATACATTATAAATGACTATAATTTTCAACTCCCTCTAATCCTACTAGAGATATAGAAAAGCAAACCCAGACATAATATTGTTTCATTTTTGTATACTGGGACAATTTATGCACCAGGAGGGTAAATGACATCTCTCTTGTGCAAAATTACACATGGTCATACACAGATGTGCTGGCTAAAGGAGGAAAAAATGATTCTGAGAGCTTCTTTTCTTCTCCTACAGTGTAGACAGCAGCCATGTTTGCATTCCCTGAACACATGGAAAGGTCCTCTAGTACTGTGATAATACTAAAAAAAAAAGGCAGCAAATCGAATAGCAGATATAAACCTGCCTGCTACCTTACATATTATCCAGCACCATTTAGGATTAATACACGTTACATGGTTTCCCTAAAAGTACTGCATGACTGGTGGGTAAACATCGTATTTTGTTAAACACATGAGTATATCATGTTCCTGAACAGCCAAAGCTCCTCCTCTTCTCCATGCTCACGAGTTACAGATTTAATCTCTTAAAAATTCCCTTTTTTTTTAATTTATAATATGCACCTCTATTAATGTTGTTGGCGTAGTTCGTTATTATAACAAAAAGCTCTTTTTTGTTTGTTTTGAAAACCCATTTTACTTCCCGATTAAAGTTAGATGTTATTGATGGGCTAAGTCAATGCAATGAAGTCTCCTATTTTGAGAACCTGAAGTATGCAAGGGATTAAACATCTTTCTTCTAGATTGAGGATGTGGGGGGGCACATGGTAATGCTAAAAATGTTTGAGGCTGCAAAGATTAAATAAAGGAACATATCAATTTGGAGCCAGTGAATTACATCCAGCTGCGACAGTGAATTAAGAACCGATTAATGGCTAAAGCTTTTCTCCAGTTTGGATGCCGAAGCAAACTCATTAAGCTTTTAGAGTAGCTATAATGTGTGTACTGTGGGAACTGTTCAATGCTATTCAGGAGACTTTAACTGTAAGCTCAGAGCATTTCCCGCAGAGCTTCTGATGCTATTTTCTTTATATAACATGTGTGCCTGAAAATCCAGCCAAAAACAAGCCCTTTGTTTTTCTACTTTGTTGTGGTCTCTCTCAGCTTTACGTTTCTTGAACACAGGTAAATAAACTCATAATCCAGATGGTGCAGCAGATGTGAGAGCAGCACTCTGAAATCAACAGACAGTGGGCAATACTTTCCATTTTCTCTTTTAAACGCTAACTAATATGTAATTCGGAATCTCCGGTGTAGTTAGCATCTGCTCCCTTCGGCCAGCCAAAGGTTACAGGTGTTCCTGATGTCATTTCACAGTAAGGCGTGGGCCTGGCTTGTGAGTGAGTGCCCAGGCTCTAATCTTTCCCTACCACCTACCAGTTTTCTCATGCTGGGCCTCCATTTGCTGCATCTTCTGTGTCAGCTCCTGCTCTCTTTGCTGGGCCTGAAGGGCTCGGGCCTTTGCTTCATTGCTAATGCTGTGCTGAATGGTCTCTTTCTCCAATCTATAAAAGAAACCAAATAGGAAATAAAGAAAAATAAAAATCATATACTGAAGAGGATAAGTTAAAAGGGTAAAGCAGAACATTCAAATAATAATAGCAAAAAATCTGGCCAAGCTTTTCACATTAAACATTCTCCTCCCACTTCAGGTTATACAAAGTGACCTTTCTCTTACAATGTCAAAAATTCTCCAGTGACTAGTAGAAAACGGATAAAAAATGTGATCTATTTCCTGAGAGAAAATTGGCCCTGCAGACAAAAATAGGATTTTATTTTAAAAAAATTTAAACAGGACCTCTTTTTCCTAAGGAAGCTTACCAACATCTACTTTGCACTGAACATATTATTTGCATTTTCTTTTAAATGCTATTTGTTTAATTCCGGAATGAAGCTTAGGGACCTGACCCCGAGATGGACTGGTTCCCAGTGAATCAGCAGGAGATAAGTCAATGGGAGTGATTGCCACAGTGCTCGTGATATAGCTACTCTGAAAGCTTAATGAGTTTTCTTAAGCAACCAAACAAGTTTTAACTATTAATTTATGTAAATAGGAGATGAATGCATCATTACAATAGAGAAGACTGCTAGCACCACACAGGCCCAGCCCCTTGTGGTTCTGCTCACTGGGGGGCTGTACACGAAGGTCTAAAGCCCAGCACTGTTATTGAAGTATGCAGGCAAGAGAGCAATTTACTTGACCAGATATGCAAGATGGGGCAATCTACTCCTGAGGCAAAACAAATGCTAGACTACCACACTCCATTGAAGCATTTTATTTAATGCAAGCCAAGCAAAAAGAGCATGGAAAATAAAACCCCAAAAAGATATATGCATATAAATTAGAAAAGATCCTGAACTGCAAATGCAGACCTAGACTTTCCCAAAGGTCGTGAATATTTATCTGGTGCATATTGGGATCCACGTTTAAAACGTCAGTGAGTTCACATGTACAAGGATTGATTTCTAGATTTCAAACGACATGAGCACACACCTTTCTACTGAAATGACATTTAATAGCTTGAGATGGGTTTCAAAAAAGTCTTATAAAAGTATTTTATTCTAGGGATATTACCTATTTCAGAGGACTACAAAACAGAACACAGGCACAGATCATGTAAGGATAAAGCCACATCTCATGTGGTTGCTGCACTTAACCTTTGGATTGGTGCCTAATAACCCATCCGAGATATTGCAATATCTCAGCATGACACACACAATGTTAAATCTTCTCTCTCGAATTTACCCCAAAGCAATACAAATGGTGGGTCACATTACACTAATTCCTGGTCCTGATGTTTCAAGCTCTACCTTAGGCAAAACTCCCTTGGAAATCACAGCCAGTTCCTTCTGAGGTAAGACAGCAAATACATTTAGATAACAAAAATATTAGAGCGTTAAGGAAACAAAGCACATTTTTAAAGGAAATTTCATATATTGAACGGCGCTTTATCACATCACTCAGAACTGCTTTGTAACCATATTGGGGCTAATCTAAGGAGTGATGCTCCTATCATTTTTTCAGCGTTAAGCTCCAAATATAGAAAGCGTTACTAAGAATATTTTTTCCATATTTGCTGGAAACCAGTCAGTGCAAACCCCTTTATTTTACAAATATTTTTTACCTTCAGACAGTTGTTATAAGCACTGGGCTGCCCAAAAAACCAAAGCAGAAACCAAGCCACCAGCACCTCACACATTCCTCCGACACTTTCAGCTAAAGAAAGCATCAGTAGCAAAGTATTTTATTTAAAAGTTCTCATGTGAGATGGCTGTGTGCAGTTGGGTGCTGTGCTGTCATCTGGTACACAGCTGGCTGGCTGGCCTTCTGCTGGGGGTAACCTTCAGCATGTAGCAGGCTGCACAGCTCAAGCTACCAAGGCAAGCCTGTGAAAGTCCATTCCTCATCGCTAGGGACCCTCCTGATGAACACATGCTAACCAGCAAGTTCAAAATAAATGGAGAATCTGATGCCACCAGAAACACTCTCTTGTGTAGGGGACCCATCCAAAAGAGACCTGTGTCACTTACTGCATAGAGTGAACTAGCAGGAGCTCAGAAATCATGCATGTGTGGTGAGTGCCTGAAGCGTGTATGAGGTGGTTGAAGATGAATTTCATACAGTGGATAAAAGCTCATGTGTAAAACTAGGAAAACACAGGTAATTCTTACACAGAAGAGTAGCTTCTTAGAACTTAGAAGATTTTGGAATTAAAACACATCTGGTGCCACACAGAGGAATATCTGAGGTGCTTAGAACTGCTCAGGAGCAAAAAAATATCCTGCAGCCAAATCTGTCTAAATGGAGTGGCAAGTGGCACTCACACCTTGAGTTGAACCCGCTCTCTAAGTTCAATCTCCCCACCCTCCAACTGAAAATTTCCCCAACACATATATGGAGAAAAAAAGAGAAGAAAGTATAAAACATGAAGAAAGCAGCCCAAGAGATTTCAAGGTAACTTTACTGCTACAACCAACGAATAGCGCAGGAATTATAGAAGTTTTGACATTGCCTAATTGCAATTTCTTAAATAAATTCTTCTACAATTCAGAGTAAAAGAAAACCTATGGACTGTAGACAGAAGGACATAGTCCTCAGTCCCTCCAGTATTAGTGCGAAGATATCAGAGGTCACCTCCTACAAAAACTTCAGAATTTCTTGTATTCACTGATGGAAAGCACAGAGACAATGTAAAGCAAAGGTACAACTGACTAATTTTGATGACATAGGTAATATCTGAACCAGAAATGACAGCTAAAGATTGTTACAGTACTTTTTAAAACTTCATCTATAGAGATCAAAAATAGGAGACAAAGTGGTTAAAGTGCATCAGCCTGTTCTCTACTCCAATTCAAACACTAACTCTACTGAGTGCAAAACACTAAACACACTAAAATGCACATCTGATGATAACTCCGCATTTGGTCACAATACTGATCAGTTTTACTAAAGCAGATGCACTGAACTCATGGAAACTTTCACTTTGGTGTGATAAAGTCAAAAGCAACCAAAGACTCAATTGTGGAGCAAGCTCAAGCTCTTCTTGAGCCCTGTTCTGAAGAACAGGTTTTCCAGAGTGACTTTAGTTCTAATGCCTGCGTTGTGGCTGTCAAAAGCCATAGTTAACTCAGTGAACTGGTTTGCGTATCTCAGTGAACTGGATATTGGTTTGCAGTGCATGAAAGATATGCTTTTCAAATGTTCTTGACAAAACAAAAGGCACTGTGAACTGTAGCTTACGGCACAGGAAGAAGAAAATTGCCATCACTGGCAAACTTTAAAAAAATCCTTGCTGCAAATGAAGTGAAAGTTCACTTTGATCTTAAAGCTAACATAAAAGGATCCTGACAGAATTTGAACCATCAAATTTAATAAAAAACCCAAATAAAAGCCCAAACCAAACCAAAATAGCCCCCAAACCCAAAACACCTTTCCCACCACTAACAAACAAAAAGTGGATCACAAATCCATTTACAAGAGAAGTCCGCTCTCTGCCAAAGGGCTTTGCAATAAAGAAAAAGGAAGTATGTAAAGACTAGTGACATAATAGTCATATTTGACATCACTAATAGCTCATCCATTTTTGACTACAAAAGAACAGAACTGAGACTGATAAAACTTTGAATTTCACTACATAGTTCAATAGTAGGTATTTCTGAAAGAGTGTTTTCAGTTTGGTAACAGTAAAAATACAAAAAAAAAAAAACCCAGGAGGATTCTTAATGTAGTATTAGGTCTCTGACTGGAGGCTACCAGTAAATCTTCTGGCGAAGCAACTATGATTTGAAGTAACGATGCTTCCTATATTGACTCTTAGATTTTTCCATGAGATCAACATGTGGCATTTTTTAAAAAGCTAATGGATCCATCAGGAAGGACCGTGAACTTAATTGGACAAATTAAAACACCCTAGCAATTATCTCAGTTCAGTGATACACGAGAGGTTATCATAGCATTATTTTTGACATTGTCATTCCATGTTAATTATAGTTAAAAATATAACTACAAAGCATTTTAGCTTTCATACATACTTGCTTTAAACTGAACTTCATAAATCATTAAGGAGTAGCTAGCATTTAGTGTCCAAATACTCGAGCTATCTGAACTAACAAGACTTGTCTAAATGATGACCAGTCCTGGAACTCTGCACCCACACTCAGACATGGGCAGCAGGAGGACCAGTCAAGCCTAACACTGATGCTTTTACTACATGCCTCAGTGGTCCAGCACAGACTTTTTTCCTAGATAACATGTAGCTAAGTGGGCCAGCACTGTGAGCCACTGCACAACAAATTACCTCAGTAAAGAGAAAGGACTCAGCTGAAGGCTCCCTTAGCTCTTTTAGAAGAAATGAGCTTTCTCTCCCAGTATTTTTGAAATAAATGTAGAGCAAAAGCTTCTCTACCAAACTGTAAAAGTTTTGATGAGTTCCCGGAGCATTTTATTCCCAGTATCTTTAGTAAAATCTGGCATGAAGACACTCAAATCAATTAACACTTTTGAAAGTAGGACTTGAAAGGCTACATGTATTAGGGGCCCTAAAGACCAAATATCTTTGGGTATAAAGGCTGAGCAGTGTCTTACACAATCTACTTTGCACGCTTTCCACAATACAGGTCTAGTGCATTGTCCATTATAAGCAGCTTTCTGAATCACCTTCTCATAGGCTATTTTATCTTATTATTTCAGCTACAAGTGTCAAGGGAAGAATGGAAAATCAGAGTACATCCTTGTTCTTTTCTCAGGCTATAGGAGGAGAAAAAGCTAACCAAACAAACCACACATTCATGATTAAAAGAAAAAAAAGTATAAAAGCTGAAACAAGATGCCACAATACCTGCCCTGTTCTCTAAGGGGAAACATGAGAAAATTTTTTGCTATTTCTAACTTTATTACCAGGCACTATTCAAAACCCACAATGATAAAGGTCATAAGAGAAGGTATACAGAATAAGATCACACTTCAAAAACTTCTTCCCCCTGTATTTTGTATGTATCTTTGTATATATGTCATAGACAGATGAATAAGGGCTCATTTAAAATTTTTTTCAGGTTAGCAGACAAGTCTAAAGGTTGGTCTACAAAGATGGGAAAAAACCCAACAATTTACCAAGAAGTCATTTTCCCCAGGAATAGTCTTAAATAATTATCTCTATTAATGTAAAACTTCTATAACTCCTTTTAGACCAGCCTTTCAATTTAACAGCACTGCAGTATCCAATTCAGCTATTTATAATGGAGAATGTGTTTACTGAGTTTTATCATATGCTATCCAGTCTTAGTATTTTCAAACATTTAAGTAAGAAAATGCAACACAGTAAGACCTGTAATTCTGCAAGTAAATTGGCACATGCTGGTTTTAAACATAGCTACGATTCAAAATTATTACTTTCCAAACCTTCCAAATTAACAGAGTTCTAGAGCGTGTGCCTTGCTCATATGTTTGGATCAACTCAATAAGAAGGCTCAGGGTCACAAGATTCCTCCCTTTCCTTTAAATCAGGCTTCTAGCAACCTTTTCTTTAGCATTGACTACTTTGGTTATCTCCCTTTGTAAGGCCTACAAACTTTCATCTAATAGCACCCTGTTAATACCTATGGTTGCTCTGAATGAGGACTTAGCTGGACAGTGTTGAGTGGTTTCCTCTTATTAAACACTGTAGAATTTTTTTGCCATCTGAATTTTTGTAATAAAGATCTTGATTCTTTCAGTGCTTGTGTAAATCCACACGGGACTGGATTTTATGGCTCTTGGTGCTTTACAAGGCAGAAGAAAGGCATAAAATGAATGTTCTTATGGCAAAAAATAAATAAAGATGTATGTGTGCATGCTTCTGCAAGAATTATGTACAAATATCTTTTAAAAGCATCATGATAAGGTAATTTCTTCAAACCTTTCCAAGGAGCTGAAAAATTGCCCTTCCTGTATCCCATAGAGGGAATTACCCACTGAGTTGCTCTTTTTGTCAGTTTCTGGGAGCTGACTGGATGCTGATTCTGGAGCTGGCTGCCAGGTCTTCTCAGCAGAAAGCTCAAGTTTCTGGAAACTGCCCCAGCCAGCACACTGTGTTTGGTGAGCTTCAGTAAAATCTATATTTGCATGGTCAAATTTTGAAGAAACCCAACAATTAAATTAACTGGTGGATTTGAAGGACTGCATCATTGCTCAGGATACATGTGGGCCTACTCATGAGAACTGAGGCTCAAAAAAACCCAACCAACCAAAGAAAACTTAAATTTTGTTTCTTATATCAGTTGAGAAATACAAAGTTTCCCAAAATAATGAAATGTCAAAGCTTTCTCCTCATAACCGCAAGAAGCAATGAGAACCGTGAGAAGCATTACAAGCAATTAAAAAAGTTATGTAAAGGTCAAGGGGTAAAAAATTCAGCATTCAAATTGATCTGGCTCTTTAAACATGGATCTAGGAAGTTAGAAGGTATTACAGAAATAACTTGAAAGTAGAAATTCATTTAAAGTATGTCAATGAATCAACTAAATGAAACGTTCCACTACCCTACTTGGTATGAAAGGCTGGAAAAAACAACTCTGGCAGGCTGCTACTACTATTTCATAAAAACACCTCAAAAAAATTAGAAACACTTTTGGGGCACAAAAAAAGGAAACTATTAAGCTCTGTACACATTTCCAACTTCATCAAGAGACTAATTACAATTAGTTGACAAATCAGCTTGAAACTATTTTCCCCAAAATGCAGATAAATCGTCACCTGTATCCCCATTCCCAGAATTCAAATAATGTCAACTTGTTATACTATTTTCTATCTTTTTCTGAGAATTTAAATTTTGCTGAAACAGAAATTGGTGTATATAACTTTCTTGTACCCACTGATTTTTTTTTTCTATATCTATTTAGAATGCTGCCACACCATTGGAACTGCTTTATAACTTTTATATAAATTTCCACTTTATATAATAATAATAAGTCTATAAAAACAATGAAACACCTAAGTCTAACATTTCCACTTTGCTCTTTAAGCCCTACTGAGGCATCAAGAGAAATTACATATTAATGGCTGCATGTCAAAAAAATTCCTAATCCTGCTCGCCATACTTGAAATCTACTTAAAAGTTAATCTCCACTAACTGGAGATACTAATGGGCATGAGACAGATGAAAAGCTGTAAGAGCATAGGATAGGAGCAGACAGGCACAGTGTGTTACTCCTATGGAAGTTTCTATGAAATAAAGAATCTTGAACACAGTTAACTTGAGTATATATGTGACTGATGATATATTCCATCTCTACCTCTATCTGCAATGTCAGTTAACAAAATCAAAGGACTGGATTTCTTACTTTACATTCAGCATAACAGTAAGAATTTGCAAACACCTAGCCTATAAAATAATTTTACTCTTTTGGCATTATAACCTTGAAGACATACCCAGGAAATGACCAGTTCCTCAACAACTTTGCTTCAATCTGAGTAGCCCTCTGTACACCAAGTCACAGTCAAATATTATCACTAGCTTCCTTCTATTTCAATATTAGAGAAGAAAAAAGTGTCTCTAACAGTAATTAACATCTCATATTAGGTCAAATATACTGACTTGGAATCAAAATCCAATTCTTCTGGCACATGTATAAGCTTTGCCATCAGATATGTAGCTTGTAAGTAAACACCCATCCTCTTATGACTATTACCATCAGATTGTGAACTATTTGGCTGGTAAGTCCCTATAGAAACACACAATTAAATACAGAGTAGAAGCTGCATGGGAAGAGGTGATTTTTGTGAAGTCTTAGTACATAGCCCTAGCACTTCCAATACTGTACACCTTTCTCTAGAATATTCTTTGTTCCACAAGCTGCTTTTACAAATGACCGTATGTTGAAATAATTGCTTAACACAGAAGATTCGTACAGGTGTGTATTTTGTATACACAAACCTGCATATATTATTTTCCCTATATTTAAAATAAAGGATTATTTATCTTGATTTATGGTTAATCTTGAATTTGGCACCAGCAGCCTCTTACAATGCAGCTTCAGGAAACATTTAAGCCAGACTGTCAGTATAAGAGGTGTGGTCCTTCTTTTCATCCTCTTATAATGAGCACTCACACAACTTATTCTTCAAGAAATTATTCTTTTTCAATCTGAATAACTCCCTTAACAACCTGATCACACAGGTGCCTGTCTTCCAGTGGCAGCAGAAGCAAGGGCCTGGCAATATGTGGCCAGACGCAGCCATATATTGCCACCTTAGGGACCTGCCTTTTCAGCAACAGCATAGGCTTAGACCAGGTTCATGTAACTGTGACTCTGTACTCCAAGGCTCAGCTTGTTAATAAAGTAAATCCAACCATCAGGCTCCTACCACTGCCTCAAAAAATGATGCAGCTAAATGATGCAGAGATCTGATTTGCTATGAACTCACTCTGCCAATTTAAATTTGTTCAAAAACCCAATGTTCTTGGTACGTTAACTTTGTACCAGCAAGCTTTATGCTGAATCAGGTATCATCTGTCCTTCCTGCAGCTGGCATAAAGTCAGCATAAACACGGCACTGCATGCTCTAGCTAATTAAAAAGGAAAGTGCCTGTGTGCTCACACCTGATCCGGATCAGCTCAGCACAGCTGAATGATCCAGTAGATCACAGATGCACTAGGAGTGACTGCTCAACAGTTACCTGCATTTTTCACACACATTAGGTACAGACATACAGCTGGCACTTAAGCTGCCACAGGCCTGTTTTGTGGAAGTTGATAATGATCCCCAACTATTGCTGAAGTTGAGAAGTTGTTGAGAAATGTTTTTTTCCTGCCTCCAAAGGACCAAGCCTCACAAGAACAGCTTGGGAAGAAGCAGAACCAGTTGACAGAACAAAGCATTCTTCAGGATGACAATTTGAAAGACAATATTTGATTTTCAGGGAATTTGATCTAGGGTAAGCTAGACTTCTACCTCATCCTACAGCAAGATACCACACGTTCCAGCAAACTGACAGACTTATGACCAAAAGTAAAAAAGATGAGAAATCCTGTGCTAACATTGCATTGTACTTGACTGTTGTTGATTAGCTCTAGATCTTACGGAAACATCCCAATGAAAGGCATGCTCATCTGCCCACATGTCACAACAGCTAGGTACAAACAGGTGAGTTAAAAAATAAAAATGTTTTTATGTTTTTTATTCATTTGTTTAGCCATGGCATAATTTTTATATTATCTTGATTGTAACTGTCTGCATGTTAGTATTAGAAATAATTGATAGGCAGTATAACAGTTGAGGTTTTTGGTGGTGGTTCTGTTGGTGTTATTATTTTTTTTTTTTTTGGACAGGTTATAAATCTCTTCTTTATGGTGTCAAGAGTAAGGGAGAAACATATTTCAATAGCAACTTTAAAACGAAACTCACAAATTACTCCCATTATGCTAAGTGCTAGATATCCCACTGTGCAGTTTTGCTTTGTGAATTTTTACCTTCTTCCATGCACACTTTTAGCCACTGAACGCACAGCCTTTCAGTGTTTTCTGCCTTTTCCTTTAAATAAACTGGCTCTGGCTCCTTCCATCTGGTTCCCCTTCCGTCAGCAACCCTGCACCTGTTCACACCTCCTCTCCTGTTGGATTCCACTGAACATTTCCTCCTCTGCCAGGGCTATTCTGGCACTCGCAACCTTTCTGTCATTCAATCCATCTGTCAGAAGTGAACTTTGTTTACCGCAAGCTTCTGCTTTCTTCTTCAAGAAGCAAAGCCCCTCAAGGTCATTGTCAAATGAACTGTCGGTGTAGATTTAAATCCACTTCTGCTAACCAGCAGCAGATGAAGTTCTTTACAGTCCTGTATTTGTGAAGATCAGTTTGGGGTATAGGAGAAATAGTAAGAAGCAAAAGAATAGCTTTTAATCATTATTTGTTAACTCCAGCAGCTAACGTGTTTTACTTCAAATACATGTATCTGTTCCTTCTTGCTAGGGCTAGCACAATCTGAGAAAGACATTGCAGAGCTATGCAAAGAAGTGGAAAAGGCTCATAAAAATATTAAAAATAAAATAATAAATGAAGCTTTTGACTCTCACTTTAACACTATGTAACAGAGATATTGACTAAAAATACAAAGAGAAAATGGGAACAGTTGAATGAGTAAGTTTACAGTAAAACCTTAAAGTGGCCAACAGCATTCATTCTAAATTATTTAACCTGCAGCATTTTTTTTACCTTACCTACTGATGTTTCAAATGCAACATTATTTAAAGAAAAAATCCTTAATACTGTTTCTTGTTTTCAAGCGCTGTAAAACACACATATGCAACTCTTTGTTAGAATGCTGCCTTCCACATTGAGGCAAATTGTAAAGATTCTTTGTCAGGGCTGAAACTAAATTCATATTGTCAACAGGATACATTATTTTTAGCAATTCCTGTGTCCATATTTCTTTTCAGTAATACACTCTGATAACCAAAAGTTCCTGAATTATTAACTAACCTCCTTGCCAGTCTTTCTTCTAAAATAAGAAATACCTTCAATTTCAATGCATACCTTGGGTATCCTTTAAAAAAAAGATAACCCTTCACCAAGATTAAATACAATACCAAAAAATGCACACTTGAAGATTTGTAAGCAATTATAATGAACCACCCATTTTATTACCCTTTTATCAAAAATGAATTTAAAGTAAAGCTTTCTGGGATCAAATCCAGGAGGTAATCCAATCTCATTAGCAGAAATGCATCTATACTTATGTTAGGTCTGAATTTGACTTTAATGAAAATTGCATTGACAAATACCGCATAAGTTTAGCTGAATAAAAACTTAATACTGATCTATCCCTTATATGGGGATTAGTCCCTGCATTTGCAAGGAAGTATATTCTTATCTCTTATTTTCTTATGATCTTCTTCCACAGGAAACTATATGCAGGTGAACAAATGCACTGGAAATAGAAGAGGAACCTTGGTACAAAAAGAGTATGCAGCAGTGTCCCACCTGACTACAGAGACACTTTAATTCCCAACTGATTTAAGCCCTGTAGAAGGTAACTGACCAACAAGGAGAAGCTAATCAAGAACAGTTGCTCCTATTTCTACAAAATTATAGTTTGATATGCAAACCACCAAAACCACAGGGGCAACCAAGAGCAGCACACTATTAACCTTGCCACACTGCCAGCACAGCCAGGGCAAGGAGTTCAGCCCTGTCAAGTAGCCGACAGCAGCTCATCTACTCGCTCAGGACGGGCATCTCCCAGCTCAGCCTCTCCTGACCAATCACCGGCACAAGGGCGCTGTGCAAGGGGGTGAGGAGAGCAGACAGGCGGCCAAGGCTGGCGTGCTCAGGTGATTTTTTTTTCCTTGTTCCCTCCATCCACCAGCCACTTTCTCCAGCAATGACAACCTGCAGGCTGATGCTCTTCAAAGTGAAGTTGGATAAAGTCTCCAGTTGAGGACCTTTTGGGTTCTCTGTTGAATTTTTTTTCTAGGCAAGAATTTCAGGAGCAGAATCTTGCACAGCAAAAAAAGAAAAAACAACAAAAAAACCCCCACAAATGAACAACCGCTGTGACTGCCTAAAATAAACAACTTTGAATGTACTTCTAAAAGCACAAGACAGCTTTTAAAATTGTTGAAGTTCACAAATACCAAGTGCTGACAGAAAAAGTACATTTTAGCTTATTGTAAAAACAAGCTTTCTATGTATTTGAGAGAAAAGCTTTAGAACAAGTCAGAAATAATGACAAAAATCAGAACCATTTTTCCAGTAGCGAATTCAGCAAAAAATCCAGCAGCCTTGAATACATGTATCTGAAAGACTTCTTTGATTCAAAGAAATAAATCATTATCCTGTTGTCATTAGTCACACAAATAAAAAAACCTAATTTGAATGAGACCAAAGTAAATATTTGATACACACTCATAAACTTATTACTGTTAGTGCTGAAAAATAACTGCTCAAAACAAAGACCTTATAAAGAAGTTTGTTTTCTACAGCAGTTAGTCTCCTCAGTGTTTCATCTGAATTCACTACTCGCTCCAAAGCGCTTTAAGTATTGTCACTGCTCCTGAACCGCACTCTACATGCAGTAGCAATTTGGCTGCCTCAACAACCTGATGTGATCATTGATGTGACCAGTTGCAGCTTAAATGCCGTGAAGAAAAATTTAGATGAATCTAATACTAAAATCTGAAAGAGTCTTATTACTGCCTTTTCCTTAAGAAATATTTATTGTAGGACAATAAATACAATTGTCAACCATGTTAAAACTCGTTAAAAATTAATAATAATTTATAAACATTTTCATGTTCAAAATTAACATACGATTTTGTATTTGTTCTTTACTCCTTCACTTACATTTTCTTCCCTTATAAAATTAATCAATGGCCTTTATGTCTGTACAATCACTTAAATATGTTTAAAATATTAAATAGAAAGATATTTAAATAATTGCGTGTTATCTTGACACAAAGTGTATCAGCTTCGAAAATTTTACAACGCACTGCCAGAAGACGACAGAACCGATTTATTTCAAATCACTCAGTATCAGTCTTCATAAAGCAGCATATGGTCTTATCATGGCAGGTAAAATATTTTACCTTCTATAATAACGCAGAGCAGCTAATTTATCTACATGCTGTATAATCAGATAAACAATTTCAGCTGCACTATGAAAACCTGTAGGCAAGGGAGAAATTTATCCCCCACCACTTTATTGATTTTTCCACCTATACATTCATATGATTGTTAACAATACAGGCTATTCTTTCTTCCACCTCCTACTTCAATTACCTTAAAGCAAGCCCTTCTTTTCAGTAGTGAAAATATTTGCAGTTTCTACAGCTGCAGGACAAAGAACTCAGATTTTCAGAGTTGCTCAGGGGAAAAGGAAGGGGGGGTAAAAAAAAAAAAAAGCTCTGCAAGATTCAGTTGCAAGTAAAGCAGAATGAATGACAACTTTTAAAGCTACCACAATAATTTACTAACGTGCTGCTATAGCAAATAAGTCTAATTTTTTTTGACAGCACCAAATTAGATTTATTGCAGAAACTGCTGCATAAATAGCATATGGCTATGTTATACTACCTATTTCAAATCCCTGTAATGTTTCCTCCCCTCCCTGCTCAAAATGGATAATTGAGCCAAGCTATAAACCTTCTGCAGATGAGATATATACAAGTTCAAAAAGCAGATGCAGGACACGTAGGGTTTTTTTTGTTGACATTGTCTAAAAAAGTATCACATACCCTGATCAAACAAAACCAGGTAGTAATAGGTAAGCTCTCCCTTGCTACACTTCAGGATTTTATTTCCCCCTTCCTCGATAAAATTTTGTTTTCATTTCTCTTTCATGCTGACAGTCATCAACACGGGGCATGACCTCGTAATCCTCTCACACATGACTACCTCTTACTTGCAAAAGAAATCCTATTGATCTTTACTTCTTACGTGAGTCAAATTATTCATGTGACTCAAGATCAGAAGGCTAGGACCTCCATCCATTCCTCACAAACTCTCATTAATGAGTAGGGAAGTGCCTCCTCCGAGCAAAAATAAAACATCAGAAAACTGGTTCCATTCATTAGAGGGGAACAGCCCTGTGGGACGGTGCCGACCTACAGCTCTCCCGCCTTTCAACGGGAGCAAAGTTTCCTTATCGGTTTCCCGGATCAGTCCCCGGACCCACGTGCTTTCGCATTTCTGTCAGTCGCCACATTCTACGTTCGCTATACTGCTACGGTAAAACACGAAACCACGTAATCTTATCACAGGGCAGGGCCGAGACCGAAGCCCCGCGTTTTTGAGGAAGGAGGGGGCGCGATGCCGCCGGCGGGACGCGCTCGACGCCCCGGAGGCCGCCGAGGGCCGCGGTGCCGGCCCGGGCCCGTCCCCGCCCGCCTCTCAACTTTGTGCGGTCGCGGCACCGAAAAGACCTTGCAAGGTCTCGTGTGCGGCCGGCGGGCACACCACTGCACACATCGCGCACGGCTGCGGCTACCCCGCCGCTCGCCTGGCGGTGGTCAGTCCTCCCAGCTGCCCTATCCGTTACTGTCTGATTAGCTCTGCGAAGGAGCCCCTCCCCGGCCAGCTTTCCCCGCCATCTGTTCCACACGCGATGGCTGCCGCCCAGCAGCCTCGCGCTGCCCTCCTACCTGGCACCCGGCTCCCGGCCTTACCCCAAAGTGCTAACACAGGTTCTCGCTGCTGGCAGAGTCAGGATTTCATTACTACTACTTTGACAAGTGCAGGGTTGTTTGTAATTTCTCTTTTATCCTGATTTTGATTGTACAACCACCTCCCACTGATTCAGTTTGCTTCAGTTTTGTTGCTCACAGATTTTACTCTCCACATTAATCTCCCTCTGGCATGTTACTGCATCTGTTCCCTTTTTTATTATTAATTTTCAAATTCCCACCATTTTTGACAAAAAGGAGGTAATCTACACTCTGCTTCTGCCCATTTCATTTTCTTTAATTTGGAAGATAAGTATGAAAGCGTGCCAAAGAAGTTAATTCTCCGTTAACAGTTTATTTTCTGGCATCCTGATGCCTTTGTATATGAAAACCAGATAGAAATAAATGTTGACTGAATCACAACAATATAGTCACAACCATCCCTAAATTTAATGAAAAGTAAACATATGAAGCAGAATCTAAAAAGTTTGTTAGTTATCAGAGTTGTTTCATGTTATCACTCATCCCTGCATTTTAAAATAACGCTTTTGTATATGATGAGCAGACAATAAAAAAATTAGAAATCAGTCACTGGTTACACCTCATTTCTGCTTCCTCCCCCCACACCCCCAATTCAAGTGTTATTGGTCCTTTCATCAGTCAGTCAGTCTGAGAAGATTAGGCATATCTCAGTCATTTAATATTAATAACATTTCTCCAAAACTCATTTCCAGCATAGATGATGGACTCTGAGGTGCTAAAATTTTTGGAAAAGGCATGATATTGAGCATGTTGCTAACTAATAGATACTAGTAGAAAAAAACCCCCAATAAATACTAAGTATTGTGCAACTCCCTAGAAGGCTGTGAATAACCACCAGGAAGTTTACATTTTATCATTTAATAATAAATCTTAAGTAGTGAAATCAATGAATAAGGCAGGCTGCAAATTCTAACAAGGAACACCAGTGATGACATACAGGTCAACACCAGAGCTTCAGAGATTAAATAATGCCACATTAACCTGCAAGGCTATGTGCTTTATTTATTATACATATAATAGAAATTAGCCTTAATGGAGTCACTGAAACTAGCAAGAAGCACCAATGCACAGTAGGATGGCTACAGCACTGCTAAAACCCAATTGGCACTTCCTTAGATATGCTGCTTTCTAGAGATCATATTGTTATAAGAGGGAAGAAATATCACATAATGGGGATCCTTCAAGAGAGTGACACAGGGATTTAGGGCAGCTTGGTGGGTCACCGGAACGTGAAAGCATGTGTTCATTTAGTAATTTTTCCCTACCTACAAGCTGACCTTCAGAAGTTCTCACAGTGTTTCATACAAGCAAATGAGAATAATAAAATTTAAACTAAACTAAATCTGCTTCTCTTCTAGTCAATTACATTTCCTACGAAATTTCAGATGACATTTCAGTCAAAATATCTTGAGCCATCTATCTATCTATCTATCTATCTATCTATCTATCTATCTATCTATCTATCTATCTATCTATCTATCTATCTATCTTCATACCTGAAAAAATGCATGATGACGTAATAATTTCAATTTTGAAATTTGATTATTCTCTCGCTTCTTAGGATTTATTTAACTTCTTTGGCATATGTAAAAAGCAACTACATCTGACTGCAACTGAAACAAATAATACCTTCCTATTCGGTTTGAATGAAAAAGAGGAATGTCTTTTAATGATGATTCTGTTACACAAGAATAGTGAAAATTTTTTTTACATTAGATGGCACACTGAGATATGGACAAGTTGTTAAAAACTTGCATCTTTTATATGATCTTTTCCATTAGCATACTGACATGATTTTTACAATGACTATTTTCTCATTAACCAAGAACAATATACGTGTATGTTTTCTACTCTCTGAAGAAGGGCTTCAGGTAAGCTTCATCAGCAAGACCTAACCTTCCCAAAGTAACAGCAATTTAACACTGGCTTCAGAACTAATTTCATAAGATTCTCCTAGTACAGTAACCTCAAAGGTGAAACTAGGGCAAAAGAAACCTCCAAGAAAACTTTAAACAATCATGGTCAGTCTCACAGCATGGTGACATCTGCAAAGTTACATGACTGACAAGCAAAACTACACAGTAGAAGTTCTGTATTTCCCCAGTCTTTTGAAGACATACAAATTAGAATTACTAACTAGATTCAATAGCAGAAAGTGCATGTTAATAGCAAGTATTTCTAAGCAACATATTGCTCCAGGAAGAAAGGTGACAGGAAAAGGCAATTTTAAACTCTGTGGCAATGGTTTAGAATAGCTAATTGTAACCTTTTTTTCTCCATTTTTAACAAGTACATTTTGTTAACTTAGAAGCTGTTTAGTTGGTAATCAATCAACAGTGTCTGAAAACTAGGATACAGCAAAGAAGTGGGACTCCTGGAGAAGAGTGCTGTTCTGCAGAGTACTTTCTTTCCTCATTATGACACAGACTGCATATTTTTTTTCTCATTTATTCCTTTCATATATTTTTATCTCATTTTTATACATTAAAATCTGAAGTTCTTGTATTCATTTTATAATCCTATTTATTTACAATATCCAAACTTAGAATCAGTGGATTAGTGAAGCTTTTCTCCTTAGTAATACAATAATTCATACAAAACAAAGAATTCTTTTTGTATCTCCTCAGCTACCTCTAATTTCTGCCAGAACAGCACAGACAGGTCATGCAAGGCAACAGAAAGACTATCCACAATGGTGTAACAGCAGTACAGGCCTCTCTCAACTCCAGCACTGTGAGAAGACGGAGTGAACCAGCTGGTCCTCTCCTGAAAAGAAGAGAATCAGCAAGACGAGGCCAAGGCCAGAATACCCAAGAGATGCACTAAATCAGTGCAATTTCTGCAGCAACCTCCCACAGGCAGGACTCTAGAGCTTAAAATCTGTTTTCTTTGGCAAGCGCTGCAGTGAATGAGTCTACTACCCCCATAGGATTGCTATTACCCCTACCCTTCAAGTATTTTCACTGACACAGTTGCCATTTGAGGTGAAGGGAATAAATGAAAGAAGGCAAACCTTAAGTAAATATAATTTACATGCAACAACTATGGTTGTACCAATCCATGAAAAACATACCGAGTTCAAAATGCAAAACTAATGCCACTAGAGACACATAACTTTTATACCTTCACTAACACAGAAAACCTGTTCTGTGAGGAAGTGAGCTGAGAGGAAGAAAAAGAGTATAGGCTAAGGACAAGTTTCATTTCAGTAGGGGATGTTTTCCTCTGCAGCTCAGGGAAAACAGGCGACACTATGAGAACATCTCAAACCCTGCCCCACAAATTTCAGTTCAAGGGGAAAACAGGTAAGAGTTCAGGAGCACCAAATTGCTCATCTGTTTTTCCCTCTTCTTTTTCAAGCAGCATCACCTAACTTATTCCTGGAAACTAGACAGACATTCCAAGTGTACAGAGAACACTAAAATTTACAAAGTGTTATAGAATTTGGGGGATGGCAAGAAGAAAGATTTGAACCTATTTCCCATGCCTCAACATATACATTTTTCCAATAAATACATGTCAGCATAGAAAACATTTCAATTCTTGTAAGGAGATGCCAAACATGAACACACAGTACAAAAAAACCCCAACCCAACCCAACCCAAAAAAAGAAAACAAAACCCAACCAACCAACTAAACCCCCCAAACCCACAAAAAAACTCCCAACCAACCAAAAAAAACCCCAAGGAGATCAGGACCTTGCAGAAGAGTGTCTGCACTAGGTCAAAGAAGCCATGGCAGTTCAGCATCTGTCTCAAAAAGCAGGTGTCTGTGAAATTGTATGAGAACAGGGTCAGCACAGAGCATTACTTGCCCAAAATACTGTTCCCAGCCTCCAGTGATTTGCATCTCAGAAACTTTCCGAGTCAGAGATTGTAGATTGAAAAGCTACCTGAGTCATCTGTGTGTTAGGTATCCAGCTTTAATTACTTTGCTAAGTAAAACCAGGCAGTAGTCCTCATTTTTACATTTTGAGTATTTTCACAAAAAAAAAAAAAAATTAAAAATTATAAATTCGCTAGTCAGATTTCCTCCAAGATATCCAGAGCTTTATTGCATATAATCAGCCTTTGCTAAAAGGAATGTGGTAAAGCCATTTGGTTAACTATCACAACAAATCATTATTAATAAAGTTCTGCTAAATCCAAACTTTAGATATCTTAACAACTCACCCAAAACTTTTTTCAAGTTCATTAACCTCTAGCATATTTTTTTCTCTAAATACAGGCTGTTAGAGTGGTACTTTCTTCCATCTGTTAAACAACCGTGCTCTGAATTACACAGAAATTTAGCTGAATAAAAAAATGATTCATTGAATTTAATAGTTTAGACAAGGCTCTATTTTATTTCCATTTACTCAATGGCAGAATTCTCACAAAGCCCAAAAAGTACAAGACTTGGATAAGCACACAGACTTCTGTTAAGTGATAAAAATCTGAGCTTTTTTTTCCCCCATGAAAAATTTAAACTAACTTAACTTTTTCCCTTAAGTACTGAGTAAAAGCTGCCAGATTTGTTTATGGATGTGCATTCTTGGGGGGAGCAGGGCAATGGAACAAAAAAAACCACACACACAACCAAAAGCCTGCAAACAGTTGGACAATAGCATTTTCCGAGGCAAAAGGAAGAAGTTCTGCAGTTACCCAATTTCAAGTTGCAATGAATAATTGACATGTCAACCTTCTGGAGTTTTCTAGAAACATGTAATGAATAGTGCAGCAAAAGACATTGGGAACTATACCCAAGGATGGAATATGCTCACGGGAAGTCTCTCATTGCACACTGCCCTGTACCGTATCTTCACTGAGCAAGAGACTGAAACATCCTCTTCACATACTTGAGCTTGCCTCATATAGACAAAGCTGTGTTAATTTTTATATATATATACACATATACATATATATATATATATATATATATTCCTGGTCATTCTGCTGAAGAAATTTCAGGTTATTACTCTGAGAACTCCTATGCTTAAACGTGCTGCTTTACACTACAGTGTCAAACATTTCAAATATATTTGTCCTACCAAGCACAGCAACAGAAAAAAATGGTAGCTGCAGTCTCCCTTGCTCTTCTTCCTGCCTAAAAGCATGCCCCCTCTTCAACCAGAGCTGAACATTGCCTCTTCTACACACTAGTAATTCACTTTTATAAATTATAGTTCATAACTCACTTATTCAGATCTCCATTTCTAACACAACTGAGGGCTGCCCGTGCAGTCAATGACTGCAAGTATCTACAACAACTGTGGGGAAGCCTGTGGCAAAAAATTAGCAGAATGAAATTGGTACTACAGCATGTAATAGGATAAGGGGTACCTGGTGAGGTGCAGTTGGTGCTCAGATTTACTCAGCAGTTCTGTCAGTTTTAGGCACTCCTCTCTGGCTCCTGTCACATCCTGCTGGGCTTGTTCCAAACGCTGTTTGTTTCCATTCAGCTCTAATCCCAGTTTTTCTATTTTCTTAGAAAATTATAGAACCAAAGAAAGTATATTTAAGAAATACATAGAGATACATTTTGAGAAAAAAAACTGTGATCAAAGCACCTGAAAATAACGCACACTTCTATGTTTGAACAAAAGTAGTTACTTGATAAAAACTGCAAAACAAACAAAATAAAGTATTTGAAATTACATTCCTATGAAAAGCCAAAATGTGTTTCATATTTAAATACTTTAACATACAATCAATGTTGTTGTGTTCATGCAGCTGAAGAGTTACGCACATTCAAATATTTTCCAATTTTCTCATGTGAAGGCTCCATTTTTGTGGCCTGAATTCACTGTGCTAGAGAGCCAGAAAGGCAGTGGAACAGTCGCCATCTTTGAAAGCTGCTTGACATAGGATAGCTCTTGAGATAATTAATTTTTCTTTTTTTTTAATGCCTATTACATAACGAATGATAAGTGAGCATTTAGCTTTCTCACCTAATATAACACAAGAGAATAAAGGTAATTCTGTGATTTTACCATTTTTGAAAAGAAGTAATTTATGACTTCTGTCTGAACCCTAAATATACCAGCTGCTGTTAATCCTATTATTTTACTAATATCATTAGTCTTTATATATCAACATAGTAACTAAAGTTGATGAGTCTATTAATTTATTTTACAAATAACAATAGTCAAGTTTGCGTGATCAGCATCCTCAATTCCAGTGATACATACTAGACTTATCTCAATTATATTCTCAGCAATTTAAACATTTTTCATAAAAATTCTCAGAAACAATATATTTTTCTTTAAGTCCATATACAACATACAAGTACCTGTAGGAAGACATCTATAACACAATACTAGACTTTGTCCTAAGGATGCTTTTAAGGACAGTAGAGTACCGAATAAGCTGACGATGTAATTTTATCATGTAGTAACTGTTCTGCACTAATTCTCTACATAAATATTTATTTGTCATTGGGGCTGGAGGGAACTTGCATGTTTTTCAGTCAACTAAACTGTGAAAGGTCATTTGTAGTACAGAATAAAACTGTTCATATAAGGAGTTAGTGCTGAACAGCTATTATACTTTAAATTCATACCATAGCTTATTTGTGATAGCTTCCTCGTGTAGACAAGACACAGTATCTTCTTTAATGAAATTATTCAAACATCCTACAAAAACAAATTAATATAACCCCAACCCAATACTTACATTTGAAGCACTTTCGTAACAACCTTGTCTCTTTTCATCCCATAAAAATGTTAACCTAAACTACTTATATGAAGTTATGATGTCAGACAAATACAATCTCTTCATCCAAAAAAACCCAACACCATTTCATAGGGCTGGGGGTTTTTTAATTTTTAGTTTTGCCATTTACTTAACTGTACACTTTTTTCCCCCAAGATCACTCAACAAAGGTTAGTGAAGGAAATTTTGATTAGAATTTAAATGTAACCGTGGTTTATCACATGCACCTCCTACCAAATTACATTGGGAATTCCAAGTTCAAATGCAAAGATGGTAAAACTATCTACAAAATTGTTAATAGCCTTCCCTTCTAAAGAATATAACAACCTATTACACTGACAGAATTTTTTTAAAATTAGGTGCTCAAAGATACTCAGTTACAAATGCTTTGCATTTTCACAGACTTTTGTGTCTTTTAAATAGAAGTCTCAGTGGGTTCTCTATTCATCTTAACAGTAGCAGTTCCTAAGTGTTATTTCTCCTTCTCCATTCATAGTAAACAGGGACATGAACTCTTCACTGTCATTACAAGATAGGGAAGTTCTGCAACATTCCTAAAATTTGTTTTAAAAGTACATCCATTCAGCACACCTTTACACAAACCCAAACCACAAATTAGTCCAAAAGCATCAGCTAAGTACTTAAAAAAAGCACAACACAGCTGAGAACATAAATACACTCTAGATCACTCCTTCAGGGAAAAGTTTCAAGGAACAGATGGGCTTTACACCATTGCCTCGAGTTAAACAGGCTCAGTCAGGTTTTGACACAGACCCACAGAAGGAAGCAAATTCCAAGTGCAAGAACCTCTGGTGAAAATGTTTTGTTTCCATCAGCCAGATGTTGAACCTTCAGGGCTGAACTCAAGAACACATACATAGATTTCACTTGTCATGAAAGCGTAGGGGGAAATTCTCAGATAGGGAAGTGTCACTTCATGACAGATCTTAGAACATTCACAGGTGTCTTATAATTTCTATTAGAAGTATCAAGAAAACAAACATGTGGCTTGAAGAATAATTTTACTTGTGCTACTTTCATCAGTAATTCCAAAATCCAGTATCAGCTCCTTTACACTCATGCATACATGTACACACGTTTGTGCACATGTGTAGGTATATACAGACATACATAAACATCTTAAAGTATCAATGTCTGGAGGTACTTGCAGCATGAGCTATATGAAGAATAGGAATTCTACACAAGAATTCTGGTAACGACCATGACAGAAACAGCAGACAACCTCATGAGAAAGGGATGGCAGAAAAATGCCACCCAATAAAACATGTTAAAAGCAACTCAGAAACAGCCAATCCAGGTATATTTAGGCTTATCAACTAAATTATTCTTTTTGAAACACCAAAACATGTTCATTCAAAATAATTTGGAAGGAGCCACACACCACACTATATTTACAGGCTGAAAACAGACCATACTCTCAACACTATGGGATACTTCAGTTTAAAAACTCAGGTAATAGTTTGAGACATGAACCCTCAGAATCTGAGACATGTTCATATAATAAAAAACAACCCTCTTCTCTCTCCTCTCAACAATAATAGTCTAACAAATACACTCTCTCCTGAATTCTGAAATACGTCAAGTCTAGTCCAGCATTAGGTCATCACAATGTAATTGGGATTTAATCTACAGAGAAATTACAGAATCAATGAGCCTTCTTCACTGTTCCTGCAGGGAACCTTATCAGCAGCATTTTTCCCAACTTTTACTCAGAATAATTTTCATGTTACTTCAGTTACCATTTCTTCTATCAGCAAGCTGCAAGCAGTTCTGTAGCTGCTATCCAGGCCCCAGTCCCCAGTAGGGACAGAAACAGAAACAAACCACCAACTAAAGCATTTTGCTGACAGCTCTGTTTCTCATGCAGTGTTAATTTGATCCCTCAGTGCCTATCACCTGTGATACAGCTTTTTACCACATGATCAGAAAGTTATTTCTTCAAGGTACTTAACTTTTCAATGTATGTGAGAGACAAGAGATGGAGCACAGAACTGCAAAAAGACAGATGACAATCTTGCATTTAAGAAAATCTGAAACAGATTTTCAGTATAACAAGGAACAGAATTATCATAATGTATACGTACAACAAGACTACATTAAGGTTAGAACAGGCAACTTCTGGTGCTTAACTCTGCAACTTTAATGTTCTTATTACTTCTGCACATAATTTCAAAAGTACTATTTAATATGTCATGTTCTGCAGTTGCCCAAACTCTCAGGAATATCAACAGGCACTCTGCCATGGAAAGATGGCAGGCTAAACCTCGTCATTATTTGTAAGCTGAAACATACTAACACCATCCTGCATCCATATTCAGCTCTGTTACACAAAAGTTTTACTTAAACAAAAATGAAGAATTGGTGAAGTACCACTGAAGTAAATTTTTATTCTAAATTAATTATTCTTTTTTCAGTATTACCACCAACCACCTTTTATATTTTAAGTTTTTCACTCTGGAGCATATAGGACCCTATCATATCTTTTCTTGAAACACTTAACTGTTTTACTTCTCATTCATTAGTTTGTGATGCATTTAAAAATTATCTTCAGATTTTCCCAATGCATTTTTAGGGGGACACACTGGAGATGCTCATTCAGTGACAAATGCAACTTACTGGAAAATATAAAAGATGATTTCTCAAACACTGAATCAATCCTCAGATGTCCTCTTCATAACCTATCTGACATTATCTTCACCTAACAATACTTATGCATGTTACAAAAATATGCTTTTTAATTAAGTAGATGTCTCTGTGTAAAATCTGATTAAATGAAATAATAATTTCATTCAGAACAAGTCAAATTAAAGATTCGAATAATTATTTAATTCTTTTCATGCTGATCCTATTGTATGCAAAAAATATAACTTAATATTTCAAACTAGCAGATGTTTTCCATAGAATTTTACATAAAATCAAACTGACAGAGAAGACAAATACTTATTTTTTTTAACAAATGAGAATGATTAAGTGGTGATACAAGAACCTGTACTCTTAAAAAAATGCAAAAAACAGGTTTAGAGGACTTTTAACAAAATGAAAAATAAACTAAAATCAAATTAATTCTTAAGTGATTTATGACATTCACTGTTGTCCCAGTATGTTCAGACATCAGGAAAAAAAACAAAAAAAAACCAGTATAAAATAAAAAGTAAATTCTGCACTGACTGTATCATTGCCCAAATTCTGCAGTAAAATAATTCTGGAGAGTAAAATATTAATGTGAATTTACAATACTTTTTTTTTGTTTCATACTTCATTTGCCACCCTAACTAAAAGATTAAAGGGGCATAAAACAACCAAAAATAGAAGAAAAAATACAGAGTAATAAAAAGTGAAATATAATCACTGTGGTGGTTGGTATTTGAGTGTACATCCCCAAATGGCAATCAACATCTATAAAAACATACACTCTTCAAATTAATACACTTTTACAGGCCATGATACTCATAAGCTTAGCTTCATTTACTAAAGTAGCCTTCAAAGTAGTGAGACCAGTGATAGTGCTCAGGACCAAGTCTTTCAAAGAGGTGCCCCCAGTATGGCCTTGCACATACCTTTAAATACTATGTGTACCAGTGACAGGAAATTTTTGCTCTATTTAACACTGATCTCAGTTCACGTTGCATTCCATACCTAATAATATACTAATTAATCAGGGACAGAACTAATTGGATTTTCTTATTTATTATTTTTTAAATTTAAAAAAACTCAACAAGATTGGTTTTGTAGCAAGATTTCAAGTGTTTTACTTGGATTACTATCAGTCCATATGCAGCAGGGGTCATTTGCAGTCATTTCTATCCTAATCCTGATATCAATCAAGCAACTCTAGGTTCGGAGTGGTCTCTAAACCTCAGACCTCCCAGGCATGGCCATCTGACATAGCATATTGCACCTGAAGAACTATCCAACTTTGTAAAGAGAGTGAGGGCCATCACAAGGTTAACCCCCACCACATCCCAACAACGGCTTTCTCCCTTTTGCATTCTATTTGAATTACTGCTGCTTCCCATTCAAATATGAGTGAGGATACAAAGCACTCATGAAAACTACATGTGGTTTCAAAGTGGAAACCTCCTTACTGGAAGTAGATTTATTATAGAGCTGTGAGAATATATAAATATGTACGCAAGGCTTAAAAGAGTTCACAAAGACCACCTCTTTCTAAGAGGCAAATTCACAAAAAAACCACAGGACTACTGCAAATTCTGCAAATCGTTTAGCATAAAATAGGAATCTGAAAACCTCTTCTGACAGGAAAGGCAAGTAACCTGAGCAGAAACACAAGAAGCAGCCCCAAGAAACATACATGGTTCCTCTGGAATGTTTTTTTCTGTATGGCTAGCTCACAAATCAATTGATCTCTAAAGACCAGAGGGACAAAGACATAGCCTAGATAAGAAAAGCAGGCTGTGATTTCTCGGATGGCTACTATCCTAACCCGATCTGGTGGGGCTCTTGAATTCCTCAAAGACAAGTAGTTTTGTGACCCCTTTGTCACTTGTACTGCAAAGAGTGACAGCACCAAGCAGTACCACACACCTTGTGTGCTCCACTTTAAGGCAGAACCTCAAGACAGGAGCCATCACCTAAGCAAAGGCCATCAGCCACAAACCCTCTGCTTCCAAATTGATGGAGAACTAAGGGAGACAGGACCCTGCAGTTTGCTAGGAAGAGCAGGGGTGCTGGAAGAACTTTATGGGAATAGCACGGAGGGTGGATGCGCTTAGAGGAACACACTTTAAATCTCACTGAAGCAAACTTGTTACCTGCAGTTGTTAGCTGGGGCAAGAAAAAAACGTATGTTGCAAAGTACATATTTATGAGTACACACACGCAATTTTTTAATTAAGAAATAATCTTTAAGGTCTGTCCTTGTGCAAATTCTTGAAGAGCAACATGGTCCCTGTGGATAAATACCCTGGGAAACGACAAGAGTGAATGGCTGAAACATATTATACAAGGATTTTACCTCATAATTTCCATGAAAATATTTGCTTTTAATTTGCCAAAATATCTGAACTGCAATACTATTTCAGGAACAAAACTTCCAATCCCATAGAGATTACTACAGTCACATTTTAACAGAGAACATTGCTGTACTACAGATTAGCTCAGCAGCTACCAGCAGAGATAAGAAAGTGATTTTGTTCACAGTGGAACAAGATGATTTTTTTTGTTAATGGATTGCACAGGGGGCAGATGGGGGACAATGAGGTAGTGCAAAATATATGGTTCACTTGCTGATAAAAATTTCAGAAAAGGAAGGATGCGTGTAGAAAGAAGGAAGGGGAAGATTACACCTACTTTATTATTGAAAACTAGGAGAGAACAAAACCTGTTCCTTTTATCCTTTCAAACACTATTTAAGACTACTGATGTGAGATTGGTTCTTACTTCCCGGACAGCATTAAGGAATAGCTGAAAAGAAAGCCTATGCAATAACGACTGACAAGTGATAGGGACTTTTACACTCTTTTACTTCTGATTATTGACACAATGACTATTGCTAAAGCAACCATTTTTTCTAGTCAGAGAAGAAGAAAAAAACCTCAACAGAAACCAAGAATTTATTTAAGTATGTATACCCACTATATCAAGAGATATGCAATTCTTTTCCTACTTTGAATAACTTTTAATGCACATAAACAATTTTCTCTTTCCATATGCTGTGGGGTGACATCACTATGGATGACAGCACATGGATCAAAGTTACATGGGCCAAACTACACCTATGAACAATAAAATCCCAATCCTGTGTTATTCCTCTTAGCAGGCCAGATGCTTAGGGGAAGCAGACCTGTACAGGAAATGCAGACAAGTGAGTACAGAAAAGTCTACTCCTGGAAATCCTAGTCCCAAGGATTTTTCTTAAGGAAATAGATAGGATTTAATGAAGGCTGCTCATACCACTGATCCTTGAGGAATGGATGGCTGACAGAGGAAAGCTATGCCATAGCAGAGCAGCAGCAGCCATATTCTAATTTTATATATATTGCAGGCTCGTAGGTCAATGTCCTCCTCAAAAATCTTGAGATGAGCTAGTAAGTTCAGCTATAAAAAAAACCCGATGTTCCTCCTGAGCAGGCCAGAAAATTCATATCAAAGCAATGCTTAAAGTACTGCCATTTTACTCCTTATTTACTCATTTTCAAATTAATGCACTGAATGCCCAAAACACAAAATGATTCATTAGAAAGAGTTCAGTTACAGGAAAGGTTATCACATTTCTTTAATGCTTTCTTGTCCAAAAGCAATTTGGGTTTGCTACTTTTAAGACCATTATACTCAAGGTCAGACCGGGTGAGAAAATTTCATGCTAAGAGTTTCAAGATATCTTCTGAGTTTTGGGGTTTTCCCCCCTGCCAAATATTACTCAAGTATACATTTACTGATTTAATAGAATTCCTTTTCAAAACAGAATTTCCAGAGCATCTTTATAACTAATGAGGGAACAGAATATCAGATGCAGATATAGACTGTTACAAGAATACACATAATGCATAATCCTAACCCATCTTCACCAGTTATTAAAACTTGCAAGTTTCAAAACATCTGGTGATATGCTGAATGTCACAGCTGTTGAAAACTCTAGTATTTTAAAGCCTGACTTATGAAAGCTTGATATCTATTCATAAAAAGACATTTCAGTGAATTAGGGTCTTCACAAGGTGTTACTGATCTTGCTTTGGATACTCTGAAGCATTTCCAGGATATATACCCAAATTCTTGGCCTGAATTATTTTTGATGAAGACAGAGTCAGTAATCTCTCCTCTTATAACATCTAAATTAGGTTACTATAAATCATGGATTTATGACAAATGAGATAAACATTCCCAAAATACCCTTTGGCAAAATGCTTTTGGACTGCAATTTTGCCAGATTTTTATTTGTCTGCAAAATTGTCAGTCTATAATGTACAGAGGCATCATTTAGGTTCTGTCATACTGCACAAAAATACTTTGGTGTGTAGCTCTTCCTATTTGTATAGGTTATGCATGTCAGTGAATCTCAACTTCTTTTTATTTGGACTCATGAACAGCCATGCAGGCTACTCTTAAAAACCTGTGTGTTTTAGTACAGTGTTTCTGGAGTTTTTAATTCTGTCACCTACAAGGTAGGCAACAGAATTCTGTAATCCCCCACTTCAAACTATATCTGCCCAAATTTAAAGACATTTTTACAGGTTAGGATTACTAGCTTGGATTTGTTTCTACACAAAGTATTTATCTGATTCCACAAAACATGATAAAACAAAATTAAAAAGCTGCAGTTGCAGTTTCTGGAGCTGAATTTAACATGTCCTATTACTTTACTGCAAGGACACCACAACTCCCAGTGGAGCCATGCTACTGGTAAGAACTATTTAATAAGGATGACGCCCAAATTGGCTTGGACTGCAAAAACCAATATTAAAAACTGTTTTCACTTCTACATGCTGAAGCTTGCAAGATTTTATAAGCCAAATATAAATTATTTCAGATAAACAGAAAGCAAATTATTGACAGTGAACTTCATTTTTATTTTTATAAAGCAGAGCTGAAAAGAGCAAATGATGTTAATCTGAGGAACAATTTCATAGTGTGTCAGAAGTATGATTTCTGTTAGAAATGCATAAATTATGCCATGCAGTGCTTACAAATTAACAAAAAAAGTATTATAAAAGTGAAGCCCTGCTGTGTCAAATATGCCACACAATTTTTGTTCTAATAACAGCAATTTAGGTTAGGGCGTGACTTTTCTCCGATATAGCTGTGCTAGTACAACCCCTAGTGTGGACACAGTTTACTGCCATGAAGGCATTATATTCATATAATTTATAAAGCTTGCTCCTAAGCAGTAAAAGTATTAAGTAATGCACTTTTATTTCAGCACAGCTACATCCCCAGTGGGAGGGCTGACTGAGAGAGAAAAAGAGAGGGCAGTAGGTTATGCTACTTTACAACATATCAGGCCAGATGAACAGATGTGGGTTTTATGTAGAGAAACTGTTTGGTACACATCTTTCCCCCCACCTCCCTCCATAATCCTGATGTTAATCAGGATCATGATGGATGATATTACAAACCAGTTATTCAATTTAAATGGTAACATTGCTCATTGCTTCTTAATTTTTAAGAAATATTAATGTAAAATGTTAATAACAGAGAGTTACAACAGATATTGACACGTGGGTATTAGTCCTAACCAAACAACAAAGATAGGAAAAAAGCTATTATGATAAAAGAGAGTAAGACCAAAGACATATACTCCCTTTAGGTTTTCTAAATTATATAAGTTCAATTTTGAATAAGATTTATAAATACCAGCATATGATAAATACCAACCTATATTTACTTGACATACAGATGTATGTATCTGGTGATCCTAAATTGTACATGTGGGGCTTTCTGCCTATTCTGACACATCTGAATAATTTTAACCCTTTTTTAAAAGTCACTACTCGTAAACTAAAAAATATCTTCAAAAATGAAATTTATCCACAACACAATTAAAAATACAATTATATCTCAAAAAACAGTAAACTCGCTCTCAGTATGTTAAAAGGAAATCCAAAACATGATCCTTTACTTTTAAAAGAGAAAAAACCATCATTTAATTCAGAATAGCATGAAAATACTCATACATTATTGTCTCTCTACTTAAAAAAAAATCAATATGTATTTATTATGAACAGATGGTGGCCAAGGAAAGTATCAGCTCTGTCTCTTAGCCAGAAGGTCAGGTCATGGCTGAGAGACCAAAGAACAATTATTGTTTGCTATTCAGTGCCACATAAGATAAAACATTTCAGGTTTTCTTTAAATACAAAGATGGATGCGGCTGAACTGTTTTCACTTTTTTTAAACAAAATAATTTGCAATGACTTATTAACATTTGTTAAACTTTGATTTAAAAATCCCCAGCCAACCAGCAACAACAACAACAGAATAAGGCACTCTAACACTCTTCTTGGATTGCCTTTAATATGTTAAATAATCCTAGGACCTATACAGAACTTTTTGGGTTACTGGAGCCACAGCTATAAAACAGCTGCTAGATACTGAGTCCGAGAATTTCAAAATTGCATGTTTTCCTTTTTTTTTTGATGAATGAACCAACAATTATATTTGAACAATATAATAAAATAATTACTGAATATCTAATATTTATCTAATTATTTTTGCTGATAGGAACTCTCCCTCACATCATTTCACTTAATATCAAATTATAAATCACCACATTTTGGTGTATTCAGCCCCACACTGATTAAAATACCAGTATGTCAATACATGAGGTTAAAATATTTTGTTAAATTTTGTAATTTGTTCAAAAGGCAATCCTCAAGCAAGTTGGAGAACAGGATTTAAAATCCAAGATACTTCTTCAAGTATCTTATTAAACACATCCTGTTTTATTTGAATGCCAAGATTATGCCAACTCTTTTATCTGTGATATCTGTCAAGACACAGACGACAAGCCTGTTTTTTGTTTTTCAGTGTCCTTAGGCCTAAAGGATGCAGGAGTGAAAAAAAAAAAGCAAACCTTGAAAAAAAGAATGCTATAAGACCTCTGTTTTTCTGCACTGTATGATTATCTATACATGTTGAAGGGTTATTTCACCTAATAAGCTCCTCCTTTGGATTTTACATATATTTTCTTTATAACTTGAATTAATATTGCTTCCAGACTAAGCTTGTCTATTAAGTTAATAAACTTACTGTCCTACATGAAGCTTTTGAGGAACTAGTAATTAAAAATTTAATTTTTGAAGTACTTCATTTTTCCCCTACATATATTCTTACATAGGGAATGGTTTGTTCAGTTATTTACAAGAAAAAGAATGATTCAAAACCTGTTGGATAGGCTGCTCAAATAATAAAAAGCATATTAAAAAAATCATCCTCATGTGCATCTTATATATCTGTGTATTCAGACGACTCTTATGTGCAAATCACAACTTATGAAGGAATACTGAAAGTTTGAAGTCCTAGAGAAAAATGGATAGAACCTCAAGAAAAAGGGCACTTCAGAAGATGCAGATTACACCTGTTCAAGCTGTTCACCAAGTATGTTGCAGGTTACTCTAATAATCTTCCTTACTGCATGGGATGTTTTCTCATAGACTACCTGTAAGGCATATACTGGTTTTTGTATCATTATAAAACCCAGTTTTAGATAAGCAACAGTTAATGCCAAGTGGAATTTTTCTATAGTTATTTTTTTCTAGAAGGTTACTTTTGTTTTGGTTTTGTTTTTTTAAACTTTTCTATGAATCCCAGCATTAAGTAACATTTAATCTTTAAAGAAATTGGAAGATAAATTATTTTCATTTTTGGTATCATTAGGTTATGCTTAGAGTCTTTAATGTTCTGTTAGGCTGCATGTATAGGTAATTACGTGTGGATTTATTTGTGAAACAGTGTATAAACACATGTATACAGTACACAGAATTTAAGTAGCTTGTATGAATAATATGATAGAGTAATTCTATATGAAAGCATGGAATGAGTGATGCGCAAAACTGAACATACTAGGGCTGAAAACAAGATTAAGATAACCAAGACGTATTTATTTAGCAGTAAAAGCTGGCTTTTTGCCATTAATTTAGAAACCATTTAACAGTAATAAATGACCACTATTAGAAAAATGAATCATTCCAGCTTCTGAAAAAACCCTACTTAGGCTACTAATAACTGCAAAGTTATAGCAGTATTATCTCTTACCTGGTCCTTAATTTCAAGCTCCCTTATAGTTTTTGTTCTGTACTCTCTGAGCTCCTTTTCTGCCTCATCCTTCTTCATTTTGGTTTGATTCAACTGATAGCGCATTTCTCCACACACCTGTTAGATTACACAGACAACATGATCTGTAGCTTGAAGAATCCATAGACCAGGGTTTGCAATTAGATCTTTTGGTGCCCTCTACAGGTCGTTGAAATGCAACATATTTTTAATTTACAGATATTTTAGGTCTACAAATGGTAAATGTTTTTACATAGAAAGGTGGATCTGAATTCTATATATAGTCATTAACTTTGACATATGCAGTACCTTCTAGATTCAAATATATTTGGATCAAGATTTTGCTAAGTATAAATACTTATGTTGTAAATATATATCACTACATACAGTTAGATGACAGTTGCTGGTTTTATATTCTTCTTTCACTCCCTGTAAAATCCCAAGAAAGTCTATGTCAACACTTTCAAAACCTACAAGTAAAGCATCTATCACACTCCTAAATAAAGGTGTATTTTAACTTGCCAATCTTACACTGTCGAGAAAGAAATTGTTTAAATGTTAACACAATAATTTTCAAAGTTCAATCAGAGCATTACAAACTTCTTGCAAACTCAAGATAAATTCTTTAAAAAATAATGTCTAATTTAAACAGATACATGGTCCAGAAGAAATGGATCAAAGCAACATTTCAGGAAATCATTTCTACACAGGACAATTACTCCCCGCTGTTGGAGTGTTTGTTATATTATCCCCTCGATCCTTTCCAACTGGCAGCTCAACTTCAGAGAAACTGTGAAGGGGTTAGGAGAAAGTGAAAGAAATAAAGAAAACCAAAACAAAACCAGAAGATCACTAATCCCTTCCACATAACTTTACTGCTGTGCAGGGTTGTTATTCTTCCATTTTTCAATCTAAGCTGTCCCTCCCCTTTTTGTCCTTATCCTGTGCCATCACCTCCAATTTGTGCCTGTTCATTTCACCTTAATTAACCAACCAAATACATGCACATGCTTTAGTGAGAATGCAAATGTGTTTACTCCCAGCTCCTCTCAGTCAACTTTCTTTCCAGGTCACTCTACTTTCCTGCCTTGCTAATATTCTTTCAGCACTTGCTCCTTAAATGTACACCCTTCTAATTTGCTGCTACAATCCTCTGTGCTTCTCAAAAATGTTCTCACATATCCTACAACCCAAGTTAATGTCTGTTTTTCAGTCTTATACCTCTTCTCATTTTCACTTTTTTTTTTCTCCTTAAAAAAAAGGTAGGGAAAAAGTAAATATGCATACTGCAATGAAATCACTCTAGGAAAAAACTAAACCAACTGTCATAACTTTTAAAAAGTAGCATCACTTATAAATTCAAAGGACAGCTTGTGAATTTAGCCATCGTAAATAACGCAAAGCAGCAAATTCTCTGAAGAATGGCAAAGTTTAAAGCATTTTTTTAAACAATAAAATATTACATGCAACTAAAAAAATCTTGAGATGCAACTGCAAAGCTTGCAAACCCTGGCTTTCTACCTCCTCCTTCCTTTATCTGAAGGATGCAACAAAATGCAATATGTCACTTCCTCCAAGTGAAATTAAAAAAATACAGCAATCCTTGCCTTCAGCTTCTCCATACACTATGCAAAGGGAATAACACAGAAGAATCAGCAGATGGTGCTGTCCTAATAATGGATTTTTCAATCTCCTCAGGAGCGAAGGAAATAGATCCTCACTCCATATTTTCTTCCCCGACTTCTGGTGCATGAAGAAAAACAATATTTTGGATAAAACTCAAAACTGAAAGTGTTGCTATTTGCTGTTTTTAATAATGGCAAACTGAGTTTGGAAACAAGGAGTCAGATTCACAAATAAAGATGTCACATAGCCAATGAAAATGTCAGTGTGATGCACATAGTCCTGTCAGCTCAGTGGTTGGGAGGTTCCTGCAGGATTTTCAAGACTTCTCAGTTTAGTACAGGGACACAAATGAAGTTTTCCAATCTCTCAGGACAGTGCAATTAAAACACAGCATGGACTATTGCAAGGTGACCACCTATTCACTTTGTATTAACATTAACTGAAGCAGAGACTGGAACCACAGTACCATCTCCTGAGAGATAACTTCAAATTGGTAGGGTACAAAATTGTTCTTTTCAGACCAGTGAGTATTTGTACCTACTGCCTCTTTTACCACCTCCTCACCCCTGTAAATGGTGCTAGTTGTTTGTGAAGCCAGCCTGAAAGATCAGAATTGTGTTTCAGAACTGGTAAATCAAACCATTCCGACATTCTTAAAATACTCATTTGTCTTTCAGTTAAAATGAAATTAAAGTTTCTAGTAAGTTCGGATGACTTTTTGCTGTGAATTTTCTGCAATAATTTAGCCTCTTTCTATCAGCTAGGAGAGCAGGGGAAGACAGGAACTGTTGAGAACCTCTCCAGCAATCTCTAGAGGCCCAAAGAATAAATTGCTCCTCAAATCCTTGCAATTAATAATTGGGGAGGTAGGATGGGCCCTAGGATTATTGGTAAGGAGCATGGACATTTCAAGATGCTGTAACAAATATTTTTTTCTTTCTCATGTTATGACCCACATTAAGGTGCTAATTGATTGAGAAACATGCAAAAGAAAGCACCCAAGAGTGATACACCTACACAAGGTGCATGTTAAGCTCTAATTCTTAACTAGAAGATCTCTTTGTACGAGGCATACTTTCAATAGTACTGAATCAAGCAGTATATTACAAAGAAAGTCTAAAGGAAAGTACTTAAAAAACAGTGATTTGATATAGCTCCCTTTATTTTAGCACTGCAAGCTGGCAGCAATTGAGTACACTGCTGAATTCTATGTTTTCTCACTCAGACCAAACACAATTCTTACTGAAACACTGGAATAGAGTTTTAAATAGTGACCCTCATAGGCTGCAAAGTAGAAAAGTTCACTTCTTCATGACAAGGTGACTTGGAAACTGAAAAAAATCTTTTACCCCTGCAACTGGGATAATTGTTGTGCCTCTGGGATATTGAGATGAAGTCTTCAGTTACCACACATTCCTTACCAAAATAGAGGAAAACGGACAAGGTAAAAATTCTCTTTCAAGTCACAATGATAAAGAAAACCAAGCTCAATACTCAATACAAATGTGTACCTTATTCATCTCCATTTCACGAGATGCAAGCTGGTGCTGTGATTCTTCTAACTGGTTGACTAGAGAATTCTTTTCCCTTGTAATTCTCTCCACTTGAGCCTCCAAAAAAGCCACCTCCTTAGACAAAGCTGTCACCTGCAAAAAGTCCAAGAATACGGTAATGATGCAATTTGACCAACTACAGATCAAACTCTTGTGGAACCTTCTCCTCAAAAGCAACTGTATGCAGACAAAATACGTAACATTAAAAATGTAATAAAAAAATCAAGCATGTACAATAAAAATATGTCCTATATTATTAATAATAGAATATGGCTACATTATTTTATTACTGGGTTCTCTGGTTTTAACTAATTTATCATACAGTAGTTTATTTGAAACTTTTCATCAACTGCAGTAGTCTCCAGGACTTGTTAATATGGACAAGGTGTCAGAAGCAGCTGAATACATTAGTTTTGCAATGTAAAAGTACTATTTGACACCTTCTTATCCATCTTATGTAGACTGATTCAAACCAAATCCTGTTCCCCCAGCTAAAGAAAACTGTTATTGCAACCACAGATCTTAAATTAATTTTCAAGTTCAGAAAACATTTCAACACTATAAATCAAAGCATTATGTCGTGCAAAACTCATATAGAAATAGTATATTAAAAATTCTAATGTAATTCCGATGAAATTTTGCTGAATGATTAAAAAATATAACAATAAAACAGAGACGGTGAACCTTCAGCTATTTAGCCCTGAAGCTTACTAATATAAGTGGAAATAATGGTGTCTGACAGTTCTAGGTTAACTTTCAGAAATTCAAAGCCAAACCTAGAGGATTATACATTCATAACTATTTTTCACTCCTTATACATCCACCTGATATATGTATCATGCCAATTCTCCCCTTCAAACAAACAATTTCATAAAGTAAGCAACAAAATATTAATACAAATCTCGACTTGATGCACAGTATACCATTTCTACCACCTAATAATCCTAAAACATAAAAGTAGTTAATCATAGATAGGTGTAAATCATTAATATAGATCATACTTTTCTACAAAGTCATCCCATATCTTTAATTACCAGGCATGACATCATCATAGTGTCACTATATGTTGTTTAATGTACATGCAGGATTTTTAAAAAGACTACAACTACTTAAAGTGGGAATCGGTTCCAGTAAAACACTTTTCAGTGGGTGATGAAATATAAAGTAATGTGATGACATGGAGTGAAATGTTCTACCAAAAAGAAGTATTAAATGCTTGTCTAATAGGCTGTATTTTGGAGTGAATACACTGTGTTAAAAAATACTCTGCAACGAAACAATTTCATAAAAGGGATAACTTCTAATACATAGCAAGGAGTCAAACAAGGAATTGCTTAATAATGGCTCGTTGTCTCCAGTGGAAGGTTATTTTTTTTAATTTCAGTTTCCCTGGCAACCGATCACTGATGATCAGTTCACATGCTTAAATATCACTTAGTCTCCATCACTGTGCTTAATACCTGTTTTTATATCTGGAATTGGTGTCAAAGAGGTTTTTTTATACACACTTAAATGCTATATTTTGTTCAGTCTGTGCGCGCCGGATTTTTAGAAATAAGCCATACAACTTATAAAAGAGTCACAAAATATAAGAAAAAGTCTACAATCTGGAGAGAAATTCACTCTCTTGTTTCCAAACCTCCATCAGAAAATGGTTGTAGATGCTGCAAATCAAACAAGCATGAAAACCACTAATTCATGAAGTATTTATCTCTCTACACTTCTTCCCATTTCAATCACCTTAGAAATGCCTCATCTATCATAGGCTTACTGCTTTTAGCATGAGCTTTCCTCTGTAGACTCCATAGGGCAGGAACCCCTTATGTTTTATACTCAAATTACAGTAGCATCTAGAAGTCTAAAACAAGGTTATTGAGACTATCACAATGGTCACGGCATAAACGATGAGACAGATTCTGTCTCAGAGAGTTTATAAACATTAGTAAAAGTGAGAAAAGAGATTCCAACACATTTCTGCAGGTGGGAAAACTAAACATATGATGAGATCACTTTGAAATGATGATATTGTAACATTAATGTATATGTAAGATCAAAGTAGCAAGGAATCCTAAATTTGACGTGCGCTAACTTCTGAACGCTCGCCTTGGCAAACTAAATAATAATTTTTATAAAAGAGCTAGGTACAAACCTTGCATCACATATTACTTAACCCTTGCTTACCTTGACAAAGTGCACTAAAAATATTATGCAAACTAAAATAAAGTGCATCAACAACATAGTACGTATCTAGCGACATAGCACAAACCCCAGCCATTCAAAGGATCACTTAGCTACCACTGCTTTAAAGAATGGTAGAAGTGACTTACTGAGCTCTCACATCCAAAACTAAAAATAAAAGACAAGCAAACGAAGTTTAAAGAAGATGATACACTCATCGTAATGCACAACAGAAAAAGAACCAACTCATACCATTGCTGCCAAGTCCTCCTTTTCCTTCTTCATTTCTTGCCGCAGTGCTTCTTTTTCATCAGCCCTCTTATTTAGCTGGGCAGCCAACTCCTTTTCAAGATAATTCTTCTGCCGTTCCATCTCACTTTTCAGTTGCTCACAGTGGACTAGAGCCTAAAAAAGCCCAATTTGCTTAAGTGAAAGAAACCTAAGATTTTTCAAGAAACGCAGCATTTATCTAATACCTTCAAAGAAACCAATTTGCTATTAGAAATGTCATATTTTTATTTTTTATGCAGTTACTATGATGTTTATACATATCCTACTGGGTTAGCATCTAGAATAGGACTAACAAAATGAAAACAGATATATATGTTTGCATGTATATACAGGCCCTACTGCAACTGAGAAATTTAATTGCTTTCAGGAATCATGGCAAAGGAGGAAGCATTTTCCCAAGTGTATTTTCCAAACAAGTAGCTGTTCTTGCAAAACTATGATTATTTGCCCTGCATTTAAAATTTTAAATTCCTGACTGCACATCACTATAATCAGCCTCCAGTATTTGACTCCTTGCAAATACAGTGGTTACTGTCTAACTGAAGAACTGACAGAAAAATTAATAAAATGGATGCACTTCAACTTTGTCTCCTCCTGAAATGAATTACTGAGTGCAGAATGCTAAGAAACCTGAAAGCAGTCAGTAAAGATACAAAAACAAGTTCGACAAATTGTCTAAGTTTCAGGTTTGTCAAAAATTAATTCTACTAAAAACCTCATAAAGGTACTGCTTAATTTCAGGTGCTAAAACACAAGGTTATAGATGTGTTTTCTATGAAAAAAGAAGAAACATAAGTTCAAGAATGCTCTCAAAACACTATCTTCTAAAAAAGCTAGGGAAAAAAGAATATATTTATCCTTTTATGCTGCTGTATCTCTGCCAAAGTGTAGAATTTGAGTGTTATGTCAGTTTAAATCAGAAATACGCTACTCCATTACAAGTAAATCCAAGTATTCAAAGCACCCTAAAGGGAGCTTTGCTAGCCCATGAGTAAAGTAGATTTCATTTCAACATTTCACTGATAACCAGCATATTCTGTTTCAAAGCAGCTAGAGTAACCTCCTTTTAGGAATTCTAATTTATTACCCTTTATTTTCAAAATAATTTTTTTTAACTGCTTATTTTTCTTTTACTCAAAGCCAATCCCCTGTGTTCAATTTTTTTGGCATTGGACTGTTCACGAGGGGAGCAAGTTAAATGATGTTTTTTAAGAGAATGCTCTAACAGTCTCCATTAGTTTCATGGAAATTCTGTGGGAGCCTTTGCAGGGTCCTTTTCCTATGTCAATTCTCTACCATGGTGAGAAAATCCCTCTGTTACGGCACTGAATCCTTTTCTGTAGGAAAGAATCATCAACATTAGCAAACAACTGCCTGCATAAAACTGCTATATCTTGGCATACATCTAAACCAAAGCAACTCTAGAAGAAAATAGTTGCATTAGTTGCATTTCAAGAAGAAATGGGTATTTTGTTAGCTCCACTGTTCTGACTACACAATGAGCAGTTCAAACAATTATTCTTTTATGACATTTGTGTTGAAAATATATTCCTGATTTTGCTTCAATTATGGAAACTTAACCATAACAGATCTCTCTGCTCTACAGACACAACCAAAAGACAAGAAGAAATGGTGGTTTTAAATGATAAGCACCTGAGGTTACACTTTGGGTCAACAGGCTGATGAAATTGCAATTATAGCATTTAGAAGTTTAATGTGTTAACTTCTCACTTTTCTTATGTGGACTGTTCTATGGGATTCCATGCTAGTTATCAAGAAAAACAGCACTTAAGAGTAAAATAGGACTGGGGGAAAAAAAGAATGGTTTGCAATTACCAAGAGGTATACCAGTACTTGTAAGAAGGCAAAATTAATGCAGTATAAGTAAAAAATTTCTTCCTGTTCCTTCATATTAAAACACTTTCGGAGCATAAAAAAGACCCAGACTACTATTCAATCTTGTACACAAACAGGTAGCACTTCACACAACCCTACAAGCACACACTCTTCTCTTACAGCACTGGATAAATAATATCAATTCAATCAATACAACAATTATATCAATCTTGTTTGCATTTAATTACAAACACCAAACCAAAACAACCCTCTCTCAATTCCAGAGTAATTCACTAATAGTACAGTAGATGTCACTAACTATCAAGGAAATAATTTAGGTCAATGCAGGCTGATTGTGTACAGAACTGGGGCTAACACAAGCATTAGACCAAAACTGGCTTTATCATTATTATTTACGTAACACCAAAAGCTTCCCCCAGGTAGCATTAGACAAAACTTCTCATCTTCAAAGAGCTCTGATACTTAATCAGTTCTTGCACTGCTCTCATCTGAGACAAAAAAGACTTGTTTGTAAGCATTTTAACGATTCTTTTCAGAGTAGGTCAGAAATGTGATGTCAAAATTATCCTCTTACATGTCATGAATGCCTTTGAAAATTCTACAACTCAATTTGTATCACCTAGCCGTGAAACCACATCACAATTAAAAAATGCAACACTCCTTACAGTATTGATGAGAATTTAAGAACTCGAATATAGAGTTCATATTACTGCCCAGAAACAGTCACATGGCGCAGTTGTTTTAAATCTACATCATATCAACATATGACAAAGGTCTTATGCATGTATTCTCTCATTAGCATGCAAACTAATTAACATTTGCATTAGATCCAAACACTAAAAAGCTATAATTTCATTATGAATTTACCTTTGTTTTTTCGAAATTTGCCTCTTCTGCCATTTGCACTGCGTGTTCAACTTGCTTATAAGCATTACATTCTCTTTGCTGCATCTCTTTCATGCTTTGTCTCACTGAAACAAGTGCATCCATCAAGTCATCTCTTTCTCTGCATATTAAAAAAAATAATCCAGATACTTCTTCTGTATCTTTTTGTAAGAGAAAAAACCCCAAACAACAGGTATACCAAACATAAAATAAAACCAGATAAAAGACGTAAGGGTGGTAAGCAAGGCAAGACTAAAACTAATGAGTGAAAGACAGCATACTGCAAGCTTGGCAGATATTGAAAATATCATTTGCTTGACAATCAATCCTTCATTTCAGAAGCATGGACTGTTAGAGAAACTGCCAGTAAAGAGAGCAGACCTCAAGTCATCAATATACTGAAGCTGAGCACATTCTGTTGACATAAAATGGGGACCCACACAAATTAAAAAAAAAAGGCAATATGGAATTACACTGTCATTAAATGTAAAAAAAAGAGGGAAAAATAATAACAAGGAAGGGTTAGGTTCAACGAGTAATCGCTAGGTACGTCAAATGACAATCTAAATCCATTTGCTGCAAACTGGAACTAAGCCAAACAATAATACACCTTGATTCTACAACTCTTCTGAACTTTTCTTAACTACGACACTGAGATCTGTACTAAATGGTGAAGCAGAGTTGGTAAAACTGTAATACTTGACTTCACCTTTTCATTATTTTGATATGTTAAAAGCTTTTAAATTAAGTTTAATTGCCTGTGGTTTAGGTCCAGCTTGAGATTCTATCTGAAAACTGTTGTGTTCCCAATGTTGTGTGAAATGGTAAGACATTTTTTTGTATTTCCCGGACACCTAGCAGTCATATTTTGAAATTTCATTTCATTTTTGAATTAGACAAAGTTCCTTTGAAAATTCCTACTGAAATACCCTTTTTTTGATAAACTGCATCACAAGTAGAGGTAGCTTTTAGATTTTTTTAAACCTCCGAATGAAATAATGGTTTCAGATAGATAAAGAGGTCAGTTCAAATCTTTTATTTCAAGCTGCACTATAATATGACAAGAAGGTACTGATTTACAGTTTGTTCATATTTTCCAACATCTGTGACAAATAATTACTTTTGTTACAAAAGCAGATTTTGAAACATGACTTCACAGCAATAGAGCTTTCCCAGAAAATTCTTGGACTTGATAATAGAAAAAAATACATAAATCCTGGCAATAACCATCTAGTGCAGAGGGATAATGCCCACTTGATGGACTACATATATGTACTATGTCCCTTCAGTCTCCCTGCTTCTAATTGACCCACTATTCCATCTCTGGCAGGCTCATTCTAATACTTCAGAAATTCTAAGAAACTTCAGATATCTGACAATAAATAGATGGCTGTTTAACGAACTTTGGGAAAGTTGCAGTATCCTATCATTATTACTAGCAAGAAGAAAGGGAGAGTTTTTTTGAAAATGATTGACTGGCAGAATTCCTTAAGAGAAAAAATTTCATTTTGCTGGGGTTTCTGAATTACATATATTCAGCCTGTATAGTTGGGGTTTTTAAAATTATTTAAATAAAAGCTAGAATTAAAAAGAAGTTTGCACCAAATAATTTATTTTTATCCAACGGAACTTGTTTCCCCTGTCTTTTTGTAGTCAGGGAGGAACTGCTTCAGGTGGTTGGGGTAGGAAATGCATCCTACCCCAAGCACCTGAGCTATTGTTGATGTATCTGAAAAGTTCCCCATATGTAAGAAGAATAAAGTGGAGCCCCAAAAACTTCCAACTACAGAAATAGAATGAATTTTGCGAGATATAATCAATCAAAACACATGGACTTGCACAATATTTGTTCTGACAGAGAAGGATTTGTTTGTACAAAAAGTGCAGGAAGCAGACTGTAAATAGTCTAATTATCTGATCAGCCCAAGGTATCATAATTACATGATAACAACTAACACTCTCTCCCACTCAAAATAAGTAGCAAAGCTCTTGCGGATTTTGAAGTGCTTGCGACCTACATTCAGTGATTTCAGCATTATGACTCCAGCTTGGGAGTGTATTGTTCCACGAGTACACATCTCTCTGTGAATGTAACCCACCACACTGAGACTTAACTGGTGTAATGCCAGCAGCTGTAATTCCAATCACAAAGTACATACTCCCCTCAGCCTACCTTGTCAGCCTCTCGATGGTCTGTACGTGAACATTACAGTGAGTCTGTGCAAGAATGGCCTCATGCTGGGCACAGTTCAGGCACAGACCACCAACCTGGTTAGAATTTCTGGCTGAAGCAAGTGACTTCTGGTGTTTCAGCCTTCCTTCCAAATCTTTGCAAGTCTTCTGAGATTCTGAAAGCTCTTTTCTAGAAAGAAGAAATTAAAAAATATTATTTGTGAAATTATATATTTCTACAAGTTATATTCATATACAATATATGATTACAAATCCAACCTAAAAAGAACTGTAAGATTCCCTGTAATGAACATTATTTTACACATTTCAATAGGCTAAGGAAGATTTTAACAGAAAAATAACGGTTGAACTGCCCAATCAAAATTATTAAAAGACAGAACAATACCATGTTAATTTTTTTCTTCCCCTGTAGTATCAGAAAATACTGAAGTTAACCAGAAAATTATTAGATTAAATACTTGTAGGCTTACATTTTGTCTGAACAGAGTATAATATTCATTAGCAAAAACCACTACCAGCCGTATAAATATTTCAATACTCTACCAACTTTCTGTTGTTTTTATTAATAATATCACTAACTTCATATTTATTCTTTACTCCCTAGACAAGAATCCAGATGTAATCAGCACATTCACTCAGATCCAGCAATATACACTTGAGGTCAAACACGTGCAGAAAAACAGGCTAAGTTTTTTACTTGTCTTCAAAATTTTTACCAGGTGCTCTGAAGAATTTTCTCCAGAATTTCCAAGCATGTGTCAGGCTGGGGAGATCGCAAGCAATAGGAATGTTAACATCAGGAAGTTCCAGACAAACGCACACTGTGCACATACAGATCAATTTGACAAATTGTGCAATGAATCCAAAGCTTTGGGTTTGTTATGCAGGCCATCTGGGCAGCATACACATAGAAAGTCTGACACATTCTGGTTGCATCGGATTTACTGTGCACATGATATATACACTGCATGCATTCTTATTTCCATCTGGAAAATCTTCTGTGCACTTTTTCCAATTTTAGTACTTGGTCTATTACATATAATCCACTATAACCTGAACAGAATTTGCTCTGCTTATATCCTTAGATAGTCATGGTGCAACAAACGTATTGTTGGAAAACCTTGGACAGAAACCAGCAAGTGCTGTGCACACTCATCCTTGAAGTTAAAAGGAAAGATAGTCCACCGAAAGCGATATAATTTCTCACTTCAATAAAATTTAGCTTTGTAGAACTTCCTGTTTGCAAGATAGTGCCTCTTGGGAGAAATCAAGAGGCCAAATAATGTACTTGAGGAACTTTTGAGACAACCTTAGCCTCCAATAATTATTTTTGAGTAAATATAACACTTGAGGCCAAATGGGGGAAAAAAAAATTGGATTATTAGCTGAAATTTAAGATCCTCCTTTACATTCACTAACACAACTGGATTTGCACATTTCAGGTTTCACCAATGCAGAGAGCATTATTTAAACTTGTCTCCCTGCTATAACTCTTTTTACACACAGAAAAGTCTAGTATTTTCAAATATATGAAACCACAATTTATTTAGGGAAAAACATAATTAAACACATTCCGCAGCAGTATTATTAATGTATGTGTACAGGGGGAAGTTCAGTTCTGAAAACCAAATCCTTAAGTGGTTGTCTCTTCCTCTGTTTTTCCATAGTTTGCTACTTATTCAAACCTTGAATATTTTGAGGAGTACATGAGGACTTACTTTAAAATATTTTTGTGTTTAAAGAAATACAGGTCACACAGTTAGAAACACGCCTGTATGCTTCAAAATTGTGTTTTCCTGCTCCAAAATCGTTATGTGGCCTAAACCAGTTTGATGCTTAAGATCTCTAAAATTTGCAATATAAAATATTAGTAGAAGGCAGCTAATTATGGGAGTCATCACAAAGTTAAAATTGTAACTTGTCTTTTTTCTTTGATTGGTCTATCTTACATGACCTTTTTTAGGGGAGAGGGTAAAAAAGATAAGATGTTTTATATTGCTACTGTTTCTATATAGTAGCACTACATTCCATTTTGCTACATTTATATTTGAGAGAACTTAATAGAAAACCAGTTTTCAGGGACACTCACAAAACACAGCATTCACACATCCAGGCATTCTCTTAGTTAAATTCAGATTAAGAGTGGTTCATGCTGTTATGTAGAGACAATTTATTAAGGATCATTTTAAGAAAAAAAAAATTCACTTTACCTTAGAGACTGTATTTGAGCATCAAGGATATTAACTTTTTCTTGATAAAGAAGTTTTAGATTCTCCTTTAGAAAAGATGGGAGAAAAGATTTGTCTTGCTTTCTTCATAACAGTCTTTACAAATAAACCTAGACTTTACCCACATTCTTTTCCCCTGAGGACATAAACCTGTTGAAATACTAGTGGCAGAGAAACCTAAATGTTTCAAAATTCTGAAAACCTAAAAAGTGAACAACCCTCCCATTTTTTATTTCTAAATAAGGTTTTTTGCCAGATCCTCATATGGTAAATTGTTTCAGCTCCAACTACAGTCCTCAGTTCTCTACAATGATTCACAGAAGTTGATGATCATGTCTCGAGTTTGCTCTTGCTCTCCCACAAGTCAGCAGGTTTTAAAAAGGAATTATGAAAAACTTGAAGTACACAGGCTATTTATAACATAGTGAGTTACTCTTATTACCTGGTGAAGAACTAGGTATATAAATCAACCACACCCATGTTAAATACAGTGGTGATAACAAACCAGATAAAGCGCTACAAATTTAGCTCACTATGATGCTTAGAAAAAAGTTACAATCAACACGATTCTCCTGCTTTGAATGTGACAGATGAAGAAAAGAGCAATTACTGTAAAAATTAGTTTTCAAACAACTGCAGGCATCAGTGACCATGGAGGTCTTCAGCTCTAAAACAGTAGCACAAAAATACTAAAACTATATTTTTGTATGAAAAAAACCCAAAATCCCATACAATTAAAGAATTAAAGCACCCTATAAATTCCACAGTACACAAATGCACGTGGCTAAAATACATCAAAACTTTTCAATTAGCCAAATTTTTTCGCCAAAAGATAGCAACACTACCCCACTACTTCAGAGCAAATGGAAAATTAGTATCTTCTGAAATTAAACATACAGGAAGAGACAACATCTCTAAATTACTAGGACTCCTCTGTATCTCTAAAAGCACAAGGTGTGTAATTCAGCTTAGGGAAAGCAGATTGCACAAAGCTACTTTTGTACCTTACTGAGCCTGTGCTGCTCCAGGAGCAGAACAACTCATTATGAAAGAGCTTGTGTGGAGGGCTACATAAATGACACCAGCAAGTTCCCACCTGCTTGGGCGCTGTGTTACTCCTAAGAATCTCCAAAGTACAGTGAAGCCATAATCTTTAAACAAGAATTATCTCTGGGAAGTCATCATCTGCAGATACAACCTGCCACCACACTAATTTTAATTAGGGTAAAATGAGAAGATGAGGTTTAAGGGAATAAAATTTGAGCTCAGATTAAGGTTCAGTCAACGAAAACTTCTCCTGTGTCTGTTACAAAGTTGATCATCAGAAGTGGAACAACAACAAAGCACTGAACAGTTTTGCACAGGTAGGACTCTGTGAAGAAAGGTAATACCAACCAGTTCTACATGCCATTTTGCTTCGTCTCCAGAAGCTGCTGTAACAAAAGCCTGATCTTTGTTATGTGCTGCTGATGAGGTGACAGGCTGGTGTGTGCTACAGTCTTTACCACCTACAGGCCAGGGGTTCTGAGTATTTGCCTAAAATAAAAGTATTCATGCTTCAGTTATGATTATGTAGGCTGGTTTTTTAAACAAATGTACATATGTAAGTATTGAATTTTATAATCTTCAGTAGAATATAAGAACCAATAAACAAGTTAATTAGGTTAGCAACCTCTGATAATGATGTCACCCAAGGAAATCCATGTTTACAAATTCTCATTAAATTTTGACTTAAATTCTGTTTGCAGACAATCATTTGTATACCCTTCCGTAAAAATAATCTGGCCAGATCCTTGAGCATTGCTTAAAGCAACAACAAAAAAAAACTTACTGAGGCATCTAGAAGAGTTTGCTCTCTCAACGTGCATTCTGCAGTTAATAATTTCAGTTTCTGATGGAGTTCCTCATTTTCAAGTAAAACCGCCTGTTCTCGATCTTTCATCCCACACAACTCCTCCTATAGGACAAAGAAATTGCATTTAAAAGGCCCCTTAAGACAGCTATCAATATTGGAATACATCTTGAGACCAAGAATCTAGACTAACGTTCTCAACTATTTTAACCCTTTAAGAGAGACTAAGAATACTCAAAAGACAGACTTTGTATTTTTGCACCTTAAATTCCCATAAAACGTCTTTTAAAAAAATGCTTATCTGTATTTGTGATGAGACATAAAAATGTCTTCAGTGATCCTTAAACGCCAGACACCAAGACACAGGGTAATGGATCTACTGAACTGCATTAGGCTCAGGTTTGGTCATTACAGCAATCAGTCTCAAGTCTAAGTGTAAGCTGCTTTTAATGCAATTCTTTGCATTTGGGGGACCAGGGTTTTAGTAGGTCAAACGTTGTTGATACCTTGTAAAACTTCACTTCTGCTTCCAAATGGTTAATGTACTGTGACTGATCATTGATTATAGGAACAAGATCAGAAAGGGCTGGTAAGTCTCCAGGCACAGCTTCTGTGGGTTTCTGAATGAAGTAAAGAATATCAAGTGTTACATTCTGGTTTTCCATTATTGCAGTAAGATGTTGCTCACACACAGAATACAACCTACAGTTTTCTGGTAAGGATTCACAAAATACACAGAGTTGTTAATGAAGTCTCCTCAGAGGAACAACAGGTGCATTTCTAGCACTAGTTCATGATTCTGGAAGAAAACAAGCATCTTTATGCTGATCCCTACCTATCTTTGAAACTCATAATTCTAACACCTGTGATTTTGGGTCTGAAACATGCCTTTTTCTGCAAAAATATTCCATTATATACTTCTCAAATATAATTGAAGTCTAAAAAAGATCAAAGATTCAGAAACCTACATCCTTGTTTTTAAATATTACTTCTGAAATATTCACCATTCAAAAAAAAAAAAAAAACCAAAGAAAAATCCCACAAACCAAAGTAAAAAAAAAAAGTAAAGCAAGCTACTAATGACTAGCTATTGCATCTACTAGTTATCTTATCTACAGGTTCTGCAAACAATGCATTGAAATTCCTTGTTCAATCTTCATAAAGGTATAATCCCTCAATCAGGATGAGGTGAAAGTTTCTAGCAACAAAAAACCTTACAGTCAAATTATACCAAATATAAGTATTGGCTTTTTTAAAGATGGGGACACTTGAGATATCTGGAACCAGGACTGCAAAGACAAATGGAGGATGTCCAGAACCATCTGAAAAAACATCACTTTAGAGAAGGAATTCCAAATTTGCAACATATTCTGCCTGGCTCAGTAGAAATAAGCCCCATGTTCTATTGACTCAGAATTCACCTTGATTTAAATTCTTAATCCTAACTACTTAATAAATTTAAAAAAAAAAGAGGAATCACGCTTGTAAAAGTATATACAATATAGCCTTGATAATATTTGTAAGTCATCTGTTTCTCTGGCTCCTATTCATCCCTCCTTCTTTGAAAGCGTAATGAACACCTTGCAGCTGAGACCTCCAGCTGCCTCCCTGAGAGGATTATATCACAGCAGTGTTAGAAAATGTGGAAAAACTCCATTTCTATTACAATTATTTTTCACTGAAAAACCGTTCTAATGTTTAATCTGAAAAACATCCCTGTAATGTAACAATAGTGGTAAGGAATGTTTCAATAAAAGGAAAATAACAAGTAGTATATTTTCTCAACACAAAAAGAACAGAGGACCTCTGTGACATTTTTTTTACCTTTTTAACAATGTAATTTGGGATTTTTAAATTAATGTTCTCACAATATAACATGCAACAGAGGTGAAAGAACAGAGGTCAGGAGAGGCATATAAATTAGGGCAAATATTAAAATCAGAACTGAAAGACACATCTGATCAGTATGAATTACCAAACAGTTATGCCTGAGTCTCGGAAATGCTGTTTACATTCAAATACTTAATACTGAAAATCATTTATAAATTATAAACGCTTAGCAGCTTTAGAAGCCAGCTTTCTACATGGTGACAAACAGTTTTGCCAACATCACAAATAATTTGACCCACCTTGTACTTTTCCTGAATTTCTCAAATTTCAAGCATCTAAACCACAGAACTAGAGAAGCTCTGCCACCCTATAAACTGGTAGGAAACAACAGGAATCCATCACATCTCCAGCTATAACAACAGTGTCAGGAACAGAGGCTGGGTGCAGCTAGGTTAGCCAAAACCCAGCCAGCAGAACTGCAGTTGTTATTTGAAGCAACCTTGCTGGGCCTTGACGTCAGGTGATGAAGTGTAGAGCAGAAAGAAAATTTCTGCCCAACCATCTGTGTGTAATCAAAGAAAAGATGTACTCATTTGATGTCTATTGCAACTTTAATGAATGGGCAAAAAAAGGGAATTTTGTTACGACAATATTATTTATATGTTTGAAATGTGGTAAAGGTTATTAAAGGTTACTAAAGACTATAGTTTTTGTGAAATGTTTTATTTAGCTATAGGTCCTGCAACCATTTACTATTCAGCAGTCATCCAGGATTTCAGCATCACTCAAAGCAAAAGGTTAAGGTTACCCATAATCTAAGTTTGCTTTCCTTGACCTTTGGGAAATTGGATTCTTCTTATACAAGAAGCATTTCTGCAGCGTCCAGTAAATCACAAGACAAGCTCCTATTTTATGAGGTTTTGGGCTTTTTTTTGGTGTGTGTGCACTTTTGCAGTTCAACATTTTTTTGAGCTTTACACGTGGTCTGTCTTCAGAACACCTTCATATCCTCAAGCAGATGGAGGACAGCTGCAAAGGAGAATAAAGCCACCACTTCACAGGATATCTCTCACTGGAAGCTTCAAGAGGAAGAAATGGAACAATGCTGTACCAATACAGTAAATTCCCATTTTTTCTCTGTTTATTCCTCCATCCTTTGATCCACTCCCTGAAAGCACTATCCCAAGATTCTTAGATAAGAGTATTCCCTTTTCCAAATTCTCCAGTCTACTGAAACTTCCCAATACAAGTAGAAAACTTCACCAAAGAGGGAATAAAAGATTCTTTCCCTCCCTTCCAAGGCTAAATACAAACTGATAGTGATTCATGTCATGCCAAAGTCAACCAATGATGCACTGATCCCTTGAGCTACAAAACACTAACTCTTTCCTATGCCATTATGAGGCAAAATACCTGGAAGGACAACCATACTAAACTCGTGGATCTTAGGACACTCAGAAAAGTTAACTTTAAGTAAAATTCCTTAGTGTCAGAACAGTAGAGCTATGCTCATTACACAGGCTGAAAGCAACACAGCAGGAATACAGGCTTTAGATTACTCTGCTGTTAACTTTGACAGCAAAGAGCTGCTTGTCTTGCTTAGTATAAACCAAAAATATTCAGTGTAGGCCATCAAAAGATAAAACTGCAAGAGTGCCTTTGAATTATTTTCCTATAGAGATTCCAGAAACGAGCAGCTGCTCTGTAACTGAACGGTGCATTGCACATACTTTGGTGCAGTTCTGCTTCAATAAGGCAGCATCTGAGAAGCCCATGTAAGGGTGTAAACAAATTTTGACAGAGGCCACTGCATTTTGGCAGAGAACTACAAAACCTGTTTTTGCATGAATGTCTCTAATTCTTTCAAGAAAAAGCATAGTTAAAGCATAAGAAGGACATTGAGAATCCTTAAGGTACAGTCAAAAGAAAACAGATGCCGCTTTTTCAGAAATTTTTCCTTGTTGTCTATCCCAACTGTTTTCAAAACTATAAGGACAGACAACCACACTGTCTGGTCAACAAAAGAGGAGAAAAGTCTAAACCCTGTATTATAGATTCCTATTTCTTCAACTGTGGTCATAAGCATACCAAGTTCTGGCTGTAGCCTCAGGAAGCTCCCATATTTCATATTGTAAAAAGGATACAATGTTTCTTCCCCCTCCCCCCCCATACCATAAAATCAGCAAGCATGCCATTCATTCTCACAACACAAATGAAACCAGAAAAAACGTACATGTAATGACTTCTTCCTTCTTGAGGGAGACTCTTCACTTTCCATTCTTTCTTGGTGTTGCAACAAAATTTTAAGTTGGTTAACTAGGAAGAGATAAAAACCATTATAACCAATAAATAATTACTTCTTCGTTGAAATTAGTGTAATTTCTCAAAATGTTTAAACCATTTGCTTTCAGAGTAATCTTACCTGCATGACTGTGCTGCGGTTCCTGACTGGCTGCGTTCCCACAGTCACCATTGTCCCTATCCGCACCATCACTGCCCTCATCCACAGTGGACTGGTCAAATCCAATGCCATCCTCACCTTTAGCCAAGGCATGTTTCAGTTGAGAGATGCTCTCACTGGCACGTTCTAAAAAAAACCCCAACCACATCATTAGCCACAATAAACAAAGTAAAAGAAAGTATTTACTGGCTGATATTTTAAATGGGAAAAAACATGAGAGAACTACAAGCATTCAGCATGTGTCTAGCTTGACTACTTGACCTAAACTCAGACACTGGAAGTAATTATCTAATGCAAACAGCCAAAACAACTACTATATTTGCAAAATATTTACTAAATACTATTTTTTCAGAGAAGACCTATAAATAGCACCTCAGCCCCTCAATATATCAGGACTCTGCAGCAGCGCAAGTAATAATATACTTGACCCTTAAATATTTCCTAGCATATGAACCTTCCATACTTTTCCATGAACCTAAAGTTCATGCTACATTTTGTACAATATGCAGGACTGGAAACCAAGAACAGTATTTTTGCATTTTTGCTACCACATACTACAAAGCAATGTATCACACAATGAAACAAATACCTGAGTAAATGAAGTAATAACTCAGCAAACCGAGCCATCATAAAACAGTTATTTAATAAAGACCGATGACTTCTGAACAGGTATAAAAAATAAATAACAACACACACTATTCAAGGAAAAAACCCAACAAACACAACAGAAAACCTCTATCCAGATGAATATAAATATTTTCAAGAACTGACTTACTGACAGATGATACAGTAAAGGTCTTATCTAATGTTCAATTAATTTTTTCCTTGTATTCCTTTTTTTAATTTTTTATTTGATTCAGCTGACTTCACAAAAATCATAAATGCCAATCATAAATGCCATATCACTCTGATAAAGCTGAACATTTCCAATATGCCAAGAAAGAAAATTGAGAGATTTACAGCTAAGAGATGACAACTGAATCCGAAATCACAAAGTATGAGCTTGGTTTTAGATAAGGATATATCTAGTTTGCACCACTGGACCTCAGACAACTCACTTCTTACTTCTTTATTTCAACTGCCAATGTAGTTGGGAGATGGTTATTTCATTTTCTCCCCATTAAGCAATGTATATACTACCCAGAGAAGACAGAGTAGTAACCTGAGTAGTATGGCTTCATGCAATGTTGAACAAAGCAGGATCTCCAGGTTCTGCTGTGATGCCAAGTGAACCAAGAAAATGGCCCATACGTCAGTCACAGAGCGTCAGTCACAAGGGGTGAGACAGTCCTCCAACACCCTTCACAGCCACTTCACGAGAGTGCAAGGACACTCGTTTATGCTTCGCCTAAGTAGTGTCACAGCCATTTGTGACCATCAGTCACAACTCCTTGGAATCAGAAAAGTTTCATTGGTAGTTAATAATTTTAATTTAAAACAAAACCCCACTCTCAAAACCTCATTTGACTTTCAGAAACAGGAAATTACAGCCATTTTCTTCATTTATCCTTGAATTCTTTGGAGGGCTACTCTTCCCTAAGACTATTACACATGAAACATTTAGGTATAAATGCCCACAGAACAGCAATTTCACTCTTGTGAGCCAAGCACAGGAGGAAACATCTTTTATTGGAGTAACTGCTACAATTAGAAAAATGGTAATTTTTCCAACACACATCCTTAATTAATTCTTACATGCTTGAAATTTCTAAATTCCAATTTAGTTATGCACACATAAGTAAAAATATTTCTTGTCACTGGCAAAAAAACCTTCAAATAATAATCACAGTTAAGCATTTGCTAGGTAGAATTCAGAAGACATGCCTCAGAGTACATATTGCTGTAAAAATGTTAATAGCTCTTTTCTTCCAAATAGAAAGGTAAATAGCAGTTCAAGTCAGAAAACAAAAGCTAGATAAGTATTTCTGCCTTCACTTTTTCTGTTTTTTCAAGTTCACTTCATCTTGACTGAAGCTCGGAAACTGATTTGTTTCCCCACTGTAATGGTTTTCACCATTTTTCCAGTCTTCTCTACTTGGCTGTAACTTACCAACAGCTTACAAAATAAAAATAACCTCCCAAAAAGCATTATATTTAAGAACATGTTCTCAGTCCAGTATGCAACCATCACTCTCTTTTTAGCAGTGCTAATTTTTAATAACCTGACCCATTTCTGACCTAATAATCTTCTCTCAGCACTTCTTTTTAAAGCCCAGGCATCTTAGGGCTCACATCACCATTTCTGGTTACTCCACCCTTTAACGGATTTAATGTAAAAGAAGACATAAAAAGTATATTTTAAACAGTCGTAATTTAGTAAAACAAACCCAAATACAATTCACAAGGCAATGACTCAAAAAAAAATGGATTTAGGTCAAATATTTCACTTTTGGCATACTTGGGCTCTTCATCCTTTCTTGAGCATTCCAGGATGCTACGAGGGCGGAAGAGCTAATTGGGAAATGGCAGAAGTATCTCCCTGACGCAATGGCTAAGATATTTAGTGAACTGTGTTGTAACCATTTGTTGCCAAGAAGTGTTCAATGTCATTTAAGTTATTATGTGGTGTGTCATTTGATAGCAATAAAGTTCCCTCATTTCCCCATTCCCTGTAGATGTCTGCCAGAGAACCCCGGAGTATCAATATTTGCTCCATAGCCAAGGGACAAACAACAAAGCAAACCAAACCCTAACCAACCAAGCCCATATATATTGGTTTTCCCAGAACTTCTCTCTCTTTGTATTATTACAGCTTGTGAACTCCAAGCTGCTACTTTATCCACAAAGATAACATAGATCTTCTTACACTCTGTCCTCTTTTCCTATAAACATACGGGGCAGTAGTAATGAAACACATTAAAACCATTAGCAATGGCACATTGATGCCTATTTTTTTTTGACTACGCTTTCTTGCCTCTGAAATAATGTCACCACATTCTCGAAAGTGCCATCAAGTATTTGCTTTAATTTCTTAAAAGCTTGCCTTTGCAAATTACTAGTGTTGCTGCCATAGGCAAACACTCACCACTGGGAAACTGGGAATTAGGCGGTCCCAGTGGTGTGGCTTTACATTCACCAGATACAAAACAGCCAACACTTACTTCACTAAGAGTTGAACTGGATGACTAAAAGGGAATAAGTACATGACAGCATTTTTCCCAAGTAAGGAACATGATTTTGGGCATTAGGATAAAAGACAATGCATCAATGAGTAGAAAGATTATGTTTGTTGTTTCTGCCAATGTAAAAATACTCTTTTTAAATATGAAAGAAATTGAAAAAAACACTGTTCAAAAGTAAAGGATAAAAGGATGAAAACCCTTCCTTAAAGACAACATGATTAATTTTTTAATTAATTCAGAAGCAATTAATTTTTAAGTGCTTCCACATTCAGTCTAACTTTTTTGGTTAAGCTAGTCCTGTAATAGTACATTTTACAGAAGCATGGCCTCCGTGAAAACATACTTCAAAAACTGCTCACATGCAGCACTATGATCTGCGTATCAAAATCAATCAGCATATTTCTTTTCTATGTCTTAACAAGACTCTACAAATAAAATCCAAACATGTGCTCCTGTTCTATGATAAAACATCATCGAAGTGCTATTTCATATTGGAACAGCTGAGAATATAAATGAAATTGGACTCATGTGGACTGAAACTTCAAAAAATAAAACTTACTCACTATTAAGATCTTTGGTTCTCAGTGTTTAAGACATCTGAGCTGATTAGGAAAAATGACAAGCCAGCAGCCAAATTTGAGGGATCAAACTCAATACATAAAAAAGGCAACTGCTCCACGAAAATGCTGCCAAGTTGCCAACTATGATGTGTAAATCCCAGGCAGCACTTGCCACAGGGGACAGGCAGACAACTTTTCAAACACTTCAGCAATACACAGCTGACCAAACATCAAAAAGACAGAAATACATTACTGCTTATTATTTCATGGACAGAAGCAACGAGTGATCCTAATCCAGGATCAGGACCATACTATTCCAGGTACAGAGATATTCCTATTCCTCATTTCATCAAAACTTGAATGCAACTCTGGACTAGACTGAGTCCAGTTAAGCATAATACTTTAGACAAAACCAGTAGAGCCATAACTGAAACATGAATTAATGTTCAAAAAGCACATGATATATATTCTACATGATGAATAAATACACTTCAATGCTCTGAAAGAAGCATTGAAAACTACAGTTATTTTCTGTACTCATTGCAACTACAAAACCTAAGTAGTACTCCCTGAAAATATAGGATAGGTATCCCTTTTTCCAGAAAAGTATCTTTGTATAAATATAAATGGTAGATTTCTTTTTTTAATATGAGAATGTCAATAATACTGCTGAATTTTTTTTTTTTTTTTTACATTGGAGACACATTAAAGATCCATTCAACTTGTCAAAAGAAAAAAAACAGAGAAACTAGAGTCAGAAGACACAGAGGTAAAATACAACATGAAAAAGGTAGCTGTATTTCCAAAGTAGTCATCAGCTTCAGGGGAAACAAAACAAAAAATTAAAAGTCAGCGTAAGAACAACTTGCCATTGAAGTCAAACCAGAAAAAAAAACCAGAAGGGATTGAACCGGGTTAGCATTGCCTAAACAAGAGATGTTTTTTCAGGCACAGCATGGAACTTTTTAAAAAGAGTACTCCTTTAAATGAAAGCACCAAAGCTACCTCATTCACGGACTCAGAAATGCCATAGAAAATACTCTGGGAGCAAAAGAACCAATCATCCAAAACAACAGCATTGCCTGAAAGACACGGAAAATAACTCCAGCTGGTGGAAGCATTAAGCAACATAAATCGAAGAAAACAAATGGCAACTCCATGAGAAAGTTGTCATAAGTCTGTCACCCAAAGCTAACAGTCCAGTTCTAATAATGTCTACAAGAACATGAAGTTGGCTGTAAGTCCAACAAACAGTATCACTTTCTAATATCTCATGGTTCCCAATCAGCAAACAGCGTTAGAAAATTAAAGAAGGAATTACACTGATTCTTTAGGTCTTAAAAAAAACCAAACCACTGTAGAATTTTTGTGGAAGAGTAACTGACAAAACAGACAGTTAGACAAGTTAGTGAAAACAGAAAGAATATGTCCATTTAAAAAAACTTTCCTGTCCAAAATTAGACCAACATTTGCTTCTACTAGCAGCTAAAAATCTAAAATATTATATCATATTAACTCTTCTGGGATAGCATTTCAGTCAAGTAACTGCTGAAAAATACTGCAACTGAGAATTAGGTTATAAGGATTTTTTGTGTTTAGCACAAACTTACTTTACTTCCCATTCTGACATACAGCTATTCTTCTTTATTGGCTGTCAAACACAGGTATGCTACCATGGAAGTAACACACTATATGGCAGTTTTGAGACTAAAAGTATCCTATCTGTCACTACCTGTGCTGCTAGGATTTTATATGTGGCAATGAGCAACACCAGGCTGTTCATTAGTCAGGTCAGGTCTCAAAAGATCCCAAGATGTGTGAAATGCTCAGCTGTTTCAAAATAACGAATGCTTTTGATTTTGGTTTCTTGGTCTTCACTGCTGTATTATATGAGAAATATGTAGTTTTCAGCACAACTTCTACCAAGCAATCATCTTTAAAAGCACAGGGTTCTCTGGAGCTGCAGCAGTCATTGTCATGAGCTCTAAACCAGCCCTTTCTGCAGAGCATAAAGCACTTGCCTAAGGTCTAGAAACCCTCACGTGTGAAAGCCTCCAAGCATTGCCCAGCTCCTTTTGACAGATTCGCCACCCTTAAAAGAACATTTTATGTTCAGAAGAATACCTAGGAACAACTGCCAAATAAAAATAAAAAGCCTAAGCAAGAAAAAATTTAGAACGTAATTCTTAGCTGCTTCAGTGTCACAGCTACTTGAAGTGATGGAAACTGGGCCACATACTAATTTTTCCTAAGATGGTTTTGACTTCCCATCTCTCCTGTTTTATTTTTGGAACCACATAAAACAGCCACGAAATGAAACTTTATTTGTAGAAGTCTTATATTTTCATCTGTTTCTCTTAGAGTTTGTAACTCCACTCTCTGAAATTATGTAGGACACTGCACTCAGCAATGCAGTGGAATACAGAATGTAATTTCCACAATTTCCTAGGACAGACTTGAGGCAGACAAGATGTTTGTATCAGGCTCAGTACCTATAAAGGATGATTTGCCCCTCCTTTGCTCCTGCTCTGATACTGTCTCAGGTCAAACAGTGAGCCAGTGCTCTTTACTCAAGAGGCAGAAAATTCTACATAAAAATGAAACTAATAGTTCTCTGTTTAAGGAACCAGAAATATGCTAGAAACAAAGAAGTGGACTCTAAATAGTCTTCTCAATTTACTGCTGTTAAGAGGAAAGGGGAAAGTCACAGGAAAGTGACACCTGAAAGATAGGCTGAAAATAAATCTCCATAGACCGATGTCTATAGAGCAGGTATTTGTTTATCGCAGCGCTGGTGGTGAGGGGGATTTCTCCTCCTAACTCACTCACCTTTGTCAAGTGCTGTGGTACATTTATACAATAAATTTTGCTTAATGTTGCTATGTCATTACAGCATCATCACATACGTGCCGGAACTAATTTACATAGCATGATCTCATGGTTATTAGATAATTCTTCGCACTGTGCTTGCGCTTCCCCAGTTGGGGGGTCTTTGATGAAAGCTTCTAAAGTCTTCTTCGCACTTGAACTTTTCAACTTTGTCTTCAGGGCATGTGTAGTTAACGGTGCCCCTTGGTCCATCTGGTCTTAGCTGGCCTAAATTCTTGGTTTTGTGGCTAATTGGCTTTGCACACGTCAATTTCTCATTAGTACTATGCTTATTTACCTCTGAAACTATACACCTGGTAATTTTTTTTTCCTCTCTTTTTGTCAATTCTGTATTTTAGCAACTACTTAACTATATACTAGCCATTACATTGTATAAAAAGTTATTAATATCAGGTTATATAGGTATGAAAAGTTATGATTCCGGTTATATAAGCATCAGGTTATTTAGGTATAGAAGTTATGATTCAGTCTACATATGTAAAATCTATGATTCAGTCTAAATAAGTATAGAAAGCCATGCTTCAGGTTATATTGCTAAAAAGTCATGATTTAAGTTATATTGATATTAGGTCACACAGATATCTTATAACCCAAGCGATATAAGCACTTTGTAACTTTGACCTAAGTTACACAGACATCAAAGGCATCACGCTCTGCTCTTGGCAATGGTGTAGTAGAAGGCCCATTGGACATTATGCCTGTCAATTTTCAGTTATTAATGTGAAAACAGCAGCACACCACTGATTCTTCTTTGCAAAATACCTCTACTCCCTTGAGAATAACTTTTTATTAGAAATCTTACTATCTCCTAAAGTTTTTAAGGTTCATTTGAAATGGTCTCAATTATGTGAAAGTTTACACAGTAACCTAATAACCCCAACTGTACAAATACCACCCTCTTAACACAGTCCTACACACAGCACTACAGACTTTCATTATACAAGGTCAGGAAAAGCTACATTATAGAACCTTTGTTATTTTATCAAAGCCTCTCTGTTGGGCTCTAAGACCAGTGAGGTCTTAATCAGGTTTTTTTGGTCCAGCTTTCTGCCCTCTGGCCACCAGACTCAGTTTCCTGAACACTCGGGCTCCCTGTCTTCTGAGGGATTTCCCTTTTCAACAGAGGACACTGCACTGAAATAATCAGTTACCCTTCCATCAAACTGAGCAAGGCTGTAAAGTGATTCTTCTGGCGTCCAGCATGGGTGGTGAAAACCTGTTGCCATGAGCTCAGCCTGTGTCCAGATAATGCTAAGCATTACAGGCAGGTTAAGAACACTTTATTTCAAAAAGATCAAATCATGCTCAAAGCATGCCACCTAAAATTGGCATTGAACCCAGATGACAGGAATGATCCCAACGGGGAGAAAAATGTCAAGCTGTACAACTACATAAGAAAAATAGGTAAAGCATTAGATTTGACAACTTTGAGAGTAATGATGACCTTGTTTGTCCTACAGTGAATTCCTAACACTGGTAGTAATGATGTGAGAAAAGCTGTACAGCTCAAAGGAGTTAAAAATTGTACATCACTGAGAAATAAAGAGGTTCTTTGAGAAATATAATGGAACTTAGGCTATATCGCCCTGTATTGGGGCTGTTTGTGCATCACCATGTTGATTTCTACTGAGAGGCACCCCTGGATGTATGAAATCAAAACTACCTCGGCATCATACTGAAAGGAGTAAGAGGGATTTGTCTTTACAAACAAACTGTGGGTCTGCTAGATAAGACCAGGTACTGAGAGATGAAAGAAGCAATGGGAGGAACCATAAATTCCATAGGAATTCCACCGACTGATGCAAGGAAAAGAAAAAGGGGGGGGGGGGCAGTTACATTAGAAGGGAGTCTGTATTAGGCAATTCGGGAAGCCTGTACCTCTCAAGTACCTCAGCCAACGGGGAAAGAGAGAGGGAAATGCAGCTGGGAAACCAGGACAAAAAGGAGGCTGCATCCTCTAAAAATTTGAGAGACCCCAGGGGAACGCCCCATGGCCTCTCCCTTTATTCAAATAAAGTAACATTACTCCTCTGTCTCCTTTTCGGACATAAACCTCTGGTGTTTGTGGATTAATTTTCCTGACAGTATGAAAAGAAAATTCTTGTTTCTTAGAATGTAAAGGAGAAAGGCACATAAGAAATTCAGGTCCTAAAATTATTTAACAAATGTAATGGATCCAGTGTAAGGGAATCCAGTTAGAAAAAGATAAAATGAAAATAAGTTGTGTGAAGAGAACACATGCAACCAATGTATCCATTAGATATGGTCAGCTCTAATAGTCTTATACACAGTTAAAGAGCCCTGTTATTTGTCATCCTAACTGTTCTGCAACAACTGTTAACCGCAAGTATCAAGTAGCATCACCATGCCCATTTAATCTACTGGAAAGGTAAAGAGAAATTATTCCTCAAAGTTCTATCTTCTGGGACAAATGAAATCTATCACAAATGTAAAGAATTGATGCTCTTTTGAGAAAGAAATATAAAATAGTTGCTGAGAATCAAGTATCAAATAGCTATTTGAAAGTATTTCCATTGTTTTGTCCTTTCTTTCTTCTTTTTTTTCTGGCAATGTTGTTTCCTACGACACAGGAAACATCACAACAGACCATGTGGTGGTGCTATGCTCAGAACACAACTTTTCGCACCAAAGCTTCACATACCCACAAACTATCCACTGGCTTTCTTCAGAATTCGAACATTTACTTTGCCCAGTCAGTGACAGTCTGAAGGCTGGTAAAGCCCAGGTGTCACGACTGACAGATTCAGGAGCTCCCTGTCAGGCTATATACCACGCTTCTTGGACTAAGTGGTAGGTATGAAAACACTCGATGCATGGGAAAGAAGCACTCTCACTAGAATTCATTTGTATCCTCATCTTTACCACGACTAGAATCCGATGCTTCAAGGATGGCCAAAACCCTCACACGAACCAAAACTGCACCCGAAGCAGCAGCGATCCTGCCCGAGCCGAGTTACGGTGGGACGAGCGTGTGTCACAGCAAGACCGGCGATCGGGTGTGGGAGAACCAGCGCAACTTCCCCGCTGCCGCCAGGGGCGCCGGCTGGAGCGGCCCGCCCTCACCCCGCGCCGGTGCCGCTCACCTCGGAGGCGCCTCTGGTACCGCTCCAGGGACTCCTCCAGGGCGAACTCCCCGCGGGGCGCCCGCATCAGGACGCCGCTGCCTCCTGGGGAGCAGCTGGCGCTGCCCCCCGACACCGGGGGCTCCCCACGGCGAGGCTGGGGAACAGTGGTTCCACCCCTTCGGCCTTCCCGCGTTGGGCTCCCGGAGGAGCCACCTGCGGGACTCCCTCCGGCTCCTGATCGCCGGCCGTTGCCGCCGGCCGCCACAGCTGAGCCTGGCAGCGCCGGGAGCCCGTCGAGCCTCCCGATGGCGGGAATGCCGCCGCCAGGACTACAAATCCCGGCACGCACCGCGTTGCGGGGGTCGAAGGCCCCGCCCACCGCCCACCGCAGGCAACGGTGGGAGGGTGGTCGCCGCAACCCGTCTCCCCTTTGTTGTGGATTGCGGCCGCAGTCGCGCCTGCGCACAGCACAGCCCGTCCGCCTACGCCCTCGGGCCGGCAGAGGCTCAGCGCCGGTCCCGTCACGGCCGGGGCGGATCGGGGCGGGAAGTGCCGTTTACCTCCCGCCATCGCCCGCGCGGGGAGCGCCCGCAGCCCGGAGAGCGCTATTGTCTGCGGGCGGCGCAGGCGCAGCGCGGCCCCGCCGCCGCTCGGCCCTGGCGCGTGCGCAGTGAGGCGCAGTGCGCGGTGCCGTTACCAGCCGCTATGTGCAGGGAATAACGCCGGGGCCGTTGCCAGAGGGACACCGAGCGCTCCGCCCTCGCTCCCGCATCCCGCGGGATGCCGGCTCGCTGAGCACCCGCTAGCGACGGCCCCTCCCCGGCGCGGCGAGCCTCCTCGGAGGGGTGAGTGAGGATGATGCTGCCGCCGCCGCCCTGGGCTGCGGGTCGGGCGGGAGCCGTGGCGGGGAGAGGGGCCGCGGTCGCGCCGTGGGTCCGCCCGGTGCCTATTGTGTCAGGAGGTGCCCGCCTGCCGGGACTTGGGCGGGCTGCGGCCGGCGGAGGGGGAGGCAGAACGGTCTGGGCACAGCCCGCTCCCCCTCCCCCCTCCCCGCCGGGCCCGTAGGTCGCTCCGCGCCCCCGCCTTCCTTTCCCCTCGTCAGCGCGGGGGGATCGCCGGTGCCAGGAGGCATCGCCTCAGGCGGGACGCGGACGGCATCCGACATCTGGCATTTGGTACTGCTGGATCCCGCTGCCCGCGTCTTCCTGCCCCTTTCCGCCCGTGGGGCGCCCCCGGCACACCCACCCATCCACCCAACCCTGGGGCTGCGCAGCCTCCCCTCCCGCGGGCGGGTTTCCGCGGTTCCATCTGAGACGTTTCCAGAAGTTTAATTTTTTTTTGGGTTGCCCTGTTTCACTGACTGCCCCGGGGCTGGAGGCGGCGTCATTTAAAAATCACTGACGCGCTTCGTCTGGGATGCGACTTTCCCCCCCGTCTCCTTAAAATAATATCTTCTGTGAAAGGGTGATGGAGAAAATCTGCGGGTTTCGCCTTTTCCCGTATTGCGTATTTCCACCCGACGAGTCAGGTTCCCTGCTTCCGAAAATATCCTCCCGGAGGCGTGAGCTTTTCCTCTTTCGAGGCGCTTCCCGGGGAAAACATGGAATCAGGGGTTTTTGTCCCCGTGGCGAGGAGCAGCCGGGGCCCACTTTGTGCGCCCGCCGTGGGGACGAACGGGTTACTGCGCTAACAAAAACCNTGCGAGCCGGGAGCGGCGGCGGGACCCGGGCGGGCATGGCGTGCGCTGCCTGCCAGCGTTTGCGAACGTGTTTTGAGCGCTTTTTTAACATAAGCCGACAATTAGCCCGTCAATGCTCGCGGCTTGATGGAAAAAAATGAGATGTAGATGCTATGCTGATGAGTTGCAGATACATGAGGATTGCCTTCTTGTGACAAGGGATTAGATAGCATCCACTGATCTGCACTTGGAGGAAATTATTTTCTTCCGTGTGGAAGCAAACGTACTCATAAAATATTTAAGTACTTTGAAAGAATAAAGCCTGTTCTAGCACTGCGATGATCATCTTTTCTCCTTTGGAATGCCATTCAAGGCATTGTGACAGCGTTCTTGGCCCTGGGCTTGCGTCTGTAAAATGATATGTGGGATGGGACAGTTTTTGTAAACTGAACGGAGGCATGATTAAATATGCTGTGATTTCCTATGATTAATTTCCTTTAGGAATTACTCTATGTCCAGATGCTGAGAAGTCTGTCTTGCTGAACTCTGCTGGTATGGAAGTTCCTCAACTTTAAATTTTATTTAACGGAGAAAAAGTTAAATATAAACACTACTAAGAATATCCCTTCACTCTTTGATTATCACTTTTTTAAACACTTTGTCACCTTCATCTAAATGTTCTATTCTTGTTGGCTTTTTTTTTTTTTCCTTTGTCTCATGGAGGTCAGGAAGGCTGGCTGAATAGAGAGAGTAGTGCAGCTGGGGATACAAAGAATTTTGTCAAAATCTCAAGAATCTAGAAGTTGTTTATAATGGATCAGATAAAAATGCTTTCTTTAATTCTTTTGAAGAGAAACCTTCTGACTTATGAGTTGTTACCAAACTTTGGCATGATAGTGCATTGTTTGAGGAGTGGTTTTGACATATGGCTATTTCCCATATCTAATCTGACTTTTGAAAAAAACTATGGGTTCCTCCTAGATTGTGTTTCACCTGCTGTAATGGACTTGACAGGCAAAATTTCTTCAAAATTCTGGTGATAACATACAAGCCAGAAAAGATCCAGATTATGAAATTGAACTGGAAAAGTCTATGGTTGTAGGTGAGAGCTTGGAAGCTTCCTCAGATGCCTGGAATGAAACCCAAGGCATGAGGAGTTGGAGAAATGGATTTGCGGTACCATTTCCAGTTCTTGCAATTGCAGGGAGAAGGTATTAAATGTATATTGATAGTATGTCCTTAATTCTCCTAACAGGGCAGCGTCCATGGCAGCACTGCTTTTCTTAGCTTTGCAGGCAGAATGGAACTGAGATACAACAGATTGTTTTTACTTTAGCAAAGAAAAGCTGTGAAATTCTGCTTTTTTTCTTTAGAAAATTCTGAACTGGTGAGTCAGATATTAAATACATGCAGATAGGAGGTTTTCTACAAGTAAATTCTGTCAGCTTCTAGCACTTGTGAGATTGTAAAAGGACACAATGTCACTCCCCCTCTTTGAAGGATATGCTACATAATGAAGTAAAAATTGATTCTGTTGTGATGGAGAGACTGCAATTTGAGAAAAGGAAGTCGTTTGTGACTGAAGGATGGAGCTTCAAGTCTGCTGGCTGGGAGCTGGGGTTAGATGTGTGTATCTCCTTTAAGGTGCACATCTTCACTGTGCTAATTGAGCCTGTGGGGGCCTTTCATTGTCTGTTAGGTTTATGATGCTCTTACCGAACGCCTGCATGTTCTCCGTTCTAGTATTGATCCTTGCATATCCATGCGTTTTCAAGGGACTGATCTAATGAGAGTAGCTTCCTTCAATGCACAATGCTAATGTTTCCCTGGATCATAGTCCAGGTAGGGCATTGAATGGGTCAGGATAGTGTGTGATTAGGTGACTTAAACGGTAACAATGTCATAATGCATGCAAATAACGGTGGGAAGAGAGGTGTTTGAACGACTTCATGTATGTCTGTTGTACAGGTATACGTGCGTAAAAATATTAAAAAATACTAAGATAAATTGCAAATGCCTGGTTCTGGCTTGTAGTTTAGTTTCTCTGATTCTGCCACCAAAAAGCTGGGAGGCTGTTTTTATTCTACAGGTGCATTTGTAGGTAGAATGATCTCTTTAGTTAAAATTGTGTTTGACCTTCAAAAGACCCTTATATTTTAAATTAGTATATATCATTTTTAATCATATGTCAAAACTAGCTTGTCCTAGACGTTTCAGATAAAAGCCGTAATTATATTTTAGTGGATTTTTGATATATTTAGATTGCAGATGGGGAGACCTGTATTTGGGAATATACTCAGTGCTGCATCACTGAAATTGAAGTGTCTCCTGCCGGCTCTTAGATTGTGGGTGAGAAGTAAGGGAGTGGGTGGATATTAAAGAGGCTGACTAGTTGTTCTCATATCTTAGTGCCTCTGTGTGGACTATTCCCAGTTACTCCCTCTTCTTTGGGTTTGGTACAGCATGGCTGCACTGCTTTGTTGCAGTGACTCTGGTAGTTTTTGAAGTACATGAGAAGTTAATTCACTCCACTAACCCAAGAGAACACTATTTCTTTTCTTTTTGTTTTGCTCTTTTTTTTTTCCTTCCTCCCTTGGATTAGCAAATTGAATTATCTTATTGTGTGGCCAAATGAGTGCCAGAGCAAGTACACACAACGAGGATGGCAGTGTCAAGCCAGGAAGAGGGGAATACTCATTTTTCCAGTAGCAAAGATACATTTAGTCTACTTTACTGTCCTATATGGCTGTCCCCTGTACCACTGCAGGCTACTGTGGTCATAGAGGAGGTGGGTTGTGTATAAATACAAGAAAACAAAAAATGAAGATACTGGGTTTGTTCTGTTAGTCTTTATTTGAGGTCCTTGATATGTAAAATGACCATGGCCACAGACTGAGCATTCAGAGCCTATCACTGGAAGAAAAAAATGTTTTTTGGAAAGCAAATGTGAAAGGAGAGAGGACAAGTAGTTCTGTTAAACGTTGTGGCCTTTGTACTAGGATAAGAAGGATTTTTGTTCCAGGCTAATGTTGGTGTCTTCTCCTTTATGGAATTTAAGGATGTAAATTTTCAATTATTTCCATAGTTTTGTCTCTCCTATTTACTAGTTTTGAAGTGTGTGGGTTTTGTGAAACGTAGGAAGGTGCTAGTAAGTAGGGGTTTAGAGAAATGGCGTGTTTTTAAATTCAAAATAGAGATTAAAACATAGTTTTTCTTTTTATTCCCTGAATGGAATGTGGTAAGTTTTTCACATGTGAGCCCAGGAAATCTGCCAGCTTTGTTTCTCCTTCTCTTTTTCTCCTCTGAGAAATTGTTACTGAAAAAATAGACTTTTCCTTAGCTAGGTGTTTTTCAGAGCTTCAGTATCATCACTGGTGGGTCTAGTGGGCTGATTCAGATGCAACAACTGCATCCCTCTTACTGTCTAGCTTCTTTGGTTGGTTCTGCTGCTTGTATTGCAAGGTTTGGTGTTCTTGTAATAGGGTCCTCTGTTTTCTTGTTTCCATTCTTTTATTCTGATCTAGTCAGTGAAACTTAAGAGGGTATTGTCTTTGACAAATAGCTGAGTCTTCTGAAGTCTGTGTGGTGCGTTTTCCAGATCTCATTTTGTACTTCATTCCAAATAAAATTCTGGTTCTGCTCATTTTGTTTCTTTCCAGGAAGAACTGCAATTATTGAGCTTTTTAGAGACAAAATAACAGAAGTGGTGCCACTCCCTGGCATTTCCAAGATGTTTCTTTGTGCGTAGGGTATTTAGTTAGTCTTCAGCTGTGGTATATGAAAAACTTGTAATCAATCCATTAGCAAGTCATTATGGTCTGAAAGTAGTAATACACTCAATGCATTAAATCAGATGTACTTGCAACTTTTCCCTCAAAATTACATGCCCAAATAATTTTGTTGATGATCTTCCTATTCATTTGCAAATATTTGGCCATCTAAATATGCACTCTATTCTGTGTTCAAAACTAAAGCCTTTTCAATTCTGTCTTATTTGTCTTCTTGAAGGGATTGCATTTCAGAATTAGGAAAAAAATTGCAGGAAGTTAGGGTGTCATGTTACCTTTTTAGTTTTCTCATGAGCATACATTTTTCCTGCTTATATTAGTCCTACTTTCTCTCGTCTCTACCCTGTCACCTAGCTGATTATTTGGTCCTGTGGAACTGTATCATCACAGGAATCTTGATGTCAGGAATTATTCTACTTCACTTCATAATTTAATTTAGTAAACAGAAAACACTTAATGGGTAATATTGTAGTTTTACTTCTTTTTTTTTTTTTCCCCTTTGGAATTTTCCTAAAAATGGCCACATAGATAGACCTCTGTTCTGGCTTATACTCAGTTATCTTTTCTCCAAGAATAGGTATAACCTAGTGCCAAGGCAGAGTTGAAAAAGGTGCAAGCAATTTTGGTAGTTTCTGCTGAGGCATTGCTAGCCTCCCATCTATTTTCAGCTTTAAACTTTTGAGTCAGTTGTAGTTTCTATTAAGGATTGTTCCTTCCACTTGATCTTCGCTTCTTCAACTGAGTCTTGAAAAGGCAATTCAATAAAAATGGCCTAATTTTTTATTCATGTTCAGCTATAGATCAGCTTAATTAAATAATTAAAATCTTGGGTTTTTACAATTTTTTTTTATTGCAAAAAAGCTGTCCCAGTTTCGTGAGATTAGTGATGATTACTCTTCTGGTCATCCATCTCCTCTTTCTTTAAATGGTCATATTTTCTTTTTATTGTACTTGATTTCCAGAGGGGATAAGCAGGTAAAATGAGGGTGAAACCCTTCTTGTAGGAATGACTTTTTGAGGTGATTCACTAGTCAAAAACACAGCTTGAATTTTAGCTTTAAGTTGACTGTGAAACTGGCTATTACAAATATTTTTTTTGATTTTAAGCAGGAATTATTCAGGAAGCCTTTGAGGAGCCGCTGAGAACCCAGAACTTGTTATTTAGCTTTTGCATTAGCGGAGAGTTTTGAAGAACGATGGCATCTTGTTGGCATAAGAATTATGGAACCTGTACATTTTTTTCATGTTACAGATAATGTTGTCCTCGGTGGTCATTTTGTGTTTGTTGTACTATTACAGTTCTTGTTGATGAACATATTAAAAGGTCTTTTTCAAAAACTGTTTTTCTTCTAAGTGTTGCTCAGTCATCATGCTTTTATAGCCATTTAAACATCGTGCTGATAATTTTATTGGGCCAGATTTGTGATAATTGGGTAGAGCCTTTATTTTGATCAAGTCATTGTATACTTCAATTTTTAACAGCCTTAGTGAAGTTAATTAGTTCTAAGTATGCCGTAATTCCTGCCTGTTTGTTTAAATAAATGTTTTTAGTTCCAACTATTAGCATTTTGATCACAAATTCTGTAGCATATTTTTTAATTAATCAAATCTTAATTAATCAGCTTTTAAATTCACCTTGTGATCTCTTTTTAGACAAGCTCCAGTCCTAATATGTTACAAAGAATCCTATGTCTAACTCTTTGTTGCTGAGTGTTCTTCGCCCACTATCAGTCCTACAGATACATATTACGTAGCATATCAGAAAGAGGCATGAACTCTTTCAGGGTCTGAAATGAAGATTGGAAGCATATGGGTGTTTTTCATCTGAAAAGAGATTCCTGATGTAGGGAATTGTCTCCAGTTGTTTTATGGGGAGCTGCAGTGAAGCTTCTGATGAACATGCTTTTTTTGTTTGTTTTTTCTTCTTCTTCTGTATATAGTACCGTGTGGCTTTTTTCTCTTAGTTTTTTTCCTAGTTGGAGGACAGTAAGAAAGATAATGTTGCTGGCACACAACTGGAATTAATGAAAAGGAATAGTTGGATATAGTCTGTAAGAGTATTATGAAAAAGAATAAATATTTAAAAGAAAAACCCTACCCAAAACCAAAACAAAACTAGAAAAAAGAACACCAAGAATGAGCAATGGAAAAATACATTCACACAAAAAAATATCAGGTTGAACTTGAGCTTGGACATAGTTTGAGTCAATCACTTGAAAGCCCAGATATGTCACAAACTATTTTGAATTCTTTTTGAAGTTTGGCAATAACAATATTTGAAATAAGGTGGCCATTGCAGAAAATGTATCCTTGTTTCCGTAGTCATAGTTTGCCACTTTGTGCTGCATCTTTATACCCTGTTTGTTTTGTTGGCTCTTTTTCTCATTCCGAATTTTATTTTTTTGCTTCCTTGAGCATGGGTAAGTTTCTGTCTGCCCCAGGTCTTAGTGCAATCAATGGATCTTCAAGTGCTGCAGATGACTTCTGTGTATGGCAAGATCTGTTTTTACACAAAAATACAAAGTCCAATATAATTCTGTTGCATTATATTCTTTAGCTTGCTGTAGGAAGTTTATTGCTTGTCATTAACCAATATTGTCTTTTTGTATTTTCCTGAAATGAATATTACTTTCTCTAGGATTTGCAGCTTCTAGATGACATGTAATTGTCTTGCAAACTGGATGTGTGTTTTTTCTACCATCCCTTAAACAAACACACCTTGCTTTTCTCCGTTTTTGTGGCCTGATTGCATTTTCTTAAGCGCACTTTATTGGCAACTTCAACTGTCAAACTTAAACGTGTTAGATGTTGTGTTGTTGAAGCTGCAAATAGCAACAGTCAGTTTCCCCCTCAGAGCAGACTGACACTAGAGTCTGGTTTGTATTGAACTCTTGGAGGATTGTCATTGCACGTGGATTGTTTCAAAATGCTGCCTGGTTACTTGTTTTGAGGAGGTCACAGTTTGTAACAGAACTAGGAACTAATTTATGCAATATTTACCTTTCAATTCCAAGCCATTTTACTCGTCAAGGCTTGAGTTCTAGTTTGTTAAGAAGTGAGAAGTTTCTTTCTGCCAGAGTTTCTGATGTTGCTTTTGGTCTCAAATTTTACTTACCTCGTTTATGTACCCCACAGAATAACCATTTTCCGTTGGTTTGGTTAATATGACTGGGCATTTACTTAAATGTCTAACAAGATGGATTCCTTTTGATATTGTCTGGACAGCCTATAGCATATAGTAAAGTCTTTTGAAATGTTGCAGTAAAAATAAAGGATGAACCATCAAGACATGAGAGTGAACCAGGAAGTCACGAGTCATTCATTGTCCAGTTGAGGCAAATGGAACCCTTTAATTTCATAAAGAAGTATGAATATTATCAAATGTACTACTTTTTTTTTAGTATAGTTAATGAAATTACTTTGAACAGCATTGTGGGACAAGACTGGTTTTAAGACATTAAAATCCTTGAGTTCTTGGATTTTGTGAGTCTTTCCCTTGGTGCGATTTCATTCCAAAACCGAGAAAAGCATTATGCCTTGCTGTTTTTATCTGTTGTGGTTTTTGAGGGACAATGCCATTGACCTTCCAAAAAATTTATTCGGTAATATCCATGTATTGCTTTGTTTATATAGTTATTTCCATAAGAATTCTTCCTTTCTTTCTATTCAATATACTTATTCACATTAGGGGTCACTGATCTAAAACAGAATTAGAAGACCAACTGCATTAGTGCATCATGAGATGAGAGACTAAAGATTTGATCATTGGGTGTGTTATAAAACATGGTTGAGCAAGTGAAAAAGGAATAAAATTACACACTGAAACATTTTACAAAGTATATCGTTTTAATCTGTAATGGATACATACAAAAACCTACGTTATATTTGAATAGTAATTGTGGTGAAGCGCGGGAACAGGTTGCCTAGGGAAGTGGTGGATGCCCCATCCCTGGAGGTGTTCGTTGCCACGCACGATGAGGCCCCGAGCAACTTACTCTAGTGGAAGGTGTCCCTGCCCACAGCAGGGGGGTTGGAACTTGATGATCTTTAAGGTCCCTTCCAACCCAAGCCATTCTGTGATTCTGTATTTGATAGTCCTTACAGTTCCTATAGATGTGCCTAAATATAGGAAGTCCTGTGAGGCTTAGGGGGATTTGTTGTAATTGCCTTGTGTTCTTGTAGCAGCCTAAGCAGAGCTTGCTACTGGCTGTCCTGGTCCTGCCCTGTTCTTCCCTCTTCTCCCAGCCCCAGCTGCACAGCCTCACCCCTTTTGCTTTGGTCCTATGTTGGTGTGTGGCTTCTGGGAACAGAAGAGCACAAGAGTTATTCTGTTGCTAGTTGAACACTGAAATAGCCCAGCTCAGCTGCACAGGGACGTGAGTCCTGCAGCCAAGGCAAAGGGAGGAGTCGTGACTTTGTGGCTGAGGCAGGGCGAGAGGCTTGGGATCTTGACAGCAGAGAAACTGGCTTGAGTTAATGTGGAACTGTGGCTTCTTCACTTCAGCGTTTATGTGGTGAGGCTTAAAACTGCTCATTTGCCTGTCCATTGAATCTTCAACACTAGGGTTGAAAATAAGTCAATACAGTGAAGTTCTGAACATGCAAGCAACTTATGACAGGGTAGTCTGTGTATTAATGGTGTATATATTAATTTTGCATAGCAACTCCTACTCCATGGCAGATGCAGGGAACACAAGGTACTTCCCTCAAAGTAGGCTACTGGAGATTTGCTGCAATACAAGTGTGTATGCAGGAGCTGCTAGTAAGGAAGAGGTGCCACACCATAAATTTCACATCCCATACTGCTCCTATATTTACATATTTAAATTTAATTAAGCTAACTTCCCCATTTCAGCTAGTAAAACTTAGACACAGGCTGCTTCACTCTCATAAATTCTGGATACACTGGCATTTTACCAAATATTAAAAGCTGTGCAGAATCTGAAAATAAAATGTGTTTTCTTTCTCTCTAACCAAACCTGCAAAAATATTTGAAAAGCACTTTGAACTTGAGGATAAAATTTGAATAAAAATCAGTCTTTGGAGCTCTGTTGTTCATAGAGTTTTTTTAGCTACTTAGAATGAAAATACAAATAATAAAGAATAATCATTTTGTCAGGATTATTCAGTATTCTTTTATTTTTCAGCTGCCTTTCTGTCTGCAAAAGATTGCAGGTTGATAGTTACCGGTATATTCTAGACCAGCTGTTTTCTAACTGTAGAGTTTAACTTCTGTGGATGTATTGGTGAACACAGTTGGACCACTGTTAATGAAACATCTCTTTAATCCGTTATGATGCTTGTGTGTTTATCTTGCAGTGCTATGAGAACACACTCATTTTATTAAAAATACTTGTGTGCTTGGATGGGGTGGCCCTTAACTTGTTCATCTTGGGGACCAAGTACAGGGAATGTTTGTATTTTTCTCTCCCTCTAGCTTGCAGTAGTACATGGTTTGTGTATTCAAGGCTAAAGGGAAAAAAAGCCCACTTCTGAAATTCTGGCAACATTGGGAAAGTGCTTTGCCTTTGATTTGAAGTAAAGCAATCCTATTAAGATAAAATAGAGAGAAAAACAAATGCAGGAGAACAAGTAATGTCTGGTTTCTTTGGGATGTGTCCTGTATCCCAAACTGTACTGAACCTCAAAAAGCACATGAGCTCGCTCTTGTTCTGTGGGCAAAATAACTTGTTCTGTTCCCCACAATGTTCTGCGGGGAAAATGAGTGGCAAATGCCCTGCAAAGGCAGCGAGAGCTCAAAGGTGCCATGTGAGCACAGATCAGTCAGCAGGCTGTAAGGAGCTGGGGATTGTCAAACTTGTAGCACAGTGTTTCTGGTGGGACAATGAACTTGTTCTTTTGAACCTGTTCTGCTCAGTTCTCTGTTTTCCTGAAACTTTTAGGAGCTTTGTATCTCTCAGATCTCCAGCTCTCTAAAGCTTGCTGTTGGGAGGAGCAATTGGTGGAAACAAAATGTTTGCTTAAGCCTTATTTCCTCAGGTTACTAAAAATGGTTTCAGTAGGAGTTGTAAGTGCTAACTGTGTGGTGGAAGGAGAATACATTTTAAAAAAACCCTAATGCACAGGAACTTCCATCTGAACATGAGGAAGAACTATACTGTGCAGGTACCACACACTGGAACAGATTGCCTGGAGGGGTTATGGAGTCTCCCTCACTGGAGATACTCAAGAACTGTCTGGACACAATCCTGTGCCATGTGCTCTAGGATGACCCTGCTTTAGCAGGGAGGTTTGACCAGATGACCCACTCTAAGTCCTTCCAACCTTACCCATTCTGAGATTCTATGAAACATAGAATAATTTAAAGAACACAGGATGTGAATTGTTCCAGCCTTTAAAAATGGAACTCATAATGATCTGTGTTAATCGACTTCTTATGCTCTTGTCCATATTTAGTTCCATCTTAAAATGTTGTAAAATATTTTTGGTAAACCAGAAGATTATTTCTCTATTGCAGCAGCATGGTCAATGTTGCTTAACATAGCTTTTCATGCAGCTGAGCTTAACTGAGTTTGAAGTCTAATCCTTTTGTTGGAGACATAAAATGAGTAACTTGTATAGTAACTGTGGGTAGTTCTTAAAAGTAATCAAAATCCAAGCCTTCAAACTTGTTCACTAAAGTGCAAACAAAAAACATGACTTGATCCCTTTTCGTGGATGGGGTTACAGTACCACTTCCTCTTGTTTGGTTTGGTGCCTGGAGAAGTATGTGTAGTTTGGAGTTCTTCCCATTTAGCCTTCCCTTTCACATATTTTCTTTTTTTTTTTTTTAAGGTGACAAAATTATTGCACTTAACAGTGGAAAATCTATATAGCTTTCCTCCCATAAAATGACTTGAATTCCAGATTTCTGTCTATTGAAAGACACACTTGCATTCATTTAATAGCCTTTAAAAATATTTGTGGTTTGATACTAATAAAAGCATTTTCCAGTGGGCTCCAAGTATGGGAGCCAGTATTCTGAAATTAATCAGATTTTCGTTGTATCATTCTGCTAAATATATGCTAATGTACCAAATCAAGTTTAAATCCCCGGTCATTCTTAAACCAGCTTATCAAGTCCACATGAAAATAGTCTGCTTAGCAGTGAGGACTTCTGATTGTGATTTAGTTGAGGGGTTGTAATCTACCTGCTCAAACAAGTTCTTGCTTAAAAATGTCGAGCTCTATATTCACTCTATGTGTTAATTCTCAAAACGTATTTTGCTAATTCACTTGTAGCTGTTTAATCACATTTAGTAAATAAGAGAGTAAAAGAAGTAGAATTAAGACTCACCATGCTAGTAGCTATATTCCTGTTTGTTGGCTGCATACAAGAAAGGAGTGAGAAGGCACCACAAGATGTGGAATAGCTTCTCTGCAGGAAAGCCATTTACTAGATACTAATTACAGACTGGTTTAAAGTCTTTGCAATACATAGAATTGATTATTAAAACCACGGGTATTCTTAGCATTTGTGCAAATGTCTTCCCCTGCTTTTTTGTCTTGCTAAATTCCTAATACTGTCATTTTGACAGCTGTTTGCCTATGGTCATGCATTTGGTACCTTTCAGTTTCATTTCATGGGAAGGAGATGGGAGGACATAAATATTAAAGAAATGCCATACTCCAAACTGCAAGATTAGATTTTTTTTTAACTATTTGGCTTCTGATTAAAGAACCAAGCAAATAATTAAAATGTAAGGCATTTTAAGCCTTGTTCTACTCTGGTTTTATATGAATCTCCAGGAAGAGGACTTCCCATCAGGAAAATATCTAAAAATCAAGTCCAGTGCTTTTGTCTGATATTGAAAAATGCTGGGAAAAAAAAAAGAACTCTTTACATCAGAGCTACCATGCTAATTTTTAAATAATTTTGATTTTAAGCTTGTCCTGATGTTAATTACTTCATAGAATACCCATGTAGCTCAGCATAATTATGGCACAGAATTACTTTTATGCTTTGTGGATGCACACATGCTCTGCCTCTCTTCAGACAGTGAAGATTGCCTAGAGCAAATATCTCTTGCAACTTTAAGGGAAGAGTTTGAGCTTTTGCTTGCTTTGTAAAATAAGTTCATCCAACTTTTTTTTCCTTTTTTTTTAATGTAGGGCTTGTGTTACTGATGTTGGAACAAACAACTCAGTGTATTTCCAAGAAAAATACATCTGTGGCTGTTGAGGGTAATTGTAAAAAGCTCCAAAGCATTCCATAAGGGAGAGGATAGAATGTATCAAATACTTTGTGGGCAGCATGATGAATTCTTTTCATGTTTCAGCGGAGATATAGCAAAGAATAATAATTGAACACCTTTTTGAAGTTATGTATCTGTAATACTACGAATGGATGCGGAGATCAGTAACATTGATATCAAGAATTGTCCTCCATCACTTTCACTTTCATGTTCTGTGTAGTCATGAGTTGTGTCAAGAAGTAAAATGGAATTGAAAGGAGAAACATAGGTGTTAAAAATACTTCAATACACGCTTTTCTTTGGAAAGTAAGCTTATCTTCATGCCCACAAAATAAATTTTTTTTAGGAAGGAAGAAAAAAATTTGCATTGCCTTGAATGTAATTTAATCTTACTAAGTATCTTGAGTCATGAGCTAAACCCCATGTATTTCACAATTTTGGGGAAAGTGAAATCACTACCCTTGGGAGGTTAAGAGGTCCAGCTTTATTTGCAAAGTGCTGTTTGTTTTTTCAGTAGTCCTCAGGCCTGTGGTCAGTACTTGGCCAGTGCAAATAAAACCATCTCATCACACACAGCCTGCCAAATCACTTGAAATATGCCAGGATGGAGGCACTGAGAATAGGAAGTGGGAGAGGAGGACTTGACTGCTTCTTTTTAGATGGCATTCTCCCTGAGTGCAATGCCTGATTTGTATTTGTTTATTTATTTATTTATTTTCCTGTTTGCTTATCTCAGCAACAGTATAGGGTGATATGTAATAGAGGAAAAGGAAGTATTTCTGTAGCTTTCATCACAGGGAGCTTTTTCCCAAAGATGATTTGGTTATGATTTCTTTGGCTGGCTTGCCACAATCGTTTCTAAAGACTACTTATCAGATGTACTGTTTTATTAGCATACTTGGTATGCTAATCTCTCCATAGATGACCTCTTTTGACCATGTGAAATAGGGAAATTTTTAAATAATTTCTTTTATGCAGTTCCTTAATCTGAATGAGAGTGATCGACAAAAAATGAACACTTGATTGTTTGAACATAAATTAAGCTACTCTTACAAGCAGTTATTAGCCTTTATTTTAGCTGTTTATTGAAAGCAGCTTTTGAAAAGTATTGCCGTTCAGTGTATGGGGGCTGCAGAGAAGTACATTCATGAGAAATGATTTTTTGTTAATGATTGTAAAGATTAGGAATGCGAAGTGAGCTGTTTCTTTAATAAAAGCAAAATGTCATTATTGTCTGTTATCAAAGAATAAAACAGGATCATTCTTTTAAGTCTTAATGGCTTTATCCTCGTAGCCAATAACAGAGTAGGTTCTAATGTTTAGATAGGACAACTTAAAAGGAAAAATTTAATCTTCAGGTTCTTCTCATTACTATAAGAACAATATATGCATGAAAAGGCTTATGATTGTTGTGTAAGACTGTATCCATGTACAGGACTAGTCCTAAGCAAAGTTTTCTAATCAGTCTTTTATGGATTTGCTTGTTTACAAGTATTCTCTTGTAAACAGGATAACCCAGTATTTTATTTTTTTGTCAAGTTGTTGTAGGAGTTTGTTTCAATCTGCTGTTCTCAATACAATTTGGTCTCTTAGCTTCTACTAGGGATTTTGACATGTGGTTTCTTTTCCCCCTTAATAGCTTCACTTCTTTTTTTGGGGGGGTGGGGGGGTAGTGCCCTAGCCACTTCACGTGCCAGTTCCCTCAGGACCTGCATGTCTCTCATCAGCTCCAATGGGCTTGTGCACTTTCAGGTTCTTTGGGTGGTCTTGACCCTGATCTCCTACAGTGGATGGTTCTTCATTCTCCCAGTCCCTGCCCTTGTCTTCTGTGACTTGGGCATGGTGGCTGGAGCTTTTGCTGGTGAAGAACGGGGTAAAAAAAGTGGTGGAGTGCCTCAGCCTTCTCCGTATCCCAGGTAACTAGGTCACTCTTTTCCTTCTGGAGAGAGCCCACATTTTCTCTAGTATTTCTTTTATCTCAACATATCCAAAGAAACTTCTTGTTGCCCTTGACACCACTGATTATTCTATTAGGGCACTAGCTTTCCTGGCCCGATCCCTGGCTGTTCATATGGTATTTCTGCCAAGCTACTTGTCCTTGCTTCAGCCTTTTGCAGACTTCCTTTTTGAGTTTGTCCAGAAATTGTTTGTTCATCTATGCAGGCCTCCTGGCAAATCTGCCCAAATTCCTCTCTGCTGGGATGCATCACTTCTGAACTTGGAGGATGTGATCCTTGGATATTAATGAGCTTTCCTGAACCCCTCTTCTCTTCTGGGCTATATCCTGGTCTAAGGAATAGACTGAAGATCCCTGAAGAGGCCAAAGTTTGCTTTCCTGAAGTCCTGGGTAGCGAGCTTGCTGTCCACCCTCCTCGCTGCCATGAGGATCTCAAACTCCTCCATGGAGTCACTGCAGCCAAGGCTGTCCTTGAGCTTCACATTCCCCACCAGCCCCTCCTTGTTGGTGAGAACAAGGTCCACCAGCCCCTCTTTGATGGGTCCTCTAGCACTTGGAGAGTGAAGTTATGATCAATATGTTCCAGGAACTTCCTGTGTTGCTTAGACCCTGCCGTGTTATCCCTCTAGCAGATACTGGGGAGGTTGAAGTCTCCCATGAGGACCTGGGCTTGTGGATGTGAGGACACTCCTGTCTGTCCACTGAGGGCCTTATCTGCTCAGTCCAAGTTAGGTGACCAGCAGACACCCGCTATAATGACACCTGTCCCTGCCCTCCTTTTAAACCTGATCCATGAGCTCTCAGTCGCCTCCTCATCCATCCCCAGGTGGAGCTCCACGCTGGTTGTTGATATGGAGGGTGATAACCCCTCCTTTCTGCCTTGCCTATCGTTCCTAAAGATCCTCTATCTTTCCGTTCCAACACTCCAGTCACTCCATGTCTCTGATGCCTTCCTGCCAACTGTAGTTCAAAGGCCTCTTCACCAGCTTGGCAAACCTGTGTCCAAAGATATTCTTCCCCTTCTCTGATAGATGAACCCCAGCAGTCCCCCAGCAGACCAGGTTTTTCAAAGTGAGTCCCATGGTCTAAGTAGCCAAACCTCTGTAGGGCACCAGTCCTGTAACCATTTACTGATTCTCCAGATTCAGCTGGCCCTTTCAAACCCTTCCCTTTAACTGGAAAGTTTGATGTAAAAACTGCCTGTGATCCAGAGTTCTTTTATCACTGCTCCCAGGGCTCTGTAATCCTTGGTACTCTTCTGGTTGCTCCTGGCTGTATCACTGGTACCCACATGAAATAATGGCGGCAGATAATTGTCACTGGACTGCATCTTTTTGCATGCTGTGACACTCAAATGACCGATAGCCATCAAGTAAGCCTTATGTTTCATACATTCCTTTGCAGCATTTGTATGTTGATATTGCTGTAATAGCAAAGGACAAGATCTCAGTATTCATTTTTTTTAGTCATTATTATATCAAAACCAGAATAAGACAAGGTATTTAAGTTACCGTTACTCAAGATCAAAACCCCAAAGCAACTTTGAGTGCAGCTGCACTGCTGGCAGAAAAAGAAGTCTATTTCAGTTGCTGTTCTGACAACTATTCCTGTGTGTCACAGCGGTAAAATAGACATGGATCTAATTCTGACGTGGACCAGAGGGAGAGGATGCTTGTGCAGTTCCAGAGCTGCAGCAAAGTTACAGGACAGATTTGCTGCTTGACAGAGAGCAACAGCCTCCTGAGCTGCTTTCTTGTCCTTATTCTGTCAGATGCATGGGGTGACCTGGAGGGCAAGAAGAAAGAGATCTCAAACTCCTTGAATGCAGGAGGAAAATCTCTCTTTATGCTTAGTAATATTCACAGCTAGAAGGCCTTTTTTTGTAATTAAAATATGAGGAAGAAATGCTTCTTCCCTCTAATGCTGCTGAGGAGTCTGCGGTGCTAAACCTGTGCGAGGGCCAGCCTGTTACCCTCCCATAGCACCACTGTAAAGCTGAAGGTGTGGCTGTCTGTCTGTCTCCTCCTCCCCACCTCCCCCTTCTCCCCCACCCCCTTCTCCCCCGACCCTTTTCCTTTTTCTTCTAGTCACGGACTACCTGAGAAATAATACTGCTGTTGCTTTATAGATTTGGTACAACTCTGTAACTCTTGTTGTTTTAGTCTTTTATGATAGGCAGTATAGGTAATGTATATATCTACCTATGTGGGATTGTACTAATCAAAGAAGTGAGGGGCATGACTGAGCTTGATTGTCCTGATGTTTTACAAAGGCAGTTTCTTGCGCTTTTTTTGTTTGTTTTGTTTCTCATTTGTTAATTATATCTAATTATTTCTTTTATTCTTAAGCTTAAAACAGCTTTTAGAAAAATCTTTTTTATAATAGTGGATCTAGCAGATGTTCTCTGTCTTTAAACAAAAGTTCTGGGTATTTTTCAGACATAAGATTCAATGAGATTTACATATTTTTATTTTGCCTTTTTTCCTCCTCCGTCTCTCTGTAGAAGAACATCAACCACAAGACAAAAAGCATGGAGGGCAAAGAAGGTAAAAGAATGATATTGCAGAGTAGTGATTAAGAAGATTTCTTTGCTCTCAGTATTTCTTTTGTACAGTAAAATTATTTCATGGCTACGTCTTTCCAGTCCATGCTGGAAATGACGTTTTTTAGACATAGTGTAAGGCTTCAGTATGTTTTTTTTAATCTGTTTTTCAAGAATTTGTGGCCAAATTCAGATATTTGAGCTGAGGTGGAACAGGTCAAATACTTCAGAAGCAGAATACTCAAGGGTATCATTCCATTGCCCTGTTAGTTAAATCTTAGTAAGTTTAGGTGAGAAGCCAACACACAAAGGAAGACTGAGGTTTTTATGAGATGCTTTGGTTTAGTGATAAGGGCAGTTACCCTATTTGCACTCCTGTTCTCCATTTGAGCAAGAAAGTTAAATTGGCTGGATAAGTCCCTTTTCTTTCACTTGAGTTATCTGTTTTCTTCCACTTTACCTATTTGCATGCTTGCTGTCCAGTTCCACTCTTGCACAGTAATTGTGTAAAATTTTAATGAACTTTATAACTAATATCAATATTTCATTATATCAGTGAGAATGGCAACAGTTTCATGTTCAGGCTTGTATATAGCATTTCAATGTTCCTAGAGGGATGTGTTCGGGTAAATTTTCCAATCAGTGAAATATTTGAAAATAACAATACTAGCTTGTTGTTCAATTGCTGAAAATCTAGGATTGTTTGGTCATTTTTCCTGAGTATGTGAGTTCATCTTCTCATTTTGATGGAGAATTTCAATGCGTTTAAGCATAAATTACTTTATTTTTGCATCCTTTGCCTTTTATTTTAACAGCCTTTTAAAGGACTATTTTGATTAACCTTTATGGCGAACACTGTGGTTTTCTTACTTCGCCCTTCACCTTGTGAAGTGCACTTGATTGTACAAAAGGTCCATAAATACACTAAAAAAATACTTTTATTGATCATTAGCCTAAGCCATTTAAATTTAGATGGGTATTTATTTATCTAAGGGTTTTGAGGAGCAGCATTACACAGTACTGTGGCATGAAATATGGCTTCTGTAGATTGAATTCCAGCTCTCAATGGAAGGTTTTTCAGCCCTGTAACTTTCCCTTTTTTCTTTTTTTTTTTTTTTTTTTTGGTGTCGGTTTGCTGGTTTTGTTGATTTTTTTCCCCATACAAGATACCCTCTTTGTTAATAAAATGCCTTGGTATGCTAGCCCATGGAACTGGTGAGAATAGTTTCAGTCAGGAGTCTGTTGTCTGTGCAGCCCTCTGTCTCCCCTTCTAGGATGACAGCAATGTGAGCGATGAAGGCAGCAGAGAATTACGAAAGCACCAAGGATAGTTTCATGAGTTTCATGAGTAAACATTTAGAAGCTATCCTAGAGTATGACTTCCTTGTTTTTAAAGTCCCTGTGATGGCAGAAGAACCATCTACCCTTTACTTTGGAAAAGTGGTCTTAATTTTTTAGCCACCCTATGTGTGGCTTTAAGCTTACTTTGCAAAGAATTAGGTGTTCAGAGATGTAACAGAAGTAAATGAGACCATTTGAACACCAGTATGTTGTGTGAAACTAGCTACTTTAGAATGAAATGGTGATGGGTTTGGAACTTAAATATTCAAGACTAAGATATTTCAGTGTTAAAAAAAGCTCTCTCCAGTTTCCCATTTACATGAAACGCTCTCTACAGTTACTTGTGAAGATTGTGCCGTAAGTGTTAATGAATTTCTCATGTGGTGGTGTTGAGCATGGCAGATGAAGTAAGGAGGAAGTTAATAATTCAGGAAAGGTTTTTAGTGATGTGCAGTAAATAAGGCACAGACTAATCACTTGATGAGGAGAGGAAAAAAAATACTGATTGACTGACTGTTAAGCTCTTTGTTTTTACCTGAGTACGGTAGAGTCCTGATTAAAGTATGTGGTGATGTAGTTAAAGGTTGTTTTCTAATGCATGTATGTAAGTAGGTTAATTATGATCACCCATGGAACACTGTGTGTTACATTACCCCACTTCAGAGCATTTTACAGAGTAGGCAATATTACTGTGCTGTTTACCACTTACAACTTCCTAGGTTTAAATCAATTATATTTATAGATCACTTTTTAATATCAATTATATGGATACAATAATCTTCTCAGGCTTGATGTTACCTTCAGTTTGGTCTTTTCTTTCTTTGGCATAGATTTCTTCAATTCAGTCAAAATTAGAAGTGCTGGCACTGGTATTTTTTATTTCATTGAATAGTCAATAAAGGAGTCATGGTAGGCACTTTTCCAGTGGTTGTTGTTTGCTGACAGCATTTCTTTGTGATTTGGTTACCAGCTTCACCTTGAGGTCTTCTCCAGTCATTACTGGCTCCATTACTGCTCTCATTTCTGATTTCTCCCTTGTCATGGCTTGCTTCTGACATTCCCCTTTCCTGAGTCCTGATTCCAGAATCTGCCTAGCTCCAGTTCAAGTGTCTTGTCCTGGTGTAGTGGTGTTCTCTCCTGTGTCCTCTACCCCTCATGCTTGTTTCAACATTGGATGAATTGAAAGTACTGGGGAAAAGATGCCTTATTTTTGGTTCTAACTGGCACTATAATACTAAAACAGCATGCTCCACAAACTTATTTAACTACCTCTGTGTAGACAGATGTGTTGAGAGAATTTATCTCTGTCCTTGTTGAATGAATATACACAAGGAAGGTTTTCAAAAGCCTCTTGCTTGTCTGCATTTGGAGGGATTTGCACAAGAGCAATAATGCAAGGTGCAAACTGATACTCAGGCCTCCTGCCACATTTCAATACCAATTTGCATATATGAGGTATAGCTAATATTTTTTTAAAGGTAGTGACATAGAATGTTTTGCTGTAATCTTGTTTTAGAAATATTTGAGTCATTTCTTCAGAAATTTCCCCAAATTTACTAGGCAATTGTATGAGAAGGTAAACCTAATTTCAGCAAATATTTTAGCAGCTGGAAACAGGAACCTATAAGGGCAAATAATGGGCAACAAAGGCCTTCGGGCTTTATCAGTACTGTGTCTCAACTTGGTGCAGGGCTTTTTTTAATGTTGTTTTAAAATATTCATAAGTAGAATTTGTTGTACAGTAATAGGATAATTGTATACCATTAAAATTACACTATTTTCAGTCTTAATGTGGAGGAGTGCAGTGCTTAAAAGTTGGAATTTCAGTCAAATAATATGTTTAATTTCAATTATAAACATAGCTTTTTGTTTCTCTGTAGGATTTGTGTCTCGGGGTTCACTAATAGTGTAGTTGGAGCTGTTTTCAGTTACAGGCAAATACAAAAATGTAGACTGTAAAATGCGCAAATTTGAGATTATTAAGGATTTTTATTTGCAATAACATGACTGTATCAAAACTAATCTTGGCAGTGTCTCTTCAGACATTTGAAATTGGTTACACCCATCTTTTGGCTGCATAATACAGGATCTTAGTTCTTAGGAATGAATTATATTTGCAGGGAAGATGCAGCCAATTTCCCCGTTGCTGTATCATCTGTTTCAAATAACGTATTACCCACATGTTCATTCTGACATGCTGGTTACTGCCTTTTGAAAGTTGTAGTCCTTCACCATAAAATGCTGTTTCTTCTGCAGACAAAGAAATATTTTGCAGCTGCCATAGATGTCTGAGCAACTGACTTGCAGATATCTAGAATGAAGCTTTGAATCATCAAGTCTTGATGAAATGTTTGCTAGTTTGTTTAAAGACTACAACACAATACTGCCATTTTAGGAAATACTAATAAAACCAAATGCTTCAATAAAGCATTTAAAATTCTTTTTTCTAGGGCAGAAGTATTTTTGGTAAATACTTGATCTGAAAAGTGTAGTCTGTACTGGAGTAAGTCAGGTCCATGTGGGACAATATCCTGTTCTGCATAAACAAAGGCTAGGTAGGGAAGAGGGGTTTTTTGGTAGGACAGTGAAATCTCACTAGAGCATCCTTCCAGCCCCTCAAAATGCACAGTGCGTGCATTTCCTAGGCTGTAAATGGGGTCAGTGCATGTAACAGGATTGATAATAAGCATTCATGAAAGAAAAAAATTGCTTTTTGAACCCTGTGTAACCTTTTAGTATCCATAACATTTCATGGCAAGAGTTATCATGACCTAAATTTACGCTATGTAAAGAGCCACTTCTTGTGATGATTTTGCACCTGTCATATCATAATTTAATTTGGCATCTCCTAGGCAGTGAAGCATCTTTCATCCTTGTATTGTTAGAATACTACAGCCAGAGTCTTTAAAAGACAGCAGTGCATTCAAAACATTGTAAGCTTTCATGAAGTTTTTGGGGTGCAGTATAATTGTCCACATACTGTCCATATGACAAATAATGCAGTTCCATATCCAATTTTTAATGCACTTTTTTTGTTCTGATATTAAGCAACTGTTGCTACTGGATCCTGTTTTCAGCCAGTTTTGCTATGCAGATTCAAGCATAGCTCTGATCAAAGGCATTGGTTTATTCTGAATAATACTTTAAAATAAAATATGTATCTAGGTTGATGGTTTCTTGCAGTTTAGACAGCAACTGTTTGAAAAGAACAGCGTTATTAAGTTAGATAGAACTGGTGATGGACTTTTAACTACAAATGTGCTGCCAAGCTGTGTGGCAATGATTGCTCTGTATAATACATTTTTAAAAATTATTTCAGATAGCTTAATTTAATCTGTTTGTTGTCAGGCTTTATCATTTGTGGGAAGTTTGGGGTGTTGGGTTTTTTTCCCCTAGCTCTAGTTGCTGACCTACTTGTCTGTTTTATAAATAAAAATAGTTTTCCTCTTTTAGAGTCAGTCTACCTGTATAAACTACAACATAGTTTTTACTGCGAAATGTTTCCAATTTTCTAATTTTTTATATCATCTTGGAGATTTTCATATGAATTTCCAATTAGAGCAGGAAGGCCAAATGGTGCAAATGTAATTATGATAAACAGATGGGAGATTTTAAAAGGTAGTAAAATATAAACAGAATGAGGAGCTTTGATACTGAACAGCATGCTTGCTGTCAAACATCCATTTAATTCACTTGTTAAAATCTGGAACATAGGTTGGCCATTTGTGATACTTTCTTTTCCTTTCTTAAAGGGGACTGAAAAATGTCATTTGATTGACCCAGTTTATCTTGTCATTTAAAACAAGATTAAATTAAAAATAAAAATATTCATTTCCTTAAAAGGTGCTGAATAATCCATTTTAATTATTAAAACACATATTTAGTAAGTACATCACTTTAAATTTTATTTCAGCAAGTTCTTATTGTAGATGTAATTTTTAATCTTTTTAGTTTCTAGGGATAAAATATGTTAGAGATGCTGTATTACTTCTGTTGAGTCAAATAACATTAAGTGGACATACGTTTCACTTGAATGTGTTGTGATACAGCTGTGGAAAGATAATTCTATTGTAAGTATTACTATAGAAGAGAATACTGTTGTACTACATACTTACTTTTCTACTGATTAGCACATTAAGTCACTCTTCAGCACATTAAATTCTTCCATGTGAATTGCATTAATTTTTTTTAACTGGATTGACAGCTCTGCTGGTACATTTTACCACCTGACATGGGATGCTTTTGCCTGACTGTTTTGTAAATATCTGCTTTGTCGTGTCACATGCAATTTTGACTTAAACTTAGTTATCTTTACATGTTTTAGTAATTTGTGATGTCTCCTTGATTGTAGTTTGTCTGATGGCATAGTGCTGGCATTGTCATTTTATTCAGTGTTTCCATGTTAGCCTTCATTTTGAGGACCTCATTGAATTCTTGAGTTATTTTAGAGTGTGCTCAAGTCTACTACAAACTTATGTCTACTCAACAGTACATTTGCTAACCTTGCAGAAATTCACTAATTGACATATAAATAGAAGAGAAATTCCAGCTATTTGGTACTGAGAGAAAAGCTGGCTGGTTGCTTTTGATTTTCTTTAGCTTCTCTTTTAATGAATACAGCGTGGTTATGAATGAATGAAATAATTGCTTTGGCTTGCATTTTCTTTAAAAGAGGTTTGGAATACTCCTAAAGGTTTTTTCAACTGTTAGCCATTGAATTCCTCTGAAGAGAGCTTTAATCATATTTTTGTCCAGTGTCAAGTACATCATATTATGTGAAGAAGTTTTCCATAGAAGATTTTATCCAGTTTCATGGCATTTGAAATAGCTATGGGTTTTTTCTTCTGTTTTATGGAGTATGTTGGACTTTTTATTGATAAATAAAGTTTTGTAGGAATACTTCTTTTGGATTTAATACTTACAGATAACTTCTAATTTGTTTTGTTTTGCTCTGCTTTGTTTGCAATACTAAATGCGCACTGTTAAATTTCCAAGATACACATTTTATCATGAAAATCTGAGATGAAATAGGAGCAAAAGTTCCACTAATTCAAAGCTCCTTTGATTAGGTGCTGTACAGAGGTCTTGAGCTTTAAATCAGATGAAGTAGTTCTTTTTCATAGGAAAACGTAATGACACACATGCACGTTACTTGCTGTACTTTGTGAATGTTTGCCACGTTTTTTATTGGTTGTGATAGTGAAGCATTATTGTAGCAATTATCTTGATAATAAGTGGTCAAATGCTAAAAGCTTTCTGATAACTTGACATACAACTTTGGCATTAGCTAGCTGCTTGTTCCTTTTGCAGAAGGTTACCAATTAAATTTGCCCAGTTGCATGAAGCAGAGCCTGAGAGTATGTAAATCTGAAGCCTGTCGCTTCCTGTGATTGCTGGATTCAGTACATGCTATTGAGAATGCTGTATTTTCAGAGGCTTTTTGTATTCTGCTCACAGTGTTTGCTGAGCAGAAACTGTAGCTAAAAATAACTAAAATGAATTTCTCTGTCTCTCTTTCTTTCTCACTGCAGGATGACGTAGCTTTGCCAAGGATTTATCAGCTAAGCAGAAAATGAGCTTAACATCCTGGTTTTTGGTGAGCAGTGGAGGCACCCGACATAGGCTGCCACGAGAAATGATTTTTGTTGGAAGAGATGACTGTGAGCTGATGTTACAGGTAATTGTATCAGTCTTCCACGTGCAACTGCTCAAATTGTAAATTTCATGTGTCAGCTTCATGCATTCCTTTTGAAAAATAAATTCCCCAGATGGTGGGGGAGCAATTGTTTTGAAGAATCTTTTGTGTCCGTAGAAAAAAAGAAATTAGTTTAAATGTATTGCCATCAATCATGCACTTACTGTTTAAGTACAGAGAATCACATTTTCTTCGTATAAGTCACATGTAGAATGCAAGAATAGAAGATGAAATAAATTTTGCAATATGACCAGTAAAGTAAGTAGACTGTGCTCCATAAAATGTGATAATGTTAAGAGAGCTGGATGCTTTTGAAAGGAGCCTTCTTTTTTCGGCAACTTGTAATCTAATTTAGTCATGTGATTTGATGTAACTCTGTCCCCATGCCGTGATTGTGTTGTGTACAAAGGAAAATGAAATGAGTGGAGAAGAGTATTTCTCTATCTCTAAGGAAGTTGAATGACTCACTTTCAGTAGAATTGAAAATACACAAGTCAGAATAGCTTGATCCTTCAGTAACTTCCTCAACTTTGAGGGTCACTCTGTGGAACTCTTAGATGTGTGTGGCTGTGTTGTTATGTAGCCATATTTCACACACTTTGCTTTGTCAAAGCTGTAGTCGTCTGAGCTGCCTTCTTGTAAGATATATTTTTTTGAATAACTAATGGTAGTATTTTGGGAGTTTCTGCTTAAATTTTTGTCTTTGTTTACCATAGAGCTCTTTAAGAAGATTGGACTTCAAAACTGATACTCTCAACCCTTCCTACCTTTCAATAAAATATTTTCTTTTGGATTTTTTTTTTCCCCAAAAGTTGTGTATGCAGCCATTTTTGGCCAAATTAGAATCTTACTTGCAAAGGAAGTGCCTAGAGATGTAATCCTGCGTGTGTGACTTAGAATGTAGTATCTCTAGTACTAAACTACTTTTGGCTCTCAGCCTCAGAAGACATTCAAGGGTTTTATTGGTGATGTTAGAAAGCAGTTGGGAATACTCTTAATTTCTCTTTAATGACAGACAGGATGATGTCTTGGTAATTTATATGGGAAGTATTAAAAAAAACCCAAACAAACAACAAACACACAAATAAACCCACCAACATCCGAAACAGCAACAAAAGAAAACCAAAAAGGCCCACCCCACTGGTTTCTGTTCAGTAGGTTATAATCCGAAAGTGCTTTTATTTTACTAGTAACTTGTTTTAGAGGGCTTTTGTCTGTGAATAAGGGAGTTTCTTCTTTCTTCTGTGCTATGCCATCTGTGGTAGATCAGTCCTTAGAGTGAAGCATTTATTCTTCTGTGTTACTGAACTTCACCTTCAAAGGTAGCTGCCTCTTTGATTAATACTGTGAATAGATTTGAGTTTTTTACAAACATTATTTGTTATGTATTTACTTCAGAGTTAGTGGAAAGAATCAAGAATTTTCAAGAATACTCTTTTTATCCTGCTGCTATGTTAGGTCTACATGCCAGCATGACTGTAACACCACACAGTGCTTCAGGGGGAGGAACCCACCAAAAGAGAAGCTAATAATGTGTTCTTGTTCTGTATGTATAGCTCTTTGTGCAGGACCTTCCTTTCCACTCTTGACAGCTTGGCTGTTCTCTTACTGCAAAGCATGTGGACAATGCATGATAAAGAAAGCAGAATTTAATGTTTTTATTCATAATTGCTTGACAGAAAACATGTTAAAAAGGCCTTAATGAAAAGAATTTTAACTCTGTTTCATGCTTGATAGACATCAGATCTGTACCTAACACTGTTGTTCTAAGAGGTTTTGTTCACATCCGGGAATACAGATTTTCCCTTTTTTGTAGATGGTTTTGAACATAGTGTGAAGTCTTCCTGTTTAGTTAGCTGCTCCATTGCATCAGCCTGCTTGTGAATAAATACTACATTTTCCCCTTCTTTCACCTTTATGGTTAGAAATCTTTTTGAATGTTGATGGAGAAATCATCTCCAAGGAAAAAAAACCTACATTATTCACAATATCAGAATTATTTGCAAAGAAGAATGCATTTATTTTCTGTATTCTGAATATTTTGTTAGTAGTCTGGATTGAAATGAAGAGTATCTATCTAAAATAACATCAGTTACAATTTTTTTTTAACTGAGGATGGAGGTTTCCTCTTTATATTTGTATGGCTCTTACTACAGTTTTTCTGTGATTCTTACTGTTGCAGTCATATATAAATCTTTGTACTGGATCTGGCTGCTTGGTGGGTTATTTTTTTCTGGAAGCCATTACAGTACTATGTTTTGTATTTGTGACCAAAACACTGTTGGTAACACTATTTCAGCTGGTGCTGAACAGTGTGTGTGCAGTTTCAAGGCATTCTCTCTCGCTCTGCTCCTCCTACACACACTTGACTGGGCGGGTGCACAAAAAGTGGAGAGGGAGCACAACCAGGACAGCTGATCCAGAGTGACCCTGAGACATCTAATGTGTTGTGCTTGGCAATGAAAACTGCTGGGTGGGCTTTGGGGAAGATACCGACTGCTCAAAGACTGTCTGGACACTGGGCTGCTTGTGGGAGGTGATGATTGCCTTCTCATCACTTGGTTTGTTTTACTTCTTCTTCCTTCTTCCTCTTTCCTTTGCTGCTGACACTTGACCCATGAGTTCTTTCCTTTTGCTCTTCCTGTTCTATCCCACATCCCGCCGGGGCGGCGGAGGCTGAATGAGCAGCTGTGTGGTGTTTAGCTCCCAGCCAGGGCACCACAGTCTTATAAAAAGGAATTTTAAAAGCCCTTGAATTTGAATGGAAGGCTGCAATAACAAAGCCAAAGAAAAAAAGTCATTTAAAAGACTTGCACAGTCTTTGCACCTGTAAAGATCAACTGAAATGAATAAAAAGTATGTCAAATTATATGCAAGTAATCTGAAGAGTAATCTGAGGAAAACTGTAATGTTCTGCAGAATTTCAAGCATTTCTGTAAAAGCCACAGGCTTGAGTAATCATTCTTAGCAGTTCAGATGATGTGACACAGTATCATGAAGCTTTGAGGATCTTTTTGTGTCCTTTCTGTTTTAACTTTTTTTTAAATAGGACCTAGCACATAAAGATAATTAAATAAATTATTATTGATACAGTATGTATTTGAATAACAACACTGAAAGAAGTTCAGATTTTTTTTCGATAGCTTAGGTAAAAATAAGGTAATTCTTGGTGCATTGGTTCCACTTGAGTGTGGAAAAATGTAATCTCTGCTTGATATTGTAGGCTCAGCAGAACATGCATATCAATGAATTTAATTGTATTGAGATTGTTTTCACTTGAAAGGTTACTAAGTTAGTAGAAAATGAACCGTGTTGCCGTGTCTTCATCTGCCATTAAAAACACTTAACTGATGTCATATATTAGTGCAGCTTGTATTGGCAGGGAGCTTGTTCATTTGTCTGTCTCTTCCTTGTTCTCCACTCCTCTTTGATATCCTGCCCTCCCACTATACCCCCCCAAAAATGCAGAGCAAAATAAAGTCTAAAAATAAAATAGTAAGTATAAGCAGTAGAACACTGATTTTACTTCTTTCAGGAGAAAGCAAAGCTGTCAAAAAATTACATGGAAAGGAAGAATGGGAAAGTAAATTGAAAATAAGGAAAATAATAGTAGCAAGTCTCAAGAAACAGAGAAGGAATGAGGTGATAACTGTGGGATTGCAAGAGAAAACACTTCCTTAGGAGTAGTAATTGTATATCTTGATGCCTTGAACTGGCTAGTCCACTGGTAAGGCAGGACTCCTAGAACTGACCGACCACAAATGCTGGTACATGGAAGTCACGGAAGTCTCGGACAGAAATGTACCATTCTCTGTGCAATACAGTCCTGAAAAATGAGTTGAGTAGCAAGGATAGAAGATGCAAACCTGAAATTAGGAAGAATGCTGGTGGAAGGAATTTGCTGCTGTGCAGTCTTGTTGTGACAGTACACTAGCAGAATTACTGGCAAACATGAGATCAAGTGTGGGCAAATGGAGAAGATGAGCTGTGGTCTCCATTCACTTGGGAACTCTTGTAGATGCCCAGGTGCTGGCCATATGCATGCATGAAGGAGACATACACCCAGCCCCATCTCCCGTGCTCACCATCAGCACCTCAGGCTGCAAATACCTGGCCATGAGTGAGTGTTGAAAGAGGGACTTGGCTGTTAGGGAGCTGCTGTTCTTGGATGAAATAGTAGCAAGGATTGTTCCTCATCTGTGTGGTGATGTTTGGATGTGAAGTAAAGCATTCATTAAATAAATAAATGGATACTGAAGTGCTTAAGGAAGGACTGAGAAAGTCAGAACTGATGGGAATAGTAATTCAGGAACTGCTCAGACATTTAGTGAGGAGGCTATGGCTAATTGGTTCAGGAAATTGAGATTAAGGAGAAACAATTTGAATGCTTGTATACTATGGTAATTATCCTAGATGTGTGAAAGGAAATGGTGTATTTCAGAGAGAACAGCAACACCCCGGAATCATAGTCCTGATTTGAAAGATGCATGTATTTAAGGGGAGAGAGAGAGTAAGAAGTAAAGGGAGGGTGATGATTTTAGATTAAACATCAATGATACTAGAGTGGACTGAAAAAAAATAAAACCTTTGGATAAGGTATATCTGGATCTGACTTGCCATCATATTTAGGGAAACATTAAAAAAATAATTATTCTGAATTAATTTTAGGATTCTGCTATGGGTACCCATAGTTGGGGTAGAGATTGTCTTTTTCATATGCGGGACTAACTTTTTAATATAATTTGAATAAATGTGCTATGTAGAAAGAAAATATTCACACTGCTCTAAGAAACAGCCATAACGACTTCATCTGGTTTTCAAATACCTTGTTTTATTTTCTTTAATATATTTTAGTCACGGAGTGTGGACAAGCAACACGCTGTACTCAACTATGATGCTTCTACAGATGAACACTTGGTGAAGGATTTGGGCAGCTTGAATGGGGTAAGTTAACATCAGAAATGGATAGCTCCCTGTAGTGTTCTCTGTCTTTGTTTTGGGATTTCTTAGAACAATTATTAATTATACATTAATACGCTTTTAATGCAAGACTGGAAATGGGGGAACATTCAAAAGGAAAGTGTAGCCTTTGCAGAAGTTTTCCACTGCATGTTTTTTAAAGGGCTGCAGTTAATTCCAACAATAAGGGGCCTTGGCAGTAGAAGAAAAGCCCAGAACAATAAAAGAGGAATATGTTATATTTCTGTATTTCAGAATTGTGAAAAAAAATATATAATCTTGAATATACTGTGTAAAAACCCCAAATTATTTCAATCTCTAAAATGTACAATTTTGATATGGATTTTATTTCACATACTATTCCTTTTTCTCCTGTTATAATAGAGAAAAGAATGTTTAACTGTACTTCGTATGTGGAAAAAAATTAAGTATGCAATAACCATGTTGTATGAAAGTCTATTTAACTAATTTAGTTTTTCAGAATCACTTTGATTAAAATCTCTGTGAATAATTTGTGTCAAGTAATTGCAAACTAATACAGGAAAAACCCAAAGTTATGAGAAAAGTAAAGTTTCATTTATGAAACATTTTATGTTTTAAGGCTTTTCTAGGAATTGCATATTCAGTAGTCTAGCTAAGCATCACTTTTTATAAAAGTCTGTGATATTATTGCAAATTATTAAAAAGATAGTAACTTTGTCATAATTTTGTAGCCCTTTAGATTGTTCTTTATGAACTGTGGGTTTGCACTAGTTACGGTTGTTATTTTGTAACTATTAGAGTTTGGCTCTGTCATGAATATGTACAGAATAAAATCATGAGTTCATCTGTGACTGCTTATTTGAATAACACTTAGAAAGCTACTGATAGTGAATAGTTTTGTCAAATGCCTAAATAAATAGAAGATGAACTCTCAAGTTACTGCCTTTTGATCTTGTAGTGCATTTCAAAATAAAACTCTGTCACTGTCTCTATTAGCTTTTCTGTGTTTTAAGGTAACTAACTCAGCCTTCCAAAGAGTCAGAGTCTCAACTCTGTGTGAAACCACTGAAGGGCTATATCCTTTGAACAGCTGTAGACGTACAAGGACTTTGGTCCTTAAATATTTAATATACCTCTGTATTTTCAAAGTCGGTGCGCTGTTTCAAGCCAGTGATGAAAAATAAGTTCAGCACATGGAATTTTTTTGCTGAGCCATTTGATTTTATCCCCTAATTCTGTAACTCTTGTAGTCAGTAGGCATACCTTCAGATTTTTGTTGCCTTGTCACAAAACTGGAATTTAATATAAATATATGTTAAAAGGCCTTCATTCAGCTCCTTTTTTTGCCTCTGATAAAGAGCTTTCAGTGATTTACTTCACTTGATCTAATTCATTCCCAGGTTTGAGTGAAGCTTCAGTTGCTTTAGGGCTGTTTACTCAGAGACATCAAAGGAACTCTTTTTTCCCACTGCTTTGGTACAAGGAATGTCATCTCTCAGGAGTTCGAGCCTTGCTCTTTGTCTTCACAGTGTTTTCCTTACTATCACTTTCCCACTGTGCTTTTCTTTCATACCTCTGCCTACCTGGTTTCAGGTTAAAGGAGAAAACACATTATTTTTGTAACACCATAAATTGTGTGGCAGAACAATACCTCAGTACCATATGGTGAACTAGGTAATAATTCTTCTAGTCTAGCTGCTGTTTCCACTGAGAACACCCCCTCCCTAGCAGCCAAGTGCCTCTTCTAGTGCTTCAGCAGTTTCTACCCTTTCTTGTTTTGCACACTTCATCAAAAGATTTATTTTGCAGTTGGTCCCATCTCTTTTGAGAACAGATGCATACTTTTCTTAGTATACAGGACTACTCCATTCCTGGTGTAATGCACTTTAACCACTCAAGATAGTTCAGAGTTTAAGGGGAGATGGCTAATACCAATACTTTTGTTTTGAGTGTTAGGAGTGTTACAATTTCACAAGCTGAACTGTAATTGCACCTGATGTCCTAATGCCTAAATACTGTTATATGTGTGGTTGATTCACACTCAGTTCAGTGAAAAGGTTACAGGAGTCTTTTTCCTGGACTTGTAAATCTAGAAGTCTTTACCCTGGACATCTGGATTTGAAAATAAAGCAAAAGTAAATTTTAATCAGTTTTACATGAAGTAAAATTTTATTTCTGATAGTCTGTTGTGACTCATTCTGGACAGTCTTGTTTTTCTTTTTTTTTTCCTCCATACAAAAAAGATGAAGGAATTTCTCTTTTCTGAAGAAAATGTGTACAGTTGCTAGTATGTAATTATTATTTTCCTAGTATGAGTAGAATTCAACTGTACTTTTTCCTTTGACTTGTGAACTCAAAAACATACCAGAAGAAGTATTAAACATCCATGACCCTCTGGAATAACATTTTTTTCAGGAATATTTACAGGATAGCAGAGTCCTTTCACACTGATGTTTCAGGACTGGATTGTGAAAAACTTTAGCAAACTTTATGAAGGCTTAGAGACAGTTGACTCTTACTATTCGAGGAATAAACTTTAGAAATCATGTGAATGGAATGATTTAAAGGGGAAAAGGATTCCTTATTTACACAGCAACTAGCTTTTTTCAAGCTAGCTTTATCTTGCATCCCAAAGCATGTGATGGGATTTTAAAGCTCCAGTGGCGAAGTAACTAAGATTTGGTTGTTGTTTGCCGTCAGTTCAGTCATGAACATGAGGATGTCAGTAGAGTGCACACACAACCTTTGGAGTTCTCTGCGTTGGACATGAATTTCAGAACTCTGACCTGGGAGGAAAAGTGCATACACTCAAATATACATACATGTCTGCAAGGTGGCCTAAATTTTGTTGGTTCACTAAAATTCAGATTGCCTTGAGGATAGTCTTCACATGGGTTGTTATCCTGGACATTCAGAATGTTAAAGTGTAATAAATATGGCTGAAACATTACTGAAAGTTTCATACTTACAAACCAGTAAATAGTTGTACCTTTTATTCTTATTTCCTGTGGAAGATATTTTCTGTGAAGTAGGTAAACAATTTTTTAAATAATGAAATAAACATTGTTTTCCTTTAGAAAAAGAAAATTAAATGGAAGATCCTTTTACTATTTTGGGAAAGGAGATTGTTTTTCCCTAACCACAGTTCATTTAATACTAGACTCATAAGGGCAACACAACTATTGAAAGATTCCAATTTTTGGCTTATTTGATTATTCAAATTTTTCCAACTTCAAAGTGCTTATAAAATGGCATATTTCAACTGTTTCTTTCTTTGGAAACCTGTATATGTTGTTGTAGAATTTGTAAGTTAGAAGTAGAATGATCCTGTAGGGTTGCAATATACTGAATTCTTACCGCTGATTTTTGGTGTTACTCAGATGCACTGCCTTGGTCCATGTTTTCCTTAAGTCCTTTGACAATGGTTAGAAATAAGCTGCTTCAGAACTCTCATATCCAATGCTAAATGCTGTACAAATATGATGATAAATCAATTCTGGCAGTTAATTGGGATTGAAAAAGCAAATTACAAGAAAAATAGTAAGTGACAGTGCTAATTCAAGGGAACATTAATCAACACTTCCATGAATATTGCTAACAAGATGAAGCGTGCAAGGAATTTTTCAAGGCCAGTGTGCAACTTGGTTAGCAACTGGTATTTAACCTTTCTTTTGACATAGTTTGTTAAGCATCTGGCAATCTGAGCTTATAGTTTCCTTGTGAATCACCAGTAGAAAATTTGTGGTGCTGAAAACTTTCTTATAAAATTATTTAAATGATTTAATTTTATTGTTTTGGATTTTAATGGTATTTCTTTTTGTCCTCATTTGTTTCTGCAGACATTTGTGAATGATGTGAGGATTCCAGAACAGACATACATCACTCTGAAGTTAGAAGATAAATTGAGATTTGGATATGATATCCTTGCTATAAAAATGCACAGAGTTGGGACACACTTTTCTTGTTAGAAGTATGATTGTGTTAAGTGAAGGGTTCTCATTACTACAAAAATGCCTATATTATTCTACCTTGGTCTGAACTGTTGATAAAGTACATTTAATTGTCTCTCACTGCAAGAAACCTCAGCTTTCAATTACAGTTTAGAACATAATGTCTGTCTTCTGTGTTGCTAAAAAGTACTAATTTTCTTTGAGGCAAATACACAAATAATTGTATCATATGCAATTGTATACCAGCAGATGAGATGACAATTAAGTATTCAGCAAACAACTGAATGGAAAAAAATGACTTGTATTATTACAACACTAAGGTATCCACTCAGTCTTCTGTTTACAAATAGTAAATAACTTCATTTGCTTTGATGAGTATGATAGTGCATGGTATCCTAACAGTGAAATATTTTAAAAGCCATCACCATTCTAGTGGCATAATAGGCTGCACAATTGTTGCTTTTCTGTAAAATCCTCTTGTGAATTCAGAATTTTTCCAGTATTGTCCTTATCATTTCCTACATACTAATCTTTTTACTGTGGTCAGGGGAGAGATGAGGGTCCCTGAAGAAGCACTTAAGGTAACAATGTGCAGTTTCTGGATGTTTTTCTGTCATTGTGTAGTTGTTATAATGTAGGGATTTCTTTTCCCACTCTTTGAGGGTTTGTGTTTTTTTCTCTATTTAATGTCATGTAGCATGAAAAATTCACAAGCCAACTCCAGTTATCCCAAAAATCTTCAGAGGCAGAAGGATCGAAACAAAGCAGCTCCAAAAGCTCAGAATCCAAGGTAACAGACTCCACAGCTGAAGTGCACCACAAAACTACAGAAGCACTGAAATCTGAAGAAAAATCAATGGGTAAGGTTCATTTTTTGTTGCAGAAGCACAAATATTTGGAAAGGATGTTGATTTGCTTCAGTAGGATGCTTGTGAAATTCTGGAGATAGTAAAAATTCTGCATGCATGAACTTTTATCCATACTTTAGGGATAAATAATAATTTTCAGAATTTAATTTCTACCTTTTTTACAGTAACATCCACACATTAAGAAAACTTTTAAAGAGAGATTTAATTGGCATTTATAAGATTTTTGCATCTCTCTTTCCCAAAATCATAAACTTGCGGCATTTGTGGCAGGAAATTGCTATTTTTTGCAGTTTAACTGAAAGTATTTGTTCAGAAACAGTTTGTACTTTTTACCATCACCATTACCAAATGCACTCTTTTCTTTGGTTGGTTTGGGTTTTTTTGTTTTTAAATGGATGGGAGTTTTGTTTGTTTGTTCTATAGCTCCTAGCATTCATTGTTAGATGTGTCAGGATATAACCTAAGTGTTCTGTTGTGGTTTAAAGATTTGTAGATACTGTAGCTTCAGCCTTGTTTCTGCATCATCTTTCATATTTATTTAGTGTGTCATGGTGGCTCTGCTGTGCTTGTCTTACCTTTGTGTGGGTTGTACTGCATCCAGCTCTGGGCCCCCAGTATGGGAAGGATTTGGACCTGTTGGAGTGAGGCCAGAGGAGGGCCAAAAAGATGAGCAGAGGGCTGGAGCAGACAGGCTGCAAGATAGAGTTGTTCAGCCTGGAGAAGAAAAGGTTCCAGGGAGACCTCATAGCAGTGTTTCAGTACCTAAAGGAGAGCCTGTTTTACACAGGCAGATAGTGATAAAAGACTATCTTTTAAATGGTTTTAAAGGTTGGAATGGTTTTAAACTTAGAAAGAAGAGATTTTGATTCAATGTTAGGAAGAAATTTTTTACTGTGAGGGTAGTGAGCCGCTTAAACAGGTTGTCAAGAGAGTTTGTGGATGTCCCATCCTTGGAAGTGTTCAAGGCTTTAAGCAGACTGATCTGGCAAAAGATGGATGTTCCTGCCCATGGCAGGTATCTTCCAACCCAAACCATTCTCTGATTCTATGACGAACTTCATGAGGCTTGCTGAAGTGTAGTGGAGATAACCACAAGAATGAGAAAGGGATCAAGTATTATTGTTTCCTTAATATGGAGCTGTCTAGGTCTTAAGTCAAGGCTGTACAATTTCATTTAGGTTTCATCTATTCTTCCAGAAGACTCACTTCAAAGAATTCTCATGCCCACATACAGGATTCTGGGCTATATGTAATTAACCTGTTTGTTTTGTTGTCTAATCCAACATCCTGTTAAGCATACATAAAGTAGCACAGTGGGGAGGTTTTATCCTCATCTTCTATTTTTCTTTTCACTCTTCCAAAAATACCAGTCAAACTTAAGGACAGAGATTTATATTTGAGTGCAACTCTCAGAAGCTTTTTGGGGATTGATTCTCTCACTGTTGCTATATAAATGCATGTCTGTTTGCTATTGCTAATTCATGCACAGGAATAGAATTATGGAATAGTTTGAGTTGGAACAGACCTTAAACAACACCTGGGTTGCACCCCCTTGCCATGGCCAAGGACAGCTTTCACCAGACCGGATTGCTCAAAGCCTCATCCAACCTGTCCTGGAACACTTCAGGGGTGGGGCATCCACAAATTCTCTGTGCAACCATCAAGTTTTTAAAAACGATTTAGTATTGATGAAGGCATAATGCTGTGTAAAAAGGAAGTACTTACTGTCTTAAAATCATGTTGAAACCTTTGGCATGGCTATGAAATCATCTTTGGAATGCAAGTGTATAAAATACTGAAAAAAATGTTGATATTCCTTATAGGTAAGATAACAGACAAGCTCCTAAGATAGATTTTAACAGATGATGGTTTTTTGTATAAAGACTCTTTAAAGTATATTCAGAACGTCTGTATGATACTAGAATATACTAGAATAGCTAAATCTCTGTAGGGTGGAGTATTCTTCCAGAAGATCAGATCAAACCTAACCCAGCCAATTTATCGTCAAGTTAGAATTCTTAACTATATCAGTGATTTTTTTCTTATTTAATTTTTGCATTTAAATATAGTTAACCATGTGTATAGCACTTCTAATTGTACTATAATTTAATGAATACCTTTAAAAAAACCCCAGCCTTTAAAATTGGTTGTGCTCAGTAATGTTTTACACACAAGGTAACTTTCAGCACTCTGTAGTAGCTGTCAGCAATTTGGAACCTTGGCAACATTGCAAAATTTGATCAGTTTTTCATGCAGTCAGTTCAGATTTCATTGAAAGGTCAGTGTGGGTAAGAATGAGAATCTTCTCATAGAAATAGCAGCAAACAGCTTTTAGGAATGTACTGCTCTCTTGATGACTTCAAACTGAAAGAAGAAATAGTATTTACAGATATATCAGGGTAACAATAAGAGATGCCAGCTGCCTTTACATAAACATTTGTGCCAGAAGTTTTGATCAGGTCATTAGTAAGCTTTTATATTTAGAACCCAGATCAGTTGTCCAGCCTCCAAGTTTGTTTTGTATTTAGGGAAATGCATGCAACCATTTCACTTCAGCTTCCAGGAGAAATGATCCAAGCAAATTACTTTCTCTTCGTGTTATTTTAACCTAAATATCACAGCTAAACAGAAAAGCAATTTCCTCTGCTTTGGGCTGATTTTATAGATCTTTCTGCCATGCCTCGTGGGACACCTTTGTATGGACAGCCAGCCTGGTGGGGTGAAGATGAAGCTGATGAAAAAGGTGGTTGTAAGCCAGATAGCAAGCATGAAGCAAAAATGCCTGAGACAGGGGCTTCGGGTAAGTCCATTGACTTATTTTTCTTTGGCTTTTTTTTTCTCTTTACTGAACTGCATGTATTCTTAACTAGGGAACTAAACAGATATTAATGTCTGGAAGTTTCACAGTTTGCATAGATGAAAGCCTATTAAAACTTAAGATAGTTTAAAAATACATATTTTATGAGAAACTATGCATTTCCAGAGATCAATTTCACATATAATGTGTCAGTTTCCTAGTATATAATACCATTTCCCTATCAGTGAATATAGCAAATACCATTTCCTAAACCAGTGTGTCCTTTTTTTCTGTTTAATCCATATCTGTAATTTTATATGCATAGGAATATTTTATGGAAATAATTTCTCAAAATAAATGGTGGTGTTTTATATTTGTGACTGACTTTTAGCTGTATAAGGTTATCTGTGCTAACATTCTCTTCTGTAAGTCAGTAATGCTGTATTAGTGGGAATTGCACGTCATAGTTCTTGAAGTAAAGATTTGAGTAGTCTAAAGTTAACCTGGTAATGTTTATTTTGCCATAATAGAGACCTTTTTCTTAGTTAGCTTGTCTAGACACAGTATGTATTGCCAAAACTTCAATCTCAGTGCCTATAATTAGGCTTTTATATCTATCGTCAGGCATATAAATAAAGTGACTGCTATTCTAATAGAGACAGTAACTTAAAACTTACTCGAGTTAGGACAAAATTCCGCCAAGTTTGTTTTGATGTTTAGACACACATTTAAGGTCCAAGAGTTTTAAGTTTGCAGTTTTTTAAAGTACTTTAATTGAGGTGAGAATTACTCTTTTCCTGTCATAGTATTTGCCTTGGTTAACATGAATCATATTTTGCAGGAGCTGGAATGAAGTCTAAAAACATGTAAATCAAACTAAATGAACAATGTAGTGAAAGCAAGGTCTTTGGAATTAACATTTTGCAATAGCCATTTTAAGGACCTTTTCATATTATTCTAAAGTTGTCGTCATTCAAACAGTAGAGTAAATCCATTAAGATTTGGACTAGTATAAAGAAACCAGATGAAAACATTTAAATTCGTTTTCCCTCATTAAATACAGGATTATTGGAAAGTAATATCATAAAGTCTGTGTTTTTGATGCGATGCCATGCCATTAACAAGGTATGACACAAGATGCCGGCTGGTATTTAGTAGTGTGCCTGTTCTTATTTTTTATAATTTTAAATTGCTTTTTCAGAAGCATCAAATTGCATCAAATGGTTTACATGCTCATGTATTTATTTTATCAAGAGATTTTTCAGCAAGTGACCAGTGCTTCTATCTTAGTTTCTGAGTTCCAAGGAAAATAAGATTCCAGTTTGCGCTCAAACTAATCATGGAGATGCCATCTGTTTCAGTAACAGACAAAAATAAGTTTGTTCTAGACTGAACTTCAGTAATTTTTGACATGATTTGCTTAGTGAAGTCGTCATAAGGTAAATGATGAATAGACAAAATGGATTCATATTTTCTAAAGTACTTAAATTTGCTTGTTTGTTTTCCATATATATACACTGTAAATAAGCTAAATTTGGGCCCAAGGCCTTCTTGGCAAATACATTCTTCCTTTCTTTTTTTAAAAAACATTACAAATCCCTTTTATTTATGTCATTGCTTTTGTTTAACTGTGAATGTATCTCTTATGAATAGTATTCATGTAACTGGAGTGTAAGAATAGCTTTTATTTCCTCAAACTGAAAAACTCATAAATCTGCAGGAATGGAATTCAGTGTGAAAAAAAATACTAAACAAAAGCTTATGTGAAAGGAAGACACTGCTGAGAAAAATCCAAAACCTGACGTTTTTGCAAAACTGTTTAATTTGTGAGGATGCAGAAAAAGTCCCTTGTATAGACAAATGATTTATTTATTGCAATCACTTAATCTCTGAGTGGACATTAGTTGTATGTTCTACGAGTCTGGTTTTTGACTGTTGTAGATATTTTTTAGTAGTGTTGGCAGAGAGTCTGAGAAGAGAAACCATATAAGAGTTGATATTTGCTTCTATGGAGACTTCCACAGTCTAAGAACATTGTATCTATGTAGAAGTGTGCAAAAGACATTCTGAATGTTTTCATGCAGTTATAAAATCATAAGATTTTTGGGCTGTTTTGGCCTACAATTGCATTCTATGAAAAGATGAACTTCTTTTCAACAAGATGTTGTGTATTTTCTTCAAGCACTTAGGTTTTATAATATAAATGAATATCATAATAGGAAATTAATATAAAGACACACTTGTATGGAAGAAAATTGGAAGCTTCACAAGACTGTCATGCTTGAATATTTTTAAAATATAAGCCAGCTTTAATAAAGAATGTTCAAGATTGGTGCAATTAATTATTCTTTCGTGGGTTAAATTGTATTAAGTGTTTAAAACACTGATCTGGGACATGCTTTTTAATATAAACTGCCTAAAAGTAAGTACATTACAGGTGAATTCTTAAACTAACTCAAATTGAAAGAAGTCTGATAACATTTTAACAAAGTAATCCTATTAAAACTCTGTGTCATGCTTTAATGATTTATTACATGATTATTTACTGAAAAGAAAAGAAGACTTGAATTCTAAGAGATGGGCAAGGTTTAATGAGGAGATTGAAGTGGGAGATTTATTTCTGTTAAGCCAACTGTAGACAATTAGTCTTTACAGTCTCAAGTTAATAAGATTATTTCAGTGTTACTGTTTTTCTATCACAACAGAAACTCACTAATGAAAATTAGTGACAAACAGAGTAGAATGTCCTGGAAAACTTTGAAAAGAAAAATCCTTTCTACATTTTTCAGACATATGTAATGCTCTAATGTAATGAGCCGTAGGTCTACTAGTCTGTATTAAAATGAACAGTTGTGTGTACACTTCTGGTGGGACTTTATCCTGCAGCTGTTAAATGTCCACGTTATTGGCAGGTTTATAGGGTGTGTAATTATTATTATTGCCATATGTTACACTCTCACTTCCTGGGAAAGCAAAAACGGCATTCTCTGCTGATCTTAATAGTAATTGTAGAATTTTATGTCATTAATACCTTTACCAGAAATCTAAGAAAAGACAGAAGTAAGTTTTTAAGAAGACTTTAGGAATCTGAAGTAATTCTTTCCTCTTGGCATGAATTTTAATTCCAGCACTGCATAAGAATATGTCAGATTAAACATTCCTTGCATTTAAGAAACAGTGTCATTTTTAGGTAAAGCAGGTGACAGTTACATGAGAAATACCAGTGTAATCAGTGTGTGTAGGAGATTGCACACATTGTAACGTGTGATGCTTAATCAGTAGTATTAGTAGTTAAGTTCCTAGAAGTTTGTTCTCCAATTTTGTTGAGTTTTGTCATGAAATATGTGCAAGTGCTGCATATAAGGCTTGCTTTGCAAAGCTCTAGCAGCACATATGCACAGTATGTCATGGGGAGCTTACAGAACTCTTCAGACCCATTACAGCAATATATTTAAGTTAGATTGGTTTTGACCTTTTTTCGCTGGAACTCCTTTAGAGCAGGTAGTTAAATGATCTATTATGAGAGATGGGGATTTATATACAATGCTGTTTTATATTTTTATTTTGAAAGAGCAATTCTGATATTTCTTCATAAGACTGGTTATGAAAATATTAAAAGACAAATACCTTCATATTCAATGCTAGGTGAATCATTATAGGTATTTATTGAAATCTTGTCTTTAAATAAAAAATGAAAAGTCTACTTCAATGACAAAGCGAAAAAAAACCCCTAAAATGTAAGTGGGAAATAAAAGGTAGGAATATGAAAAGAAAGAAGAAGGAAAAAAGAAATTCTATTAAGCATTTGAAAGCACTAAATTCAGCTTCTTCTATTACACATACCATTGCACAGTGCCAAACATGAAGACAACATTAAAAATATTTTGGGGTATTTTGTAAATATGATATTTTGGCTGTTTCTTATATCTACTGCAAATAAATATATTGCTTCAGGTTTACAGGCATTTTTTACAAGAGATGCTTTGTGAATTCCAGAACATTTTCTTTTACAAGTTTCATTCTTAAAATTGTATTAAGGCAGAAAGAAAAGAGCATTACTAAAAATCTATGCAAATTGTGCAAAATATTTTGTGGGATTTCCTATCATTGCGGATGATAATATATTAATATACAGAGGCAGTTTTACACATCTGAATAGCACAGACACCTAGGATTTTTCTTGTCCAAATTAGCAAGTAAATTGTTGAGATTTTGACTACTTGTGTGTGTAACTTGAGAAATAAGGCTTAAAAAAATGCAAAAAGTCCTAGAAAGTGTAATTGATTCTGCTAATGTCACAAAGTGAATGTTGCATTTCTGATGGTCATCTGTGAATAGAGCAGAATAGAATAGAAGTCATCAAGGTCGAAAAATACCTTCAAGATCATCCAGTCAAACCATCCACCCAGATCCAGATGCCTCTTGAACACCTCCAGGGATGGTGACTCCACCATAGCCCTGGGCAATCTATTCCCATGCCTCACCACCCCGACAGTGAAAAAAACCTTTTCTAGTATCTAATCTGAATCTCTCCTGTCTCAGCTGAAGGCCATTTCCTCTGGTCCTCTCACTGCAGGCATGGTAGAAGAAATCAGCCCCCACCTCACTACAGCATCCTTCCAGGTGGTTGTAGAGAGTGGTGAGATCCCATCTGAGCCTTCTCCTCTTGAGACTAAACAAACCCAGCTCCCTCAGACATTTCCTGAGTAGTAAAGGATCTCCCTGAATCTCCCTTTGGTTAAGGCAGTGGTTTCCCAAATATTACATAGTTTCCCTCCTAGCCTCTCCTAGATTGGTTGTTTCAGTAATAGTCTCAGTACAGCTGGGTAGCAGCTACCAATTATTGCATCCTTGCTATATATGTAGAGCCAGTTGCACGGTTGTCTTTTGTAGTTCTGGACCTTTGAAGAGTGAGCGCTCCCTTTTTACAAATAATCCTGTTAGTTTTTCTGCTCCTTTTCTTTTAGTCTTGCCAGTTATGAAATCTCTTCAATCCTTGAAGAGATTGCAGTTAACAACCTACCCATCCCCTCATTTTCCCAAAACTCACTTACAGTTGCCTTTTTTGCCATACATACACTATGCTTGTTCTGTCTAAAAAATTATAGAACAGTGACAACCACTATCTTCAGTATTTGTTTGCAGTTTTCTCTTAAAGGTGTCTGTATTTAGTCTGATACATAATTTCCTTCATCTTGGCAGATGACATTTTATAATAGGATTTCAAAGGTAAGGCTGTTTTATAGATCACTCTTTGTAATATTTAGAAAGCTGTAAGGACTTGCATTTAGAATCTGGGTGAAAAATACTGAAGGGTGATTCAGATCAGGATATGTATTAATTTTTTGTTTCCTCGTTGTTTTCTATTCCTTATTTTAATCAATTCTGATGCTTTTAACTCTTCTAAAAATGCAAGTACCTCCGACTGAAAATAGGATTTTTAAGTAATTAAAATTAACTTATACTTCAGGTATTTTTATTTACATAATTTTAAAAAATTTTTCTAGTTTAATAAAATTTACAATTTAGTTGTTGGTCAGTTTCTTGCTTCTTTTGATTAAACTCTGTCTTAATTTAGATTCAAACTATTTACTAGCATCTGTTTAATCAAAAATATTGGAATCAAATACTGTGCATATTATTATAGTATAAACAGTTGATTTGAAATGTTAAACTGGTGCAGACAAGTTTCACACAGAAATTTTTGTATGAAGTCCTTCATCAATGCTGACAAACCAGTGTGAGAGATCCTGTCATTGCCGTACATCTGAAGCAATTTGCCTACAGTCCTACTATTTTCAAAAGATGGAAATAAACCAGCTATTACATAATTACTGAAAAATATAGTGTCTTGTGTGGCCAGCAGATTGCTCCTGCCTTGCCCAAAAGTAGAGATAGTTCTCAAAACAGAGTATTAGCCAGTTACTTTTTTGAAGGAGCGTTGAACACTATATCTGGCTTAATTATTGGCTACAGGAACTGCATGATATTGTTGACTTGAAATTCTGAGTAGAACCATGTGGGGAAAAAGAATGTTGTCTATGAATTGACTGTGTGGTGGATTACTCTCCTTTTTGGTGACTGTGTTTCATATTGTAAGGATTCAGGCTCTAACTTTGATCCTTCTGGAGCTTGATCCATGCCAGCTTGGTAGCTACATGAAACAAATGGAGAGTGATGGTAGTTTGCCTAGAGTCTAGGAGCTGCAAAGTGTGATTTTTAGTTTTTTCTGTACATTTTCTATGTAAACAGAGAAGGTTTTTTAATAACCTTTGCATCAGTAAAATAGATTAATTCTGTATTGTGTGTCTGCTGGGTAAGTGTTTTCAGGAAGGGTATTAAAAAGGGATTCTGTTTCCCAGGGAGAGTAGTGAGGTGCTGTTGTAGTACCTGGAAACTACCCCACAGACATGAGGTAGCTGATAGTGCAGTGAAAAGCATTAGCTGGGGGATTCTTAGAATCCAACAGCACAATAGAAAAACCTTTCTGAATTCTGAACATGTTTTGTGTTTGTAAGAGCTACTGGTAGAAAAAATAAATTAAAACTGCTTCGTTACCTGGATTGGAGTTATTTTTGGATATTGGATATCCAAACATGGCAATAATAAAGAATGTGTACTGTTCTTGTTTTCATTCAATAACACCTTTTTTTTTTTTACTTTTCCAACTATTATTCTTTCCCTTAAATAGTTTATTTCTCTGTATCTCTACAATCCTTTTTTAAAAAAATTTTTAACCTTTTCATAAATCCTTACAAGAAGCATGTGTTTGTGAGGAGTAGCATAGGTAAATTATTCCATCCTACATCCTTTCCCCTTTAAATCTTTAAATTTCTGACTTCAGTATAAATGTTTCTATTGCTATCTTACTGCATAGTAGTTCCATACACAAATACTAACTTTCCCAGCTGATGTGGCTTTTTTCAGTACCCAGAATCAATTAGCTGCAGTCTTATTTCTTGACAACCTGAAATGATTTCTTAAACAACTTAATGTGGTCCATGATAAGTTGCTTAGGAACTATTTAGAATTCTTTTGCTGGAATCCAACTTGCCATTGTTGCTAAAGTCTCAAACTTCTGTTGCTTTTAGCACATCTCTGCACCAGGTATTTTGGCTGATGTAGTAGTTGATGAAATGCTATCAGAAGGTTTGTTTCTTAAAAGCACATTGGTAGCTTTGCTGCAACCACAGGAAACTTTAGCCTTCATTTAGGCTGTAAAGTGGAACTTGGAATTACTGTGCTTTTTCTACTTTCTGCTTTTTTTTAGCCAGTGGGAGCATGGCTTGCTAACATTCTGCATGCTTCCAGCTATTGTTCCTTTTTCTGTTCATCTACAAACTATGGCAACAAGTAAAATGAGAGGACATGACAGTAGAATTTAGCTTCATTCTTTGGTTTTATCTTTTGTAGAAACAAAAAATGTTTGAATTCCAAAACACTTTCCAGTGCTTAGCAGTGTTTAACTTTTCAAGCCAGAATTAATGTTTATTTTGCATTACTGTGTGAATTGTTTTTCTGAAGAACTTGGCCGAACAAAACTATGCTTTTTTATCTACTGCAGGAGATGGAAGATCATTAGCACTTGTTTTGGGAGCACCTTGATTTGATGTTTTTTCCAATAGATTGGAATTGCGATAATGATCATCTCAACAATTTCTCTGTTGTGATTTTCCTGTTTTCCATGTTCAAATAATTCATCTGACCTTTACATCTTCTCAAAATACTTTGCATGCACTTTGATAAATTCTAAAGTGAGCTTTTTGCCACTTCACACTTCTCACAGCCGAAGTTCAAACTGCCTTTTCATTAATATTTTTTATACGTAATTCTGGAATTATTTTTCCAGGACTATCGTGCTCAGTCTACTCCATAATCTTACTGTTTATTCCAGAAATTACTCAAGTGGCCTTTACAGGAGTTCAGAAACTTCTTGAGGAGCCTGAAGTTCCCAAGTACTGTGAAATCTGTTCTTTTATTTTCCCTAATAGGATGCAGCACAGATGCCAAGCAATCTGAGGAGCAGTCTGCATCTGCAAATGAAGAACTTTATCCTTTCTGTAGGGAGCCCAGTTATTTTGAAATCCCTACTAAAGAATGCCAGCAAGCTTCACAGGTAGCAGAGAGCACTATTCATGAAATTCCCACAAAAGATACCCAAAGCTCCCACACGGCAGCTTCAGGGCATGCCTCCTTTACCATTGAATTTGATGACAACACTCCAGGAAAAGTAAAGATCAAAGATCATGTGACGAAATTCACGTCAGAACAGCGTCATAAGTCGAAAAAGCCTTCTTCCTCCAGTGGTCAGGACCTGCCAGGGCTTCAGACGGTGATGATGGCTGCGGAGAGCAAAGTGGCAGATTGGCTGGCACAGAACAATCCTCCGAGAATGATATGGGAACCAACAGAGGAGGATTCCAAAAGTATTAAGAGTGACGTTCCAGTGTACTTGAAGAGACTGAAAGGTAAAGTGAATCATTCCAGCTATGCTTATTCTGAAAGCAGCAATTCCTCATCAGCATGCAGTCAGAGAATACCTGAGCCCTTGCGGAGTTCAGATGAAATCCCAGATACTCCACATGTGTGCAAGGATCTGGGCTGGGAAATTTTATTGCTGAATAAAGCCTTACAAAGAGCATAAGAAACCAAATGCTGAATCATCTTACAATCAGTATGCTAATTGGAGATGTTCTAGTATGGCTGAAAGCATTAGATATTTAAACATTGATCTTGAAAAAGAAAAGGAAAAAACCCAAACCTTAGTTAAATTCTATATCTCTCTCTCTTTTTCTCATGAATTACTTTAAAAAGCTGAATTGCTTTTTAGAATCAAAGCTCTGAAGTTCAGTTTATGCTTTTAGCAACTCTTTCAGTGGCAGTTCTGTGAATATTTATGTGTTATAAGAAAATAATTTATGGCAAAAAATACATCCTATAGTCATTCTGCTTATGTTTGGTGGAGTCAAGTTTGAGTCAGGAATCAGAAATAAAGCAAGAGCTTTAAATTTTATACCCAGCTTGTGGAATGTTGTATTTGTATGTTGAATGGAGTTCCAGGTGATCATACATGTTCATTTACTGCAGACAGTGACATTTCAAATGAAATTAAATGTTACACATTACAAGTGTACTTTCTCTTGAGTGTCACTTAACAGAATAGAGAAGCAGATAGTCTTGATGTTCAGATGAAGATTCTAGTACCATTCAAACTTTTAGAATAAAAACTTCTGATGAACTTTTTCAAGTCTCTCTTATTTTCTGTTTTTAATTTCAGCAGGTTAACCCTACAATTCTCATTTTCCTTGGCTCTGCAACATTATCATGCCTAGTTCTTAAACCAGCTGGGACTGGGTACAACATTCTTTGCCTTATTGATAAAAAGTCTGCTTTCTAAGGCTGACTCTTTCATGTTAAGCTAAAAATAAAATTCTGAAAGCAGAATTAGATTAATGTGCTAGCATAAAGATAATAGTATATTATTTCTTCCTTTGAAAATCATATTCTTTGGCCTTCATGTAAATATATTGGATTCATGAACATTCTTTAATATACTAGCCATGACACTTTGATAAATAGAAGGGGCTTTGTTTATAAGCCTCTTCCTGGCAGAAACTCCTCAAAGTCTGATTAATTTTCATCTGAAAGAGGTGTAAGTTATGGGATGCATATGGCCATAATAAATATCTGAATTTTGTAATCTTCTATGGGCTGTTTGTATTCTCATTCATTAGTTGTATTTTTAGACAGTAAATATACCTAGGTGCTTTGAAATATTGATTTTTTTAAAAAACTCAAAGTTGTTTTTTTTTTCTCCTGAGCTTTTTTGTATAATATTATGTACTGAAGTCCCACTGCTAAAATTATATTATATGACTTTCATTGTGGTATTGATATTGCTTTATTATTATTTGGAAGTATATGAATCATCACATCATTTTTGTAGGCACTATTCTAATAAGTAGAAAACAGGAAAGTAAGTTGGGATTTCAGCTGTGTTTTCAGTTGTATTAGTCTGATAAGTAAGATCAGCCAATATGTCATTACTGTTTAACTGAATAGCAGCCGAATATGCTAACTATTTAAGTGAGAAAATGTTTAAAAAGCTATCCCCTTGAGAATCAAAACTACAGAAATTGTATATTATATATATATATATATATATATGAGTAAAACTTGATCCAAAGGAATTCAAAGAGGGTGAAAGTGTTCCTTCCCAGATATTGAGCTAAAACTTAGGAGCACTGACACTTTGATTGTACAGGAGGTTGGTCTGTGTTAAATACACTTGCTATGTGTAAATATCCAGCCTTCTGTGCATTTTCAGGTATCGTTGCAAAGTACATTTGTAGGTGTGTGTATGATTTATGAAATATGTAATCCTTATTCATAGATCTCAGAGTAGTTTGTGGAATGAATAAATAATAACCATTTTACATGCACACATCAGATGCTGAGTGGAGTGAATTATGGAAAAACTCACTGCTCTTCTTGGAAAGAGTAATAAAGAATTCAATCCAATTTTAAGTAGACATTTCTCATGATAAACTGTTGTAAATGTGGGAGGAATCCAGCAATATGAACTGTGGCTCTCTTTCCACTGTCTGAAGGACTTTATAAAGGTTTTCTTTTTCCTCTTAACCCTGCCTGGAATGTGTCAGTAGTCACTTGTAATCAACTGGCTCTGTAACAAAATTGATATAATTCAAAAACATACTATAGTACAGCTGGTAAAATACTGGCTTTTGTATGTCGCTGATAAGTATTCACTGATGAGAATGTTGGGGAAAGGATACTTCAAATGCACTGCTGTTACCGATCAGGTAACAGCATTTTTAGGCTGTTTAGAAGCCTAAAATGTTTCGTTGTTTGACTTGTAGCAAGTTGATTGCATTTCCAGGAACTGTACCAAATTTGCAGAGCCAGGTACTGTACACTGTTGGAGTCTAAACAGAAATGCAGTTTGAAATAATTTCTTTCCTAGTTCGCTGCTTGGCTTTTTTTGTATATATTATGTTGAGGTCTTTCTTTGTTTCACTGTGCTATATAATGCTGTGCTTTGCCTGTAGGGAATAAACATGATGATGGCACACAAAGTGATTCAGAGAATATTGGTGCACACCGGCATTACAGTAAACGAGCAGCACTTGAAGAACACTTAAGGCATCATCATACAGAGCTGAAAAAGTCACACCAGAAAGTCCATTCCACAGAAAAGCAGCAAGAGCAAGCTGGTTTTAGTCAGACTGCCTTTATGATTGAGTTTTTTGATGAAGACCATCCTCGCAAGAGACGTTCTTACTCTTTTTCTCAGAATGTAGGAGCTCTGTGCCCAGAATCTCCATCTCCAGCATCTCATGCACGAGCTGAAAGAGTGAAACCTGCATCAGGAGAGAAAGTCCCTTCACCTGTGCAAGCTAGCTCATCACATCACAGAGCAGTACATGGTGTTCATGCCAAACTTCTAAAACAGAAATCAGAAGAACCCTCTGCTGCATTACCTGCCTTACAAGCTGCATTATTAAGGAGTTCAGGAAGCCTTGGCCATAGGCCTAACCAGAACCAGGAGATGGACAAAAAGTTGAAGAGCCAACATATTTCTGCTGCTACTGAAAAGGACAATGAGGATGACCAGAGTGACAAAGGTACTTACACTATTGAGTTGGAAAATCCCAATTCTGAAGAAATGGAAGCCCGCAAAATGATTGACAAGGTGAGAAACCTAAAATGTATCCTGATGTTACAAGTGTTACCTGATGTGTGGGCAGCAGTCTACCACTTCAGTTCTGCTTATTAAAGCTGCTGCAATGACAAAAGTTTTTGAACCAGTCTATAATGATGAAGTATGGAATGTCATAACAGCAGCAGCAGGCATTTGGCTAAACATTATTCCTGTTTCATACTGCTGTTCTCTTAAAGTTTGGTAGTTTTAATGTGTTTTTAAAATATTTCAGTACTCTAAAAATACTAGGCACTAAAAATCATTTAACTGGTATTTTTATGAGGGTGGTTTATGTCCCTGTGGAAATACTCAATTGTTCTTAAAAGGCTATTGTCTCTCTAGTTTTCAGTATATAAATTGGTTCCATTCAAGTTATCATATGGATATAGATTGTAAATGTTTTCTATACTTATTTAAATGGTATGTTCAGTAACAGTAACTTAAATTTCAGTGTCAGTTATAAAGAGTTAGTGTAAAAATGCTTTCATTTTCCGGAAGTATTTATATGATAGAAATGTAAATTTACTAATATACGTATTGGTAACAATAGAAAAATAAATAACAATACAAATTGTATTTGCAGTTTAAAAACGGTGTTAAATAATTGTTCTTAGGATTCAACAGGGAAATATGGGTAGCAGAAGCTATATTTAATCATTTGGCTTAACATGACTCTTGAAATGGATTTTTTTCTGGTTTTGTTGTGTTTTCCTAGATAATCTATTGTGGTAGAATGCCTGCAATGCAATTCTAGGCTAGGGTTTTTTAATTTAACAGGAAATTCATCACTTACTTGTTTTAGAATTATCTAAGGATTCATTTCCATGTCTAAAAAAATTCTGTAGTAGTGGGGAAATGGGACATTTTATTATAGATGGGTTTTCTTTTTAAAAGAAAATGCTCTTTTACGGAGCGTTTGAGGACAGGGATTAATGTAAAGGGTATCACCTTCAATAAAATAATAAAGTATTACTATAGTTTTGCCTCTTGTGGATTCTGAAAAGGAAATGTTTTACTTCTTTGAGTCAATATTCAAAAAACAACTGAGAAATAAAAGCATTCAAAATGAAGCAAGTAAATATAAAAGAACTACAAATTTCTGCATTTTATTCTTAAATTATAAGTATTCAACTAAATTGCATCAGAAAAATTTTAAGTCAAGCTTTAGCTGTTCAACAGGGCTTATTTGGAAACCACAAAAAGTAATAACATTTGAAAATAGACAATTTATGCACTTGACAAAAATACTAATACTGTCTAATATTATGATCATAGAATATGCTGAGCTGGAAGGTACCCGTTAGGATCATTGAGTCAAACTCCTGGCCCTACGCAGGACACTCCAAGAATCACACCATATGCCTGAGAGTGTTAAAAAAATATCAAATTTTTTGTGGCCTTCAGTACCCGTTCAGATTATCTGAAGTCAGATTTTTGTTTGAAACAAATCTCTCCTGTTACAGGAGACATTCAGGAAGAGGACGTGAATGGAAGCCTTAGGGATGATAATAAACTATTCCTTAATAATCTTAGTATTACATAAAAGCTTTTGGGTATCATAAATTTCCCTTACTGCTAACTTTAAAGGTATCACCACTAGGTATTAAAGATTTACTATGAAGTAAAGCGGAGATGTTTTTTCTTCCAGGTCCTCTGTATCATTTCACTTAGTATCTGTGCTGAAATCTTATGAACACTTTATTTTACACCCAGTTCAAAGAGTCCTGCTATGCAGTTCTTTTTTGATTTGGTAATGTGAAAGCAGTATCATTCTACTTTTATGAAGTGCAGAAAAACGGCCAGCAAAGAAACTCTAAACCAAATGGAAGCCAAAATTTTGTCCTCCAGCTGAGCTCAGCTTTGCTTTCCGTCTATTTTAAATTGCTAATGCTTTGGACAATCTTACTTTGCCAAAGGGGAAAAAGTGAGGTATAAGACAAGGACTTCTGTTAGCCTGTTGACTCCTGTGCTTCTTTATTAAGGATTTAAGAGAATTTATTGGTATTCATTTTATCAGTTATTTCCACTATTTTATCGGTATAACCACTCTTTCATTGTCAGCAAGTCAGTCCTTTTTCTGAGCAGTTACCATGCCTGCTCAATTGAGTCTCACTTAAGGGTATCGCTTGGGTCAAAAGTTTGATTGAAATTCAAGAGTTTAATTTGCTAGGATTGGGATGAAAATGCACTACAAATAGCAAGAATCACTTTCTAAAACATTTGCACAAATAATGCAGTCTTGTCAGTAGCAATTTACATTAGAATGGTGCTAAAATCTGTGTGTGGTTTACCTGAAGAATTTTCAGTGGAACAAAATACTTCTGGATTTGGGTATTTTTCCCTTTTATTGGGGAAAAGGATGAGAATGACCAAAATATCCAAAGATTACTTCCAAGTGTGACTCATTCTTAGCCTTAGCCTTACTTCTTTTTTCTCTGGAAGGGAACACAAGAGCAAACCACAAATGAAAGAGTAGTATTAACTTGTAAAAAATCAAGGTGGGATTATTAATGCTTCTTTGAGTTAAGAATTCAAGAGAAACATGCAGGAAATCAAAGTTAAAATTCTCAGAAAGAAAATGGAAAACACCCATCTATCTATGTAATTCAAAAAAAGGGGGAGTAAAAATCTTAATGTTGAGCTCTATTCCTTCCTTCAAAAGTACTGTTTTTGCTTAATGTAACCTTTTACTAAAGATTCTAGGATACAGTTTCAAGAAAAATAGATGGTTGTGTGAAATGATTTTACAAATCCAGAAAATATGCTGTCCTGCTTATTCAGCATCTTCATTTCATTTAGATTGCTAAGGATCCAGTTCTTCCTCAGGTGCTCTTTCAGCCTCTGAGAAAAAAGTATTGTCACTACAGCAGAAAAGGAGTAGAATAGCAAATGACAGAACCTTTATTTCTCAACCATTTTAAAGCCTGACTTTTGAGAAAAGAAGGTGAGAAAAATGCATTATTAGAAAGAAAGAGGAAGACATTTCATAAGTAACAGAGAAAAACCTTAAAAATTTTGATTCTTTTCCCTAACAGAGAGGTGTAATCCTATATCTGCTGTCATTCCTGTCTTGGGGTGAATGTCTGCTAGTTACCTAAAATGAAGGGTTTCAAACACGTTATGGCTTGCATCTTACGCAACTTTCAAATTTGCAAGAATTTCTTTTAAAAAGATTTTATTCTAAGATGAAAAAATAGAGTACATATGCAGATAGTTTTCAGTTTTAAACATTAAAAGAAGATGCAGGTAGAAATTTATGGTTGTGTCTTAGTGTTCTTTATGAATAGAGAATACTTGAAAAATAGCACTAAACGTTGCTTCTGAAAAGTCCTTTCATTAGTCAATGATATTTCTGCATCCAGGTGTTCCAATGTCACTTAAATTCATAGAGAAGTATGAATTGCTTAGTAGGCTAAGGTTTAGAAAATAAATATATTAATAACATGAGGAAAATAATAGATGATGGATCTCTTTTTATACTTGTAGAGCTCTTTTTAAAATTGCCATTGAGAGCAATTTCATCAATGTGTTGAGAAAGCAAGCTGCTCTTATATACCACAAAGCCCACCTTGAACATATATGGCATAAAATATCCTCTACTCACATAGCATCAGAAAATCCACAATTCCTTCTAGCAGAATAATGGTCTTATTGTTGTAGCTAACAGCTAAGTACAAAATAAAACAAATTCAGGATCTTGATTTAATTTAGAACATGTTTTCAGTGTTACTTTTACCATATAAAATACATGAATAAATGGGGCACAGTTGTAGCATTTGTTTTTCCTTTACATCCAGCCTTTCTGCTCTTTAGATGGGTTCAGTGCTTTTTTCTGTTAACACTTAGCAATTGCTTTCTTTTTATCTTTAAGTTGTAAATTTTCTATCTATTTTATGTTTTAAATAAATCAAATTTATTAGAAGAAAGTTGTTCTCAGCAGTCATATCACATTAAAAAATCTTCATATGCCACAGAAAAGGTAAGTCTGTCAGTGGATGAAAGAATTCAAAATGATGCTTCTGCAGTTCATCTTCCTTTTTTGTTGATATAAAGAGACCAAATTATCATGCTAATGTCTTTCCTTTTTCAATAAAGCAAAGTACTGCCAGTAATAAATATTAATAAATGAATGTGCAAATAATTCTGCATGTGTTTGGAATATTAAATACTTTGAGGCTATTGCAGTAAATAAAAAGCAGCTCCATTTTTTTTTTGCAAGTTCTTTGGGGGTTTTCTTGAGGGCTCTTCGTATGTTTGTTTTGTGTAGGGTTTTTTGTTGTCTTCTTCAGGCAGTCTCATTTTAGGGTATTTAAAAACGGAAATATTTTGTACAACTTACTACAGCAGACGTAAGCTCTTCTATGCATGTGTGGGAAGGGAAGGGATGGAATAGAATTGAGGCTGTATGAATGTTTCAAGTCCTGTCAGCTAACCAGGAAGTCTGGAATGTTATAGCAGTTTGTATGCATATGGGAACATTTGGCTTAAAATTTTCTTTGGTCCCCAAATTTTTTACTTGATTTATGTTATTTTCATTTAAATTTCCTGATAGATAATTGATTTTTCCATCAGCAAAGTAAATTTAGATCACAAATTCAACTGATTCATACTGGTTCCCAAGCAGAAGATTTGGAAAAATGTATCAAAATCAAACCTCAATCCGTCCTTCTGCCGTCTTCAGAAAGACTTACGGTGACCATGTAATGATTTTGTTTTCAATGCAAACTCTGTATTCTGGGTGTTTTAAAGTCTTTGTTTATGTAGATAGACAGGCCCTAATAGTAATGATCTTGTTTTTAATGTGCAGACTATGACCTTGGATTTTATTTGATTATATACTGTGCAATGAGTATATGTAAAATCTTACTCCATTGACACAATCTTGAGAGAGAATCTTTTTTTCCTCTTTAAAAATTTGGAATAGTAATTATGGAAGGAAAACTGTATTGGTGTGCATTGTAGACAGTGCATTTTCCAATTTTATTTTCTAGGTCTTTCTGCTCATGATGATACTTATTTCAGTTTGGTTTGACTTTTTTTTTTTTTTTGAGTATGGGTATGAATGGGAATCTGTTCTGAAAGATGATTATTATAAAATGGAATCTCCTTATTCTTTTTGCTCACAGGGTATATCTGTTCATACCACATTATAATAGTGGCTAATGTGTTTTTCAAGGAGTGTTTACTTTTGAATGATTAATTTTTGTTGCTTTAAGTGTTCATAAAGTTTGTATTCCAGATCTTGTCTTCTCTCTTGCAAACATTAAGAATTTATCAATTATCTTGCAGATTGTTATTGTTATAATTCCCCTGGTTATGGAGTTAACATACATGTTATGGAATTCCTCTTGGAAATTTTTTCAGTATTAGAAATGGAAAAACTGCCAGAAAAGAATCAACAGGCAGGGAGTAAGTTAGGAGAAAAAAAAATCTCAGTGTGTTTCAATAACTGTTTAAGGAACCAAGATAGATATATCTATTTTCAGAAAATCAGGTCTCCTGTCTTTTCACACTCTCTGGGTTTAATTGCTTTTACCATTGCTTCAGGAGTTTCTTTGAGAGAAATGCCTCAAGTCCTACAGAGTGTCTTGTTTACAGAATGACTATTTTATGAATACAGTGCTGAAAAAGCAGTAGACCAGTCGAAGCCTATCCAATCATCTGAGATTATAAATTTTGTCAAGAGTTCAGAGGATGTTTATAATCTTTTCTTCTTAAGAGGAAAGGAGTTTTACAGCCTCTAAACTTACTGTTTCCTTTTTAATTTGGAATCCTAAAGAAAATGAATTCTTCACAGTAGCAAACAGGGACAAAATATGTATGCATGTAAGTATGTAACTGGTGTCTGGTAAGAGGAAGCTCTTAGACTTGGCACGTTGATCCTTTTCATTTGCTTATGTGGCTTTTTTTATACCAGAGCATCTTGCATCTGATTCTATAACTTCAGTATAGAGTTAAAATGACGTAAACAGCTTCTGTGAAAATCCGTGGCTATTCATGAGATATGCCCTGCACAGAACACAGTCTGTTTGCCTGGGATGGCCGGGATAACTGCCAAGAACAAGCAAAAACTATTAAAATGAAACTCCTCCGAAGCAGCTTGGTTAAATGCAGTTCTTGCGGTAGCTAAACACAAAGTGAACTGAGGCATTGTACTCTTAGCTCACTTTCTGAAAAGTGCGAAAAAATGTTTGCCTTTTGTCTTTTCTCTGTGATCAATAACTGACTTTTAATGACCAATTCAGTGTGTATTATGAACTACCTGAACTGCCTTCTGTGGAAGAGCTGTCAGGAGCTCAGTCTGAACACTAAATGCAGCATTGCCGAGACGATCTGAAGCCTCTTCCATTTCCTTGCTCTCTGGAATCCTCTCTCGCCATCAATCAATCATCCTCTGAGTGTGGTTTATTTACAATTTCTTCTTTCTTAGTACACCCAAACTGTGCTCAAATCCTGAAATCCTGGTTGTATTTCCAAAATCATACTTCTTCCCTTGTTTTTTTATTTGTTTTTTACTGGTCTGACTCTAACAGTTCACAGCTCAGTTTCTGAAATCTACTTTTTACTTCCGTGACAATCAAATATACTCATCATCTTCCTTTCCTCTAAAAGGTTATGAAACATAATTGCTATCATAATTTACATTCCTATCACTTTGCAATGACAAATACCTTATTTCAAATTAAATAATTTGTTCCTTGTTTATTTTGCTATGATCCTTCTTTAATGCACTGTACAATGTAGTCTCTTGTCCCTTACCCTTGCTCTGCTTTGATTTTATTTTTTTTTAACTGTTCATGTTTGAATTCCCTTTTGTCTTCCTTGTCATTGGGTTTTGTTCTGTTCCTTTTATACAGATTCCCTACACTGAAATTAATAGCATTCAACTCGCCATCTTTTTCAAGTATGTTTCTAGACTACGTCCCTGACTGTTGTTAGGATCTGAAAGAATAGAAAAAGAATTATTGAAATAATTTTACTTTTCAAATACCATCATTAATGAATAGGAATTGCTACTAGAATTTTTAATATTTATTTGTTGATTTTCTGTTAATTTTATTGATATTATTGGTAATTACTGTATATCCTTTTCATCAAGACTCCAGCAGTAAGATTACTGGGGGAACTTTGTAAACTAAAAATTTTAAAACTAGGTAGGATTCTTCAGTTTTTCCCATTCTAATATACATAATCTGCTATAAAACGGAGTGAACATATCTATTAAAAGTCGCAAATTATACTCTTTTTTCCATTTATATCAGTATCTTCAGTAATGATTTGGATGAGGAACTAGCTCTGTGGTCATTAAGTACTGAATAATTATTGTATTGTAGAACTGGAGTGTAATCTTACACCATGAAATAGTTTAAAGGTAAAGCAAATATAAAGGCCAGGTATTATGAACTTTGAAAAGCATCAAAATGAGATACAACTGGAAAAAGTTTTTTTCTTAGTCAAGAACTTTAAAGTTTATGAAAAGCAAATATGGAGAACATCAGATGAGGGTTGTGGGTATGCGGGGAGCGGTTAGCAAACCATTGTCTTCCTTTTGATTCAGAAGAAAATGGTTTCTGTTGCCACTATTTTTTTCTGACCAGTTTTTATTTTAATTTCTTGAAACTATTGCACGTATCAAGAGAGAAAATCATCTTCTGTGGTTTTAAAGAATCATCTTGATAGTTAATTCTAAAGTCATTGTGTTCACCTCTGGTATAGTTCATCTGTGCTACAAATAATATTAATTTATCTGCTTTGGGGCAGGAGAAGGGAGAGTGGACAAGACCAATTCCTGCTCACTAAAGCTAGCTTATGTTAGAGCTGTGGTGATGAGCAGGTGAACTCTTGAGTCATGAGCTGCTGTCACAGGGAAGTGTGTATGACCTGCCGAAAGAGAGTACTCTTCTTTCTACAAAACTAGCCCTTGCCAAAGAGACCAAGGCATGTGTTCAGACTTGGTCCTGTAACTCATGCTGTCTCCAAAAATAAGCCAATACCTCTCACAAGATTTGCATCTTGCTTTTATTGTGTTAGATAGATTTTGTTAATTCTTGGATTTGGTTGGATGAAGAATTTTAACAATTACTGGTTAATGTAGATAAGGTTATATTCTCAGAATATTGGAGAAACTGTTGCTGCTATAAAGTGATGAAATTTGTGAATATCCTCATTAAGCTACAATTGTTCTGCCATTAGTTATTGCATGTTTTCCTTGTGTATTTTTTCAGGGCAAGTTTGCACTCCAGCAAGTAACAAGATAGTGCTTTGAGACTTGCTGTAGTTTTAGCCTGCTGGTTTGTCCCTTTGTTTTGCTGGGTGAACTGCAGAATGCAAATGGAGTATCATAGGGGATCTTTGGAGGACTTACTTTACTGCTTTGAAATTGGAAAGTGTGTTCCAGGAGCTCACCTTTTCCCTGCTGCTCTAAGATACTTGGGACCTTCTCAAGACTTTGCCCTAGGTGACCTGAGATGCTAAGTTAGGATGTATGATCACTGTTACTATGGAGCATAGAATCACATAAGCTGGAAAGGACTTGGAAAGGAGATCTCTAGTCTGACCACTGCTCAAAGAAGCTTTGAGGTCAGCCAGGTTGCCCAGGAGTTTATCCGTTTGGGTCTTCATGCCCTACATGGGCACAGATGAGGCAAGCTTGCTTGACTGCCCTCAGAGTGAAAAAACTTTTCTCTATATCCTGTCTCAATTTACATGAGTTGTCCCTTGTCCCCCTGCAGTGGAGCACTGTGAAGAGCCTGCCTGTCATCTTGATACGCTCCCCATAGTACTTGGGGCTGCTGTTAGGTAACCCCAAAGCCTTCCCATCTCCAAACTGATCGAGTCCGGCTTCCTCAGACTCTCCCCACAGGTAAAATGCTCTAGTCTTGGCCATCTTGGTGGCCCCTGCTGAGCTGCCCCAGTTAGACAATGTCTCTTTTATCACTTGTTAATCCATTTGCTTAAGAGGCCAACTGGATTGCAGGTTAAACAAAATCATCTTGAGAACATTTCATAGACAGGTCTTGACTTTCTACAGCATGTCATCATTCCCTTGCCATTCAAAATGTCCTGATTTGCAATGGAAATTGTTTCATGCTTCCTAATGATGCCTTAGGTTTTAACTTTTCTATTTTCAAATTCTGTACTGCTTAGAGTAAGTTCCTTGTAGCCTGTAATTCCTGCTCTCTCGTACCGGGTAGACATAACAAAGCCTCTCCGGGCTTTGCCTTCAAGGACAACCAGGCTGTTTTTAGGCCCAAAATGCGTAAACTAAAGATTCTAAGGGGCGCAAGCTGAGGGGCGTTACATCGCTAAAACTGGGGCTTTAATTGGAGAATTAACCCTGATATGCAAATGGTCCAAACCTATAAAAGTGTGAAGAACTCGTGACCTGTCGTCCATCTTGGGGTCCAATTTTTGGAAGCAGCCTCTGGCTCCCCCAGGGTGTACCTTGAAGGCCCTTCAAATAAATACCTGTCTTTATTCCCTTACTCTTGTCTAGTCTTTGTTTCTAGGTGGCTGGAGGAGGCATCACTAACAATAAAGTAGTTATTTTTAAACACCACCACCACAGTTTATACCATGTTTGTGTCTATTCTGCCATTACAGCCGTGTGTCATAGACCCTGCAAGAACCCCATGAAATGGTGCAGATTGGTGGGGTGTCGAGATTTTTCCATGTTAGTCAACTTTCAGGGTTGCTGTGAAAATTTTCCTCCTGGTTTTTTGTTCTGTAACTTCATGAAACTTGAAACAATCAGAATGGAATAATGTAATCTTCCTGCTAAAATATAATTTCAGAAAAATGAACAATAGGACAGAGCAGGGCAAAAAACCTTTAGCTTTCCAGAATGATTGCTTGTAGGAAGCTGATACCTTGGAAATATCTTTCTGTGGTAGTTGCAGTTTTAAATTACATCTGATAAAAAAAACCAACCAAACAAACCAACATTAGTATTGTTGGTTTTTAAATATTTCTAGGAATTGTTCTTTATTTAATCTTTTTACATTACTCCTCATTCCCCAGATTCCCTCAAAAAATGCAAGATCAGGGTATTGTGAAAGTCCCTGTTGTTTACAGCGCTATTAAAAAAGTGTAAAATATTTAGGAAACTTCTTTTTCATTGACAACTGTGTGGTGGATCTGTGTGATTTGTGATGGTTAGTCACATACATAGAACACACAATTATTTTACCTCCTTTATCAAAAATAAGGCTTGCTTCTCATTTTTCAAATAGCTCAATTTGCTCAAATCTCTATTGATTGCGGAACCTGGCTTCATCTTTTTCTTCCCCAAAACACAGTTTATCAAAATACATTTCATAGTTGCTTCTGACAAATACAAGCTTTACAGAAAGAAACTTCAGTCTTTTTGTCTAAATAGATGAGAGATGCAGCAATATGTGTCATCAGCATTTCCTCAGAATTATCTTGGTTTGATTAAGTTGTCTCCTAGACCTCCCTGAAATGACTTTGCAATCATGAAGATATTTAAAGAACAGGAACTATAGAATTGGAGGCCTTGAAAATGTAATCTAGTCTCTGTAGGAAGATACAAGTCTCTATCCATTCAGGCTGCAGTCACAACAGCCCACTGTTTGCACACGTACCATGTTGTAGCAACCCAGAAAGTACAAATTGCATTTTCTAAATGGTAGAGAGATGATTTCCAGCAGAAACATTCATGGCTGTTTCTGTTGAGGGTATACTCTCATTATTTCATAAATTGAGTATATGGATTGGTTAATCCTGAAATTCTGATACTGTTGCTTTTCTGCAGGTGTGTGACAGGTGTGAAAGTAATGATCTGAATTTTGTCAGATACTTAACATGAGTTGTTTTATCTTGTGAATAGTTTTAGTATTTCAACTCTTAATTATGTGTTAGTAACAATCTTTTTGAAGAGTTTGTATACATAACAATTGTGAAATTTAGTCTTTGGGCTACATCACACTTTTGTGCATGTCTTCTCTCTTGTGAGATGAGGAGCTTTGCAGTTGTATAGTGGTGGAACTTAGGTGCACGCACACATCAAATGTAGAATGACATTGTAGTGCAAAAACATACTTCTATTGAAGAAGATGTTTTACTTTTCTTTCTAATAGTACTGTCCCCAAATATTTTGCTTATCTCTTCTGATATCCCCACTGTATAGAGAGAAGGAACATTAGGAGTGCTATTACAGAAGAAAAATAGGCAATATTCAAATATGGTTTTGCAATAATTTCAGTAATAGAAGAAGAATAACCAAAATTTGCTTAAACAGGAGTTCAGCGCTAGAAAAGGTAATACTGAAAGAAGAGTTATTTCTGATACAAGTAAAGAAATTTGACATGGTAAGTGAATGTGCTGTCAGATAAAATGAAGCAATTTACAGGCAGCAATTTGCTTCTGTAGTCTTGATTAGATATGGAAGTGTGGAATTCATATTTTCCTTCCAGGGCTTATGTGATAATACCAGAATTTCATTTCATTTAAAAGAACATGTAAAGTTCTGTAATCAATGGAATTATGATACACAAAGAAAAAAGTCTCTGCAGAATAGTGATATATTCAAAGAAAGGAGTCAGTGAGTGGTAACTGGTTTCTATCTTCAAAAATTGCTACAACTATACAAATCAAAATTATATCATGAAAGCAAAATTTTAAGTTTTAACACTATTTAAAAAAAAAGAAAATAAGTAGTTTGTAAATACTGTTAAGCAGCTTCTAATCCAGAGACTCTGGATATGATTTATGTACAAATTGAAAATTCGGGGAGCACTGCCTGAATTTGAAGATGTCAGGAAAGCAGGCTTTTCTCATGAGAGTAAAATACAAATCCAGTGCATTTGAGAAAATTTCCTCAGGTCTTAAATGTAGTAATGCTGTAGAAAGGTCTTCGTGTACATTTTGAAGAGCATAAGGAGTTGAATGACAGGATGCTTATTTTCCTTTGTCTCCTTCTCAAGAGCTGACAACATTATGGTTTGTGGCCATCTAGTGGTGAATCCATTTTGAAGACACTAACCTTGTTCAGAATTGTAATAAACCAGTCCTCTAGTTTTACTGTGCAAAACTGAATTACAGCACGCTTTTGGAGAAAAAAGAATTCTGTACACCTTTTCCTATTCTGCACTAGTAGTGTTTGGTACGGGAGGATAACATCTGTGAAGATGACAAAACTATTTTTGATGTTTACTGTTACTTTTTGGCAACCAATTTTAATGTGTGTGGGAGGTTCGTTTAATTCTGTAATATTTTAACGTCTAAGTCCCTAGTATTAAAGTAGGGAATTTATTTCTTAGGTAGAAATTAGCAAATTTTATAAATTGGATGTTTCCAACATACAAAATATTTTCTAAAATGTCTTTGATTATACATCAATTCTGAAAGCAATTCATATTCCTTGTTTTCTGTGACTCATGAAAATTTTACAAACAGAATGGTGGTTCTGCTACTAAAGTTCTTATTACTAAATTGCCCTGGTAATAATGTTTTTCTAGTATTTTTTTCTGAGCAATGTTTTTAAAATGTCGTGAGAAAATTATTCTGGCATAAGCAGAAGAGATTATAAGCATCATTAGGAAACAGCAGTAAAAGAACTATGCCAAGTCACATCTTGCATGAGATGGGTCAACATGGTTCGTGAGACCTGGTGGACTTTTAACATCTGCTAAGTCCCTAACAATTGAAAAACTGAAATTTTGTTTGTATTAGAGAAATAATTCAATAAGCATATTAATAGCAAAGGCAAGTATTTGTATTTCTTATTAGATAACAGCAAAAATCTGAAAATTCTAGTTATTGGGGTTTTCCCTTAATTGGTAAAATGGGTTTTACAATGATTTTGCTTTTATCTTTTGTTCCTTTCATCAAAGTGTCATTTTTTCATATCTGACCATTCCAACTAGCAGTTCCTTGAATTTTCACAATGTTGACGTAGACTTCCACCTTTTTTTTAATTGCTGTAGATGTTTCTTCTTTTTAATTTGTAGATTGCACCAAGGTGACAGATAAGCATAATACAGTAAAACTTATTTACACTCACTATTCAGCATGCCACCATCCATCCATTAACATTGAACATTGCATAAGGATGGTATTGGGTTAATGAATGTAATGGTTTGTTTCATTTTCAGGTATTTGGAGTGGATGACAGCCAGGATTATAATAGGCCTGTTATCAACGAGAACCAGAAAGATTTAGTAAAAGATTGGGCTATAAATTCTGCTACAGTAGTGCTGGAAGAAAAAAGACCACTGAGTACAACTGGATTTCTTGACACAGAGGTAGAATTTAATTTTTGACGGTCTTCTTTTTTCTTCCACTAAAAGAGAGCACTAAGAACTGACCAGTAAGTGTTAAACAAGAAACAAAATCTTGCCTGGAAAAGATTAACTCATATCTATAAGTATTTTATTTCTCCTAGGCCTCTATTGTATTATCAAAACTTCTCTGTCAGAGACAGGCACATTACATGGCGGAGGTGTTTTAAAACTTGGCTACCTTTCTATGTGCACTAACCCCAGTGTATTGGAAATGTAGCAGAAGTTTCCTTGCAACAACGTAACTTTGCACAGTGTACACTTCATGTAAGTTCTGCAGCGGAACTGAGGAAAAGCTGATCATGTTTTATAGCCCAAAGCAAGTAACTATATTAAAATTCAGAAATAAGATGTATGCATTTAATGTGTGTTGCGAAGTCAGCTAGGGAAAAAAATGGTGGATGATACTTTTCAGATTTTTTCTCTGAAGCCAGAGGACTTTAGGTTTTTACATTCTCAGTTTAAGTTCTCCAGTGAGGTGCCACTCCTCTCAAGTCACTTACATTAGTTCATTCAGATGCCGTATAACTTAATCAGTTGGTGAAAGATTAATCAGAGGAAAATGCCTGGCTTTATATATGACTTAGAATATGCACACAAGCTAGATATTGATCATATTTCATATTGAAATCTTGGGAGACATTCTGATATCACTGCGATGGATAAACTAGCTTGAAATGTGTCTGGAACAGAACAGGATCACAATGGAGCAGAATCAAGTGGTAACAGTAACTAAGGACATAACACTTACTTCTACTTTCCTTGGCAAACTGTTTCTGAAGCATGATCCTGTAATTTAGCAAACTTTATAAATAACCAAATTTTTTTAATGTATCAAGAGCTTAAAGTATTACTTAGTGTTCCTGCCATGAAAATACATTGATTTTAGTATCTACAAATCTGTTTCTCCTAGAGGTATGTTTAATCATGGTTGTATTTTAGCTGCTGAGAAGTTTTTAGATGCTAAGTATGTCACTGTGTCCAGATGTCTACCTTAGACTAGTTTCTCTAAGGTTACAGCTTCAAGTGAAGTATTGCCACACAGCATAGGCATATCCTGCAGATTTTTCACCTTGCTTCTTTGCGTAAATCTATAACCATATTCTTTCTCTTTTTTTTTATGCCTTTTGCAGCACTAAGCTCTTTCGTGCCTTATCAGTTTTCAAGAGTATTGATATTTTTCCGCTTTTATAATTCCATAAGCAGAAGAAGAAGATCTGATTTATTTTATGAACATAATTGGGCTTTTGACATGTCAGTTTTGCAAATAAAAGGCTTTGTTTTTACAAGACTGAGACTACTTCTGCAATCATACAGCAGGTTTAAGAAACCTTCTGGCAATGACATACTAAAACTCACTTTGATTTAGGTTGAAATTACAAGAATTATGCTGTTTTATTACTGTGACTGCTTTGCTGCAATAAAAAGTCTTTATATAGTGGGACGGAAAAGGTTATTAGCATAATTTAAAATATTATTACAAGGCATGGTGATGGGGAAAAAACGAAAATTATTCGGTGAGTCAAGGAGCAAAACTGACATAAGCAACGTGGATAAAAGATTAGTGTGAGAAGAGTTGAGGACAAATAAAGGTGGAAGAAAGCTTACCAGAGAAAGCTGGAAGGAGAAGTTGGTTGATAGATATGTAGAAGTAAAAGAGAAGCTAGTTCAGAAAATTTGAGGTGTGTTTTATAGGGAAATAGTGGGAAAACAATCATGAGGATAACTACTGAGAAAAGATTGTTACATTTAAAGTCTTATTACCAAAACTTGCACTCTGTTTTGTCAGTAGGAAAGGGAGAGGCAAATGTGTTTGATTTGTAAAGTATGTGGGTCATGTTCTCATATACAAACTTTTCTGCTTGTGGGTTTTGGAAGACTTACTGCATTACTGAGCTGCAGATCATAAGTTTATAAAACTTATTGAAGATCTTGGCTAAATAGTCAGGTAACGTCAGGGTAGCTCAGTGTTCCAGTTTTGCATCCACTCAGATTGTGGGTGGACCCTATTCCAGCTGTCCATCACAGTTATTCCTGTAGATGATTTAGCAGAATGAGGTGAATTCAGAACATGATTGGCATAGAAAAAGCAAAGAACAAAAATATAAGATATTTCTATTCAAGGAGACTGAAAAGATGGCCTGGGAAATTATAAAGATTTTATAAAAACAGTTTTGAAGAATCACAGAATAGTTTGTGTTGGAAGACACCTCTGGAGACCATCCAGTCCAACCCTGCTTCCAAGGCAGGACAGGGTCGTCTAGAGTCACCTTGGGAGTTGAGAGCTTATTCTGAACTTAAATATCTTAGCTCTACAGGGCTTGTGAAGTATCATGAATAAAATGGTTGGAAATTCTTTTCTTGTTAAAGAAATTCTCAGCTTTTTCTTTGATACAACAGTTTTTAAGTACTTTGGAGTAGTGTATGTCATAAATAAAATGCAGAGTGAGTGTCTTGACACAGTGGACTGAGCCTGAATGCCCTGGTTCTTGCCTTTTCAATGATTACTTGTAGGCAATGAAAATACTAAATCCATCTATTTAAAATATTTAAATTTTTTTATTTTCTATATTATAAGCTGCCACTTGCCAACCAAGGTAAGTGTGATTTAAGAACAAAAATTCAGTAAATAGAGAACAAAGAGAATATTATTGTTGTTGTTATTATTACTTGTTCTGACCATATGAGCTTGGTTAGTAAAAATACTGCAGGCATTGGGCTATGATTTAGCCATCCAGCTTCCAATTTTCAGTGGTCAGTTGTCTGTGCTAAACACAAATTTTAAATAATGGTTTATCAACATTGTGTTTGATATGCTTCTCGGTTTTGGTTGGTTTGGGGTTTGTTGGGGTTTTTTTTGTAAGACTAAAGCTCAGAAACCTGGTTCTTCATCTTCAGGGTCATCAGTGCTATTGACTGCAATGTTCCTTTTGCTATTTTGAATGCCTACTTTATGTCTTTCCCACTGAAGATCAGATGAATAATACTACTGACGTTCTGAATATTTGATAATTTCATTCATGCAAATATTTGCTATATTGCTTCTTAAAGTGGAGTATTTAGAGGCTGTGTTTTCCTTTTGTTTGTCCTCTCAAATTAATGTAATTCCTGTCCTGCTGAACAATCCATTTAGTTTGAAGTTTGATGCTAACTTTTTGTTTGAACTTAGATGCTATACGGAAATTTAGGCTGATGTATCACCAATATCAGAGGGTTGTGAAAAGGCAAATAGGACCCTTGGATACCCAGGAAATGTATTATCAGCAGAAAAGGGCAATGTTATCCCTACGGTGAAGCTTCCCCTGTAATTGTAGCACTAGAATTGTTAGCATTCTTGGTCAAGAAGGGTGGATACAAGTCTAGAGAAGGTACAAAGAAGTCTACTCAGATTATTATGGGAATGGAGATTTACCTTACAGGAACAGATCAATGCTGTTCAATTAGTCTGGCAAAGCAATAGCTGAGATGGGTACAGTTGCTGGGTTGTCATGTATAAAGGGAGTAAGTGTAGCAGAAGAGAAGAAGAACTGTGTAAGATAGGTGTCAGTGTTGTTCCAGGAACAGCTTGAAGACATTGGCTGTAAATAAATCATGTATGGAAACCTGTAAAAAGATCATCACCCCAGAGGAATATGGTTCTGAAGCAGAACCAGGTAGAATGGGGAGGGAAGAACTGCTTTCAAGACAGCACTTCATGAAAAGATGACATAATATGATTCTTACAACTTGAGCTGACTGGAGTTACATGTTTCAGACATTTTATTTCTTTACTAATTTTATTCAGCTTGTTGAAATTTGTTTTAAAAAAACCTGTTATTCTGCTCTGAAATGCCAAGAACTGGAGATGCCTTCAGGTGTAATGTGTGTGCGCTGTGGATTTTTTTCAGATGTGGAGCCTAAAGCCCTAAATCTTCAGGCTGAATAATAAGTCCACAGAAATCCATTGGTACATTTTCCAAAGATTTATTACTCCTATTGACTTTGTATGGGTGATAAGCATAAGAGAAAGTAGATTTAGCATGAAAGTAAAAGGCTGGTATAGGTAAACCCAGCTTTTCTGAAAGACAGGGAATTTCCTTTTGGTATTCAAGAGAAGATTTGGAGGACTGCTTTCTTGAGAGCCTGTAAGATGAAAATTGAAATGGATTATAGGAAGGACATTAGGATAACTGAACGTGACTGTTTAGATACGTGTTTTATAAACCTTACACCTTCTGGGTGTGCTTAAACTACTATGAAAAGAAACTGCGTATTTTTGTTGTTGTTTGTGCTTTTATACACAGAGAGCTGTCAACGCACACATGTACATTCACTGTTATGTAGAAACCATTTTTTGGCAGTGTAATTAAATTCAGAGAAAAATTACTTTATCATGTTGCTTTGCTGCAGTTAATATGCTAAGTCTTAATATGTTTCTCCATTGTGAAGTAGAATTCAGATTTCTGACACATATCTGTATCTCTGAAATCGGTCAAGTGGTACAGAGGAACTAGCAAAGATGATTGGGACATCTATCATGTTTGGATTTGGCTACAATTAGTTTTTTTATTAGATAGAAGTTCACTAGTACAGAGAAGAGAAGAAAGTTTATTGACAGGAGAGAAAAATGAGGGTTCAGTAGTTGTCAGTGCATAAATGCTGTGTGTTTTTTGTAATGTTCCTACTGACACCTTGCATTGTCTTCAGAAATGCCCATAAATAACAGAAACTTTGAATTGCCTTCCTTTGTTGTTGTTAGACTTGAATTTTATAACATTTTGATTCTAAAAATAAATTCAAAATGCAGAAATCTGTATAATAGTTCAAACAAATTACCTGCTGCATCTCTGGTTTACTACGTTCATGATATTCTGGAAGACATTTGTTATGTTGCACTTGTTTGCATTAATCAGGAGAAATTAAAGATCATAAATTCAAGCTTTTCAAATGTATGAGTAACTTAATTTGGCAGAAGTTGTCATATAATAGGTGACATTGTTCACCATTCTAGTTCTGCTAAATAAATTTTATAAAATGCATAGTGTTGTTTCCTGGTCTAAGACTAGAACCCAAGAGTGGCCAAGGCATTAGGCAAAAACCAGCATTTTGAATTGTGTGTGAAGATTTGAAGATGCAGCAGAGCTGGTGATATTTTTTGGAGATGTAAGCAAGAGAGACTGTAATATATTTGATATGAGAGTAACATTGCACTATATTTAGAAATCAGGTTTTGAAAAAAATACACTGTAGTAACACTAGAAGATTATTTAATTCTATGCTTTTCTTACATTTTAAAAATTTTCAAGATTTCAAAAGCCTTGCCATCAAGAAACTAAATTAATTTCCTTTCTGGTTTAGCTGCAAAAAAAAAAAGTAAAATACTGATGACATCGCTGCTACTCAGTAGGGTGGTTTAAAACTCATCTTTGTTTCTTTTTTTGTTTAGGCCAAACAAATAATCTGAGCTTCCTTTCCTTTCCATCATAAGTTATCTTACTCTTTCAGTCCTTAAGGTAGTCTTTCTGTAACGAAGTAAATACAATATTTCATCTGGACAAGAGGGTCTTCTAAACTGGTAAAATGTCACTTTCTTGTCTTCTTGAAGCACATTTTTAATTTTTTAACACACCCCCACACCCCATGTTCTTTTCCCGCACTTCTGAGCTGAAAAGTGAAATAACCTGATCTTAGAACTAGCTCATGTTCTGATGTATTTTATATAGGTTCTGATGTTTAGAAGTCCACTGCACTAGGAACTGTTGTTTATTTGGTACTGATTCTATATAGGTTTTGGTTGTTTGTTTGCCATTCTAGAGCTTGGGACTCTAAAATTTATTGAGGTAAACTGTTTTCTTCAACTTCCTCCAGGAAAATAGTGTCTGACATATCTATTCACGAAAAACCTGGAAAGATGGCACACTTTTTATCAAACAGTTATAATTTTTCTTCTGCTTTTTTTTTCTTTCTTAGGAAGGTTCTCCCAACCCTGGAGGTAAACGTTGGGTATCACAGTGGGCCAGTTTGGCTGCTAATCACACACGTCATGACCAAGATGACATGCGATTGGAGTCCTCTGTGCCTGCTCCATTAGAAAATGGTATTAAAAACTGTTCTTGTTGTCATAATTTATGCTGAAAAAACCTGTGAAAGGGAGAAAATAATGATTATGTACTGTACTTTATCAGCTTTTTTACTCCTAATGCCTCATTTTCACATGAAATTCTTCTGTTTCATTGAGCAGAAACAGTGTAAAAGCAAGCTCAGCAGTAGTGGTGTCTAGCATGGGAGTTGAGTGCCAGTATTCCACTGAATGTTCCTAAAGCAGGAGAGTTCATAACTGTTTAATATTAGAGAAACTTTCACTTAAATACAGTTTGGGTTGGTCTGCATAATATATTTCTTTCCTTACATCTCTGTTAGTCTAAATTGGACTTCAGTGTAATGATGATTAAACAATCCAACCTGAGAGACTTCAGCTGAAACAGAAATCCTTCCTTATCTTGGAAATACAGAAGACCTTTTATATTTCTTGAAAAACCCTGAAACCTTCTCCTTAGCAATTAACAACTTTATCTCCCTTTCTTGTGAGTGCCAGATGTTCAGGCTGTGTCTCTCCATAGTTTAATTATTCGCATTTCTGATTTTTAAATGGTTTATTCTTTTACATCTACACTCTTAATTATAAACAAGTTACTTACCTTACTTCTCTTCTGCTTTTTTTTTCCTGCCAATTTCACTTTAGAGGTTGTGATCATCTTTGGGAGAAGTTTTACAAAGAAGTTTTGCTTTTGATGTTGAATAATGCAAACTTCTGTATCAATGCATGAAAGAATTCTTACCGGTGACTGCTGCTTCTGTTGTAGCTTTTCCTCCTCTCATAAACACTGACCTTTGCCTAGGGTACTAAAAGTCAGAGGAGATGGAAAGGGGAAAAATTAAATTATCTGATACACACAGAATAATGGAAAGCAAGAGCAAATTTTGCATTATTTGAGGGGATTGGGTGCGTACATACAGGGCACTTAAAATTGTAGCTTTTGAGACTGATCCTTTGGGTGGTTAATAGGGAGCTTTGGTGATCTTTTGTTTTCTGTCATGTTTTAAATAGTCACTTTCAGATGAGGCACTACCTAGGATCTTCTTTGGAGAGATAAAGGCTTCTTTTACCATTATAAGGACTAAGATAAGAGATAAAGTGAAGCAACTGCTGTGTGGTGCATACCTATACTGCAAGAATTCTAAAATACTGAAGGGGAAATAAAGCGTTCAAGCACCAAAGGTGTAATAAAAATAAAATTTGGTATATACATCTAAAAACCAATTCACAAAATATGTCTTGCTGACTTAGATGCCTGTATCTTCTTTAGAAATCTTGGTTTTAAACTTCACGTAACACATATATAGCCAAATAGGATGCTGAACAACTCCATGCCTTTTTTTTTACTAAAGGTTGTTTGAAATTCACCAAGAAGCAAGTTACATGCTTATAATATGTATAAAATATTTGATCTGGTAGGCATGTCTAAGAGAAGTCAATCTTCACAGATGGCAATCATACTGATTTTCATTAAACCTTCAATTTCTTTCATAATTTTCAAGGAAAAAACAATCCTGGAATTAGAAAACCTTGCTTAGATTTCAGAGGTACTGACTGCTTCTCAAATCAGTGTCTTAACATAGATTGTAGACAAAAAATCTGTGAGTCCTTCTGCATTCTTCATCAAAGGTGTGACACTGCAAAGAGAAAAGACTGAAGAGCACCGATAGAAAGTAGCAGGTATACATACAGCATGATTGTTGATATTCAATTAATTGCTCGGAGGATTCTTGCAGAGAGAGAAACCCTATATATACTCCAGTTTGTGTTCCTGGAGCAGCCAGTGTTGGTGGCAAGCCATGATAGGAAAATCCCAGCAGGGTATGCAGAACAGTTGTTTATAGATCTCTCCTGGCAAAAAGGAAATTGACAGATGTGTGTTACTAAGTGTGTCACATTATATTGCAACAGCTGACAAATGAACTGCAAAAATAATTTTTTCTATCCAAATATTCAAAGGCAGAGCAATTCATAGAGCAATTTATATCACCTTTGAGTAATAAGGATTTGTTTCTGGCAGCACAACTGCTGTTTGTTAAATGAGCAAGGAGGGCACAGTCATCATCACTGTGGAAAATAAAGTTTGGTTTCTAAAACAGTTATTCCTTGCAACAGTCCATGGGATGGCCATGCTTTTCTGCCTAAGGAGCATTCTGTGTGCACTAAGAATTCAATGAAAGTGCTTTAGCAGTAGTGCTGCATTCTTTTGATGCTTTGTATACATTTTCTATACATTTTTATTCTACAGTGTCTTGTTTGGGATAAAAACATTATTTTTGCTTTCTCAGCCATAGTAAGTTCTTTGTTCATGAGTGGGGCTTTTCAATATTGCTGAAAACTGTCTCCCAGCACTGCAGATTCTTGCCTGAGTGAGGCGAGGTCTTGCAGGGAGAGGCTGTAGTCTGTCCATGAGACAGACCTCAAGCTGTGGAACAGGCAAGTAAGGAGGAAGAAGGAGGATCTTAACACTTTTCGGTAGTTTTGAAATCAGGTCATAAAGGTGTTTAGGAATGTAAGACTTGCTTTCCACTTCCTGTTGTAATGTTGTGCTGATTGATAGAACAGTGATTTCTTACCTATCGTAACCTACTGTGAGATTATAAAAACTTTGTATGTGTCATCCAGCTGGCTAAAAGAGTTCATTAAATGTTTTCAACCTATACTTGTCTAAATATAATTGATCTTGCCATAGAACAGCAGGATGGACTGATGACTTTTTCAGTTCTATGTTGTATTAGCCTTATGCAGTCTTAAATATTTAATTTTTCTATTTGCCTTGCTGTTGAATGTCTTCTCAAATATTTTTTTCTCTTTCATTTTTAGACACAGACATCAGTGAGTCTGGCATTTCTGTTAGAAGTGCTGGTTCAGCTGCTTCTATGACCAGCCAAGGTGAGCGAAAGAGGAGGACACTTCCACAGCTTCCCATAGAGGAGAAAGTGAATGAAAACTCAAAACCAAAATCTGTATCTCATCAGAGGTCAGAAATAGGTGAAAAGCAAGACACTGAACTTCAGGAGAAAGAAACTCCAGCTCGTGCCTCAGATGCTAAGTCAAGCAGAACTATGAATGGTCTTTCACCCAAAGCTACTGGAGACAAAGTTTTTTCTTTTCCCAGCTCTTCTACTAAAGAGAGAGTTGAAATTGGCAGAGAAACTTCTGTCGTAAAACAAGCTTTAGCAAAAATTCAACAACAAGAAAGAAAGGAGCAAGGACACTGGACATGCTCAAAATTATCCTCTACAAAATCTGCTGCAAACCAGGTTGAGAAAGGTAGGGAGGAAATTGTTATGTCACCCAAAACTTTGGATAATCAAGACAATGCTCCTGGACATGTTGCAGATAAAGCAGAAATTAAGTTGGTGCAGACTGAGGGAAAAAGAAGAAAAAATGAGGAAATCATTAGAGGACAAAGTCCTAAAATACTTGGAGGAGAAAAAAAGGAATCTTCAAAACCATTAGTGAGGCAAGGTAGCTTTACTATAGATAAGCCTAGCACAAATATACCTATAGAACTTATTCCTCACATTAATAAGCAAAGTGGTTCTGCTGCCCCTTTAGTATCTGCAAACAGGTTACGTGACAGAAGTGATTCTATGGACACTGATTCCAGTATAGATACAACACTCATTTTAAAAGACACAGAAGCTGTAATGGCTTTCCTTGAAGCTAAATTGCGTGAAGAAAATAAAACTGATGAAGGTCCTGACACTCCTAGTTATAACAGAGATAATTCCATATCACCAGAATCAGATGTTGATACAGCCAGCACAATCAGTCTTGTTACTGGTGACACTGAAAGAAAATCCACACAGAAGCGGAAGAGCTTTACAACCTTATATAAAGATAGATGTTCCACTGGTTCCCCTTCAAAGGATGTTTTAAAATCTTCTACAAGTGCCAGAGAAAAGATGGAAAAGAAAACGAAGAGTCGATCTTCAGATGGTGGGTCTAGAGCTGACGCTCGCAAAACTGTGCAGTCCAGTGGAAGAATGAGACAACCGTCAGTAGATTTAACAGATGATGATCAAACATCCAGTGTACCTCATTCTGCCATTTCTGATATCCTATCATCTGACCAGGAAAACTACTCTGGCAAATCACATGGAAGAGTTCCTTTTGCCTCAGCAGATGAACTTTTACATTCCAAGATGGAAGGAAAGTCAGCTAAATCAAAATCCTCTCCCATTGGACTTGGGCAATCTAGTAAATCTACCACTCTTCCAAGACCTCGTCCCACAAGGACTTCTCTCTTGCGCAGAGCACGCCTTGGTGAAGTCTCAGATAGCGAGCTTGCTGATGCCGATAAGGCTTCAGTAGCTTCTGAAGTGTCCACTACAAGTTCTACATCAAAACCTCCATCAGGGAGGAGAAATATTTCCAGAATAGACTTACTCGCTCAACCTCGCAGAACTCGACTTGGCTCTTTATCAGCACGTAGTGATTCTGAAGCAACAATAACCAGAAGTACTGCCTCATCTCGTACCCCAGAAGCAATTATCAGAAGTGGTTCAAGGTTGCTCTCAGGAGGAGATAGCACTAAAGTTTCTGCTAGAACTCGAGCCAATAGCATTTCTCGACTTTCGGATTCAAAATCCAAATCCTTGGCTTCTGCTCATAATTCTCCCTCAGGTATGTGAGATTATTTGAAATAATTTTATACAATACTAGATGTTTTTAACATGTGGAATTTTTTTTTAATTGTTTAAGAAAGAGTTCTTATGAAACTGTTGAGTTTTAGTTCATGCAGTCTTTTTCTTTGAAGTAAGAGGCTTCCATGGCAAATCTTGTGGAGGTTTCTCACTTAAAATCATCAAGTGGAGGTTTCTCACTTAAAATCATAAAGACAAGAAATTGTAATCCTTTAACTCTTTGGATATGTTTTGATCTTGAAACCAGTAAAACAAAGCTGCATTGGGACAGTCAGATGTGTCAGCAATCATTTGTTTTAATGCAAAAACGGAGCCAAGACCTCTTTGCTCAAGTCATGGTAATAGAAGTTCAGAAGGTCAGCAACACTATTTACTACATAGAAGATACAATATTTATTTATAAGGTAGGCTTATAAATAGGCAATCAGAGATTTTTTTGATAACAATAATAACATTGAAGTAATGAATTGAAAAACTATGTACTTAACTAAATATCATAAAGTAATTCCTATTAAAGGATTTGCCTTATCTTGGATTATTTCCCATTCTCTGTTCCAAATCGTAGCAATTTATGATTTCATCATGATTTCCAAATCATGTCGATCTTCTTTGGTGTGGTGGTTACTCTTCTTTGTCTTATGTTTGGAAGAAAAAATCCATGCAATCTACTAATTTTAACCTACTATTCTGTTAGAAGTTAACATAACATTCTCAGTGAAAACAGTGTAAAAGCTGGTAGGTTTTTTCAACAGCAATATTAAACCTATCAAAATAAAATGTGATAATTATAAAAAAGTGAACTCTCATGTGGGATGAGTATCTAAAATAAATGTCTGCGTTCTTTTAGAATTGTCATGCTACCAGCTTTGCCATATTTGCAGTCAATCCACAGTGTAAGAATAAAGTTAATAGAGTAGCTTCCAGTGATGCAGCACATTGAAATTTTGCTACATCCTTTTCAGACTTGATGCAAGCAACTGTGATACTTAATTTCCCACCCTCCTGTTGCTTGTATATCACAGGTGGACCATGCCAGGATTCTTAGCATTGCGTATTCCCCAGGTAGTTACTTTGGGCTGTGTCATTTATTAGCTGAATAGAAATTTCTGCTGAGATACAAATGAGGTGTTTGCTGAACTATAAAGTTGAATCTGTTTTGAAACTATGACAGGCGTCTACAAAGGTACCCAAAATAGATGAGACTTCCAATAAAAATTCAGTCTTTCCTGGTAAGATGTAATTGGAAAAGTAGCATGTTTTCAATTTTAATGAAAATTTTGAATTGACAATGCAGCCTGAAAGGTGGCAACTGTAGGTTAAGGAAGTGTCAGTTAAGACTTCTATATATTTATTTTAATAATGAATACTAGTTCACTTTATGATGTTGCTGATTTTTGAAAAGGTCAAGCCTAGATGTTGTTTGTCACTTCACTGCTTTTGTTTTCCACAAAACTCTATATGAATTTTGAGGTTTGTGTCCATGTGAAGTATTGCAGGCTTCCTAAACTTTTCCCAGGTTGCTGCATTGAAGTGGTTTGCTGCTTCTGTTAAGGGGAGTGGGTGTATCTTTCTCTTCCCACTCTATTAGCCTATCACAGTTGTCTTTGCTAAATGTTGATTTACCTGTGTCACGCAGTCAAAGTTTACTGTAGCTTGTATAAAATACTGTGTTTTCAGGAGAGAAAAGAGGCCATTTTCTCATGGGTACCCCAACATAATAATCTAGGTAATTCAAAAAAACCATTGCTAGAAAAATCTACAGTAGTAATAGCTTCTGTCATATAAAACTTTATCAGTTAATACATATCAAGGGAGAAGCCAATCAATGTAAAGACTGAAATCTGAAAGCAATTAATAAAATAGTTAGATACTTTCAAAACAAAATCTTTGCTAAATAAACCAATCAAGTCTTGTTACTGTATAAGTGAAAAATATTATTACTACTGTTTGTTTAAGATTTAGAGTTCTGAATTTTGTCTGTATCATTAACATTATTGTTACTGATAATAATTGTTACATATAATTTTTTTACTGGTTTATTTAGATTAGATACTTTAGGAAAATCTGAATTGCTTTGAAAGCGGTGTAATCTTCCAGTGTATAGAGGAGTATATATATACATGCATCTCCTATTATATGTAGGACACTTTTAATTCCTCAATTTAATTTTGTTTCTAGAAAAGTCAACAATTCAATTAGTTTTAGCACTTTTGGAAGGTATTAATGAAGTCCTTGACAAAAGTGCCTCAGCTGTTTGAATGTGTTGTATTCAGGCACATTTAATTAAGGCATAACAGGAAAGGATTTTCTTTTCTCCCTGGACATAGAAAGACTGGAAAATGAACGATTATTATCAATATAGGGTTTGGGGTTTTGTTTCCTTTACCAGAGGACTAGCTGCTCTCAAAATGTTAAATATGTTCCATGGGTTATCTCATTAGAGGTCAGTTTACATTACCACATTGTAGATCACTAAACATTGGCAGCCTCTTAAATCTGGCCTACAAAGACAAAGTTATTTCTTCACTTTCGCAATCAATGTTCAGACATACATACCGGTAAAAACAGAGAAAGAATAAGATGTAGTTTCTGGATTTTTTTAATTGTCTTGTACTTCATGTGGATGAATTGCAACATAATAGGATTAAAATTGTCAAAGCTAGCAGCTAGTCTGTAATTTCAAGAATTATTTTTAATCCTTGATGCAGTGAAGTATTGCTTACTTTTATATGAAAGGGCAGGCAGATAAATGGAACATCTTGGATGAGAATTGTCAGCATTCAAGTCATTACCAGAGTGTTTCTGGGTTAGGAGGCTTGATAACTGACAACACTGAAGACACGTGAAGCAGAATTAGTGACTTTATAGCACAAGCAGTGAAAGGTCTGATCAAGGCACTGCATCATCAAACAGTAGAGTGTGATCAGTAAAAACAGAGGAGGCCAAAGACCTGTTTTCACAATGGAGGAAAATTGAAGATGCTGTTACAGAAGGAGCTATGTATCGGGAAAAGAAATGGCAGTATCATACCTAGTGCGGAAGTTCTAAACTGCAACTGTAAAATTAAGCATTGAGTCAGAACAGAAAGACCTTGAGCAGCCAGTTGTGTTTGGAGCTCTGCTGGCTTGCTGACCTAGCTGTCATTGCAAATAGCTGGCAGATGAATTGATCAAAGCTGTTGAGGTAACTGTGGGGGAGAAGAAATTGATAATGGAGAAAAAACAGCCCTTATTGAGTACATTTTACTAGTAGGATCTTGCAAATGGATGCACCTTGAGAAGGAAATGCATTAATGAGAGTAGAATATTCTTTAAGGAATATATTCAATAACATTTATTCTCAGGTCTTCAAAGTGAGAGTATGTTGTCCAAATCACCAAACTTGCCAGCTTAATGTGTTGTCAAGACATTATACTTCTCACAGAGTAGTCACTAAATTAGGTTTGAATGCTGATTATTTTAGCCAGGGTTTTGGAGGATTTTCTAGTTAGTGGTACTGATAGCCACAGTCTTTGGTGTCTGAGATAAGCAGCTGCACAACAGCTTTCAGAAATCTACATAAACTACAATGATGTTTTGGGCCTGCGTAATTTAAAGATAGCATTAAAAGCGTATATGTGCAAATATATAGCTACCTTACTGGGAAACATGCTTGGATATTGCTTGTTGTGAATCATACAACTTTCAGATTTTTACTGCTAGGCCTACAATAACTTTTTCCTCATATTAATGAGAAACACAGGGATAATATGTAATCCCCCTACATTTTAAGGCCTTAAAATTTAAGGATCTTAAAAATAAGGTTTTTATGATACTATGTAAATGATTGTTATTGATGTCATTTCAGTTAGTATCTCTGAAATGTTTAAGCCTTTACAAAATTCAGTATTTTTGATTGAATGTATAATCTTTTCCTTAAAAAGTGTGGGTGGAAAAGAGGACCTAAGACTAATCTCATCAATATATTTTATTTAAGCAAATGCTTCTAATCTGAATGTTTTAAAATGAATTAACATGATAAAACACTATTTTGTACACAGAGAAATCCAAGCTTCTCCCAGACCCAGACCCTGATGTTGAAACTTACAGTGGTAGAGTACTAGAAATCAAATCTGTTTCTGATATTTCACTTCTCATTCAGTTTTTAGTTTTTAAATATATTATTACATATGCTCATTGTACAGTGCTGAGCTGCTGAACTAGCTCACTTGAGAGATTTTTAAGATAAATTTTATAATTATTTTGAAGAATATAATTTGAACTGGGACAGAGAATTTAAACAAAAATGGATGATAAAATGTGGGCCCAACTCATAAAGCTCTTTGGACTTTGGTCACACATTGCTTGCATGCTGTTGGTGGGAAAATGTACTTTTTCTGCTCATGTTTTACTTCCCTAAGATCAAACACTTTAAAGCCTCCAAAAAGAGATCAGAAAGTAATTGGAGAGACATTGTTACTTTCTTCAATAAAGTTAGAAAATTTTAAAAAAAGTAGAACTGGACATAATTTGAAACCCACATTTAAACCTGAAAAAAATTGCACAAACATATTTTTGTTTTCAGCAATTGAAAATTCATTATTTATATGAGGGAAGGGATGTAAGCTTATACACCAGTGTCATATTCTACATACCATAATCTTTGCGTTACACAAAAATTACTTTCATTATTTGTTACTTAAATTCATATTGGTGTATACTTCATTTGTAACTTTTTTTTAATGTATGAGGAGAAATCATTATTAATTCCTGCATTTTTTAATACTATTAAAAGCAATTTACATAATTCAATTCTAGTATTTTTCAATTACCAAGATGTGGTCATGCCTTTTTTTAATTTTCTGCAGTACTTACAGAGCCTCATGAATGTCAGTGTGTTGGGGTATTAAATCCCCTGCAAGAATTTAGCAGGTTGTGGTGATGGGGATTTCTTTACACTTGGTGGTATCTCTTCCTGCTGGAAATGTTTGAGGACAGCACATCAGAAATCCATTTTCTAGACTTCAGTAATTCATAAGGGGACAAGAACCTCCTACTTAGTTTCAGTTCTCCTGTACTTCAGGCTGTCCTCAGCAACATGGCAGTACAATGCTTTATGTGCTGCATGTCAGAATATATACTTTTTTCTCTGAGGCTGCTTTTCTTATGGATGTGCTGCAGATTTTTATAACACAATATTAATTTTACATATTCTTTTTCTGTACTAAACATTTAATCATAGAATCGTAGAATCATTAAGGTTGGAAAAGACCTACCTATCATCTAGGAGTTTTATGGTTTTCTTATGTAAGCATGCATTCCAGGCTTGGTGCCAGCTCCATCCTTCCTTCATATATCTTCTTTTTTTTTTTGTGAATCACATAAACCTTCAATGAAATTTGGGAAAAAATCTGCAGAAAAAGTGCAATCTGACTATATACTTAAATGTTAATGAATTGGGCCCTTGTTTTGTAATACAGTTTGTTTGAGCTCTTATAAAGTCACTGGCTTTTACATCTTACTTCACTCATCACTATACAAAGAGCATTAGTTTCATGTTTTTATTAATCAATATTTTTTATTTAACACAAATTCTGTAGCTTTCTTTTAAAGATGTAGTAAATAAATCTTTTGTGAGGTACCTGGGGATGGATAATGAATAGCTGTGTATTTTTGTGATGTTTCTGAAATAATGCTGTTTTTTCTTATTAAAGATTCCATAATAATTCTTTTTTAATAATTAAACTAATTTAGTAAGTGCAAGATGGAGGCGCTTTCCTACAGATTATGCTTCCACCTCAGAAGATGAATTCGGATCAAACCGTAATTCCCCTAAACATACCCGTCTACGTACCTCTCCAGCCCTGAAAACCACGCGACTGCAGAGCGCTGGGACAGCAGCTCAAAGCAGCAACACATTCAAGCACAGGATAAAGGAGCAGGAAGACTACATTCGAGACTGGACTGCCCACAGGGAAGAGATAGCAAGGTTGGTTTGAAAGGAGTGCCTCTAAAATAACAGAGCATTGTACCCAGCCAATTGTACAGGTGCACAGAGAGGGCAAAGAGAGTTAAAGGATTTTTTCTCACTGCTTACTGCTGTCATTCACTAACTGAATGGGTAACTTAAAATTCTTCTTGGGAGAGACTGGCAGACAGGACACTCACGTTACCAGCACATCTCTTTTTAGTGGAAAATGATAGTAACTTCTGATTTATGATAGCCAAATCCCAGAAGATGAACTTTCAGTTGCATTATTGGGACTGGCAGAGGTACTTTGTATATTTCCTGAGGCTGAAGTATATGTGATTTTGTAGTACCTTTACATATTGAGATAAAATTTCAGCTCAATCACAGGTGACAGAGAGAGAAAAAAGTGAGTTTTGGCATGTGAGAGACCATGTTCTCATTTTATTTTTCATTTATCTAGAATTATTTCATGTTAGGTACTTTCTGATTTAAAACATGCCTATTCACCAAAAAGTAATTTTCTTCTGTTGCAAGTCCCTGAGATTAGTATATCAATACTTCTGGTATTGCTGGTGTCACTCTGCTTCAAGTGAACCAAGGAAAAGTTAGTTGCACATTCTGGTAACCAGTTATTCCCACATCATGCAACACCCAGGCAGTGAAAACTTCAGAGAGCTTGCACAAGCACGTAAATGCTATTTAATACTTAGATGTCAGGTTCCGAAGACTTTCACCAAACTTAATTTGGAAGCCTAAACAGGAAATATGTTTTCCTTTTAAAATTAATCTTAATAGTGTGGAGTATTTTCTAAATCTTCATGCTGTGGAAGTGTTTTGCTTAGTGTGATTAATTATTTTTTGTTTCCTGATCTTGGTAATGTTTTTCAACATTTGTCTTTCTAGTGTGATCTGTGCAAAGGGAAGATGTAGAGGCCTGAGAGGCACACACAAGACACCTAAGGGAGTCTCATAGTATCTGGATAAATAATGAAATAAACCTTTTCAAAATAATTTTCCTAGAACATCTCTTTCTTCTCAGAAATCTAAAGTTAGAGATGGCTATAGGAAGGACTCTGTGTATATAGGAGAAAAAATGATAGCCATAGCATATTAGTTCCTTCTGATAATTAGTACTGCTGAACTTCTACTTCAGTGAAACTTCTTAGTATGTTTTGCTCATTTGTAGAGATTGACACTGGAAGTGATGATTCAGTCTAAACTAATTTGATGGTTAGGTTTGTAGGTTTTTCTCTTCCCTTGGGATTCCTACCCTTTTCTACATTGATATATTGGCTTTAAAATTTGTTTTATAGGCTGTGTACTTACCCTACCTCTTCAGCTTTATTTTCAGTGGAAGCGCTGAGGGGCTCAAATCAGTATTGCCTAATTTTTGGGTTTGTGTAGAAATTTCACACAACCTGCATTTAATGAGCTTATTTAAGGTAAAGAAAACTAGCATTCAGCATCTGAGAAATTCCAAGTTACTGTCATCTTTTGACACTGCTTCCGGTACCGGTTGCTTTGGTTAGCCTCTGGTAAGAGCCCTTGCTGTAGGTCACTAGTTCACCCTTTCTGTGTCTGCATATCTTTGTACTGATTCCCATTATTATTCCCCTGGCTTTATTTTTAACTTCTGTCCTCTGTAAGATACTTTTTCTCTCTGCTCCCATTGCCTTGCTAACCATAGGCTCTGTTACTGTTCACACTGGGGTTTTTTTCCATCCCAGCCATCAGTCCAACCTCTATGATCAAGGTCCCTTCAACTCTATTTAGAGTTTTTAAAAAATTAATTGATGGTTATATGCTCTCATTAAAATTAATTGATTTATTTTTGTTGTTGTTGAATAACTGATTAGATTAGACAGGTGTAAGGATAAGCCTTTCATAAAATACATGTGTAGCAGTGAGTAGTGTAGGAACTGTATGGCAAACATTTCACTGTATCCATGTCGCCATCATACTGTGTTTTAACTGGTCCTCTGTGACTGATCCAGTTTACACTTTTCACAGACTTCACAATTTACAGATGTTGATAAAATTGAAAATTTGAAAGAAGCGTTTAGAAAAACTTACTGGAATAACTAAACTTGATTTAAAGTCACTTTGACATCAAGGGAAATTACACCCTCAGAATAACAGGGGCTTCGTGTATATTTTATTTAAGGATGTTAAAGTATTATTACAAAATCCACTGACTCAGTATAGGAAGTGTAACATAGTAGACTAAGCATAAAAATGTTTTTGGTAATCCAATAGTTCAGCACTATTACAGGTATCTTAGAAGTATTCCTGTTTCACTGTGGTTTTTTCTAACATTGGGTATTCTTTCACTACAGGTAAATAAGAACTAGAGTTCCAAGCTTTTGGAAAAGGTGGTCATGCTCTCTCCCTCCCAAGCCCTGTGTTCTCACCTTTTCCTATGTGTTGGAAACTGAGTCTGTTCCTTGTGTAGCTGCCTGAGTCTGCTCACTGAGTGAATCTAAAGCGGTATTTCCTGCAGTAGGTTGAGGGATATAGGGAATTTGGGGTTTATTAGTTTTGCATCTGTGAATAGGTTTGCCTTGTATGATTGCTAGGTCAGATGCAGGAAGCAGTAGAGATCTCCAAGGCAGCCTACAGTTGCAGCAGAGTAAATAATGTACACCTAAAGCCTAAGTCTCTTGTCCCTGATTAAACAAAACATACTCCTTATACTTAAGCAATACTTTCTGTTTCTGAAAGTTAATGTAGAATTACTTGAAAACTTCATTTATGAAAAGTCAGGCTCAACTCACAGCTGGTTTCTTATTTTCTTTTTCATAGCGCTTCTTATTTAGTGTTCTTTATTGTTTCTATACAGAAATGTAATTGAGTACTGGATTATAGCTTACTGTCACACTGAAAATAATTCCAGATTTTGTTCACATGACTGAATTTTGGCTATGGTAATTATCTACCAAGTTGCTTGCCAGCAATGTTAGGGTTGTTTATTCTGATACTTCCAGGATTCATTTGAATTCATTTTTAAGTAGAGATCTGACACTTTATGTAATTTTGATTTCTTGGTAAGAACTCAAATGAAGAGGGTGTGTCGTGTTGAAGCATTGTTGATTTCTGTGAAGAGTTAAATCATACTTAATTGATGCTACTTTTGATTATGGTGTTTAATGACGTTTGTCTTCTGGAAAATTTGCTGATAATTGAAATCTCTTGGTTTTATTTTCTTCACAACTACTCATTAAATACCAGAATTTGTCCCAGAAAATCCAATGTGAATAGTAAAAACTTCTCTGTTTAAGGAAAAAGTTAGATGATTATATGAAACAAAGGAAGTAGCTGTTTTAGAATCTCTACTACTAAGAATATTGGATTTTTAGTGGCATGTATATGTAAGAACATGAAAGATAGATTAAATTGACCCAAAAGCTATAATAATTAAATTAATTAATGTAGTAATAAGCACTTATCATATTTTAATCTATTTAAATGAGCAATTGACTTATGCTTTACTGTTCCAGTCTTTAATAGTTTAAAATCAGAAATACTGTCTTGAGTGGTCACAGGTAATTGCCACATATTTGTTTACAGCCATATTCCAATTACATGTGTATCTAAGCCACACAAAGTTGCACTTCATCGCAGATTGCTGATGGTTACTCACAAAATCCGGTGTTGGAATTTGGTTGGAAATGTCTCTAGTAATGTTTGCTTGTCTAGTTGAAATTCTATTCACTTAGTCTTAAGCTATCTCTAGGCCAGTAGTGTCCATTCTTTTTAACTTGAAGACAAAGTGAAAATAAAGAGCAGAAGGAAGCTCACCTTGAACAATCAATCTCTGTCAAGCCTGGGGTGTGTCACTGTCATGTGGCTGTGCACCTCCTTCCACTTGAGTGGCAGGTGCTGCGCATCACCGAGTCCTTGGTGGCACAGAAGTGGCACTGTCGGCTTCTGTGCCTTCAGCGCTGCCAGGCAGAAGTGTGGAAGGGGATCACTTGGCAGCCTGCTCCTCTCAACTGTGTGATCCGAGCTGGAGATTCAGGGTGCCATAGTTAGTAAGGGCTTTTAGCTTTTGCTTTGTGGGGGTTTTTTGTCTTGTTCCCTCCTCCTTTTGGGGTGTCCTGGGGAGGAGTAGAACAAGCAGAGCTAGCCAAGTTTCCTCCCTGTGCTGAGCAGAATACAGAGCAAAGGTGGTTTTTTGGTATGCTAAATCAGAAGAAAGTAAAAGGAATTTTTGGCTGAGAATTCAGCTGTATTTTTGTAATCCTATCATATCCAGGTTTTTAAAGGTATGTTCTGTTTTTCCCACTGAAAAACTTGTCTTAATTAAATGTGAGGATTTAGGGAATTTCAGACACATAGGCAGCTTGATCTGAGCAAGGTGCAGGGCTGCCAGAAAATCAGAGGTCCTGAAAACATTTTTTTTCAAGTAGGCAAACTAATGTATAAATTCAGTGCTTTCCGAACATTTCAGATTTACTGCCATGTTACACAGCTCATCTGTGCAGTATTTTCAGCATATTTCCTATGCATCCTCTGTGTGGGAGATACTGCATATTGCATGCATCTGTCTGAATCCTAGGAAGAAAACAAGGATATTCTGTCTTTTGAGATTTCCTGCCACCTTCTTCCTCTAGAAGGGCATGCTATTAAAAGCTTCAGTCAGAATTTGCTTTTATGGTTCTGCAAATAATCTTTCCATTTTGAAAGGCATGCATGTTTTCATAGCGCGGTTACCAGGAACTAGAACTTACAGCCTCAAAGGCTGCAGATTGGGCTCTACTGATTTTGGGCCCAAAAGTGTTTGTAAGGGAGAATGTAACACTCTCTTTATTACTAGGATCAGTCAAGATCTGGCTCTCATCGCACGGGAAATCAACGATGTAGCAGGAGAGATAGATTCAGTGACTTCATCAGGCACTGCCCCCAGTACCACAGTAAGCACTGCTGCCACCACCCCTGGCTCTGCCATAGACACTAGAGAAGAGGTAGGAGATCTTCATGGAGAAATGCATAAGGTTCTTCCTTTTCTTTATTTCTTTTGCTTTTAGCATTTTACATAGCCTTTTTAGTTACTTCCACTCAACCCATATGCATGATCTCTACATTGTTTTTTTGATTTAAAGTTTCTTTACATTTCAACAAACAACCCAGAAGTTATTCTGTGAACACAGCTTGTCAAAAGGATGCCATACTGTCTGTCTCTTTTTTTCCACGAATCATAGGACAAGATAGTTACTTGTTTCTTCCTTGTCTGTAGCCTTAGATACTGTTGGATGGTATCTAAGTGCATTTAAAGATACTAGTGTGTATGCACAACTATATGTAAATGTATACATATGATTCTTTTCATAGCTATTAAAAACAAAAAAGTCCCTCTTTTCACAGGTGACATAAAACTTTCATCTTCTGAACACTGAAATACTTAGGTACCATCAGTTAACTTTAGATTTTCTTTCTTAATAACATTGTCAAAAACTGCCTTGAAATAAGTTTACTTTATGCTTCTAATAATTCTTATTTTCTTTGCTTTCCTCTGGTGTGCTGTTCTATGAATATATTGACTAATGTGTTCTAGTAACCATCACAGGTCTAATGCTGGTAAACATGTTAATCTGAATTTAAATCATCACTTTCTACCATGTTACAATTCACCATAATACTGTGTTGTAAATGTTTAATGCATTTTTTCCTTCATAGTATTCCTTTCAAAATATGTTCTATTCATTTTTGTGTGCATAAATTTTGGTTAATACACTAGTTTACTGTGGTTAGTTTAATACTGTCTTTTTCTGTGGAAAAAAAGATATAAACAGCAATAAGAAATCTGTGAGTTGGGTGCTCAGAAAAATTATAAATGCACTCACATAGATTTTGGTTTAATTCTCATGGACTGTGGGTAAACTTTATGGAGGTAAAACCCTCTTTTTCTCAGATCCGGTTAGATCACTCCAATTTCTTTTTTAATATTAAATAATTATTTTCTTCAAAAAAATTACGGTGCATTGTGTACATACTGCAGGTGGCAGTATCTCCTTTAGGTAGTGTAGGTCTTTCTGTAACACTATGACTAATTTGGAAAAAAACCCCTAAATTTCAGAGTACTCTTCTTAATTCCACAGATACTTGATTAATCAAAGGAATAAATTACTCAGTACCAAAATTTCAGTGGGGTAGTCTAAATTTGCCATGTATGTCTGGTATTTAAAAAATCCCAAACGTTCATTTGTACAAGGTATTCTTACACAAGAGATGCATCATTTTATACTATAGAAGACAACAGAATGATTTTTATTTGATAGGCATCTTATAAATTGTTTCAGGAGAAAAAACCCCAGTAATCTGATTTTTGGATGTATCCAGTAGATTTCATGAACTTCATTTTTCTTTTATCCCGCAGTTGGTGGACCGAGTATTTGATGAAAGTCTCAATTTTAGAAAAATCCCTCCAATAGTGCATGCGAAACCCCCGGAAGGGAATGGTCGGCCTAGTGATGCCAGACCTCAGCTGACAGAGGCCCTCGATCCCCCAACAATTACCCGCAGAAGGACTTGGAGCAGAGATGAAGTGAGCACACAACAGGATTCTCTCTAAGAATGTCTCAATTTTAAGCTTTTACAATTATCTCCCCACTTAATATTATAGACATTATCCTGTCTCTCCTACCTCTAGCAGGTGGCATTAATATTGGAAAAAATTGCGTATTGTTTTATTGGCAAAATGTTCAGATATCATTGTTTATGATACTAATTAAAACATAAGTAAGATTTTTTATATTTAAAGATACCAAAATATATGGAATTGTTACTATTAAACTAATAATACCCTTTTTTATTAAAAACTTTTTGCAGGTTATGGGGGACAGTTTGCTGTTGTCCTCAGTCTTCCAGTTTTCTCGCAAGATAAGACAATCCATAGACAAAACAGCTGGCAAAATCAGGTGGGTTTTTAAAAATTACTATTATTGCTGAAAATGTCTGTTTCCATCAACATTCTCAGCAGTAAAAAAGATATGTATAATAGACATTGAACAAATCTAGGTAGTAGAAACTTGTCTTTTAAAAAAGCACTGTTACCTAGGGCTTTATTAGAATTCAGAAAGATTTGGAATGAATACTTTTTCCAGTATTCCTTCTGTTTATTTCACTTTATATGAAGAGGAATATCAGGAAAGTTTACATGGACAGAACAACATCCATCATACTTCCAGCAGAGGAGCTGTTCTGACATATGCAAGTACTGTGCAAAATCTACACAACTTCTGTGCAAGTCTTGTAAAACTCCCTTCCTTAAAAGATAAGGTTAAAATGTTGCTGAACTGTAAAACTGGACCTTGTATGTTTGCCAAGTTGTTGTAGGGATTTTGCATTTTAGGAAGAAAAATTGGACAGAGGACAGCAGTTTCAGTAAATTCTTCTGAAAAACAGCTTGCTCTGGAGACAGTGTGATCACTACTGACTTCTGAAACAACAGATGTAGCCACCTGTCATTTTTAATTGAAAATTCTTGCGTAAATAGTTAGATTCCTTCATAAGATGTAATAGTAGCTAAGAGAAAGTGTAGACCTTTCAAAAATGGTAACATGTTGCTCTACTGACACTTCCATTTAACTTGAATATGTGAGTGTACAACCAGTTGGTGACCACTTTGATTGACAGGAATAAAATTCTGAATACAAAGTTCAGGATTGTATATTTCATATGTTCTTCTTCATGTCTTTTTGCAGTTAATAACTTAAAAATAGAGAACAGTAAAAATAAGGAAGTCTTTTGGCTGAACTTCATGCATAATTTTCTGAATGTGAGAAAATACTGGGTCTGTAATTGATTGGTTTGTTTAGGAAGTGTCAGATACTGGAATATTAGATGAGTGACAGATTAAACAACAAAAATTTATGTCAGTATAGGGTGCTGTTAACTAGTGAAAGCAGCAAAATACTAACGTATCTAAAGATTGTATTCTCATAAGAATACCAAAAAATATTTGACCATAGAAATCAAGAAGAAAAGTCTATATAAATTGATAAAAACTGTAGGTTAACTGCCATTTCTAGTCCTGCCATTTCTAGTCCTGCTATTTCTAGTACAAAGAGTATCACCAAGTGAAGAATCAATTCTTTAAAAGCCAGTAACTCATTTTTATTCTGCTATTCTAAGGATTTTTGTGTGTTGTTTTTACTGGTGATTAACAGGTAACGTTAAACTCAGGTCTTACACATTTCTGGTTAATTTGCTGATCTTAAAATGTAAGTCAGCTACTAATGAATGTAATAATAATGTGATCATGTATGATTTTAGAAATACAAGCATGCCTGCAAATATTTTATACATACCTAAAGAAAGGGGAATTGCTTTTTTCTAGAAAAATGCAGTAAACTTCTGTTAATAAAGGAATTATTTAGCATATTCCCCAGGGCTATGTTCAAAACTTTCTTTTCTCAGAATGGATTTGAATAATATCATGTTATTCATAATTTCATTTATATTTTGAATCAGAGAAACAGCACTACTTTTAATATTGTTTTTTTAGGGAACAGATAAGGCAGCTAGTACCTTTTACCTTAGCTTTGTTTTGAAATACATGAGTTCAGCCAGCCAGTGTACTGCTATTCCTCTTTCTGGAATTAAGCCAGTTAAAATTTCTGCCCAGAATAGTTACAATGTCTTCATAAAAGAGGTGCTCCAGCCCTCTGATTATTTTCGTGGCCCTTCTCTGGAGTCACTCCAACAGGTCCATGTCCTTCCTGTGCTGGGAACCCCAGAGCTGGATACATCACTCCAGGTGGGGTCTCACCAGAGCAGAGCAGAGGGGCAGAATCCCCTTCCTTGCCCTGCTGGCCACCCTCTGTTTGATGCAGCCCGGGATACAATTGGGTTTCTGGGCTGTGACTGCACATTGCTGGCTCATGTCCAGCCTCTCATCCCCCAGCACCCCCAAGTCCTTCTCCCCAGGGCTGCTCTCCATCTGTTCTCTACCTAGCCTGTGTTTGTGCTTTATATGTTACAATGAGTTTGCAAGAGTTTTCAGAGGTTGTGAAGGGAAGAGGTGAAGAGATGTTGTGGTGAGAAGATCTGCACAGTTTTATCAGTGCTCTGCAGTGTGAGTGCACTGTCATTGGCTTGTCTTGGCAGCAGGCAAGTGCCTCTTCAGTCAGGCACAACCTAGGCAAAGCAGTCACATCAGTGGAGGTACTGCTTGTTTGCCTCTGCTGTTTGCTGTGCATCCTGCAAAGCTCACTGAAAGAAAAATGGGGATTGAGCACAAGCAAGTAAGATTTGCCTCAGGAAGCAGGGAAAAGCAACAGAAGAACGCAACAGGCATTTATAAATAGATTATTTTAACTTTAAAAGTATGGTTAGAAAGGAGGAGAGCAAAGAAGACAGAGATGATGACCTTCCCCCGGGAAGTTAAAAATAGCTAAGTGAAGAATTAAAAAAGATGAAGTAAAAAGGAAATTGGCTTCCTAACTTTATAGTAAAAACAAATTGGCCTGTCCACTTTATGGTTTAAATAATAACAGTTTAAAATTTCTAATTAATGCTTTCATTTTGTTCCCTTCTTTGGTAATAAAGTGACTGATGAAATGACAACCTTTTAAATTTTAAAAGAGAAGTAAGAACATTAGCTCTAAAAACAAAGGCACTGATCACAAAGAACAAAGCTCTAAAAAAGAAGCAAAGGCACTGATCATCACATACATCAGGATAGAATTATTTTAATAGAACATGGCAAGAAGGGAAATGAAAAATCACACGTCACAATAACTTTTTTTTTTGCTAGTGCTGTTTACTGCTAAATAAAGCCTTATTTTCTATGTACCTGCTGATTTTGAGGGTGATATAAATGCTATTATATTAGAGAAAGTATAGTTGTGTAAGATTTTCTGTATACTGAGTCAAATATTTCCAGAAGCTGGTTTTTTTTTTTTAAATTATGATCCCATAAGGGGTTTATTGTCTCTGCTTTATTTTATTCTTTTTTTAAAATGTGTACTTGAACTCCTCAATGATAGGCAAACACTAAATTTTCCATTATATTTGAACTTGCTGGTATCCAGGTTTGCAGTTGTATGGCTTTGCAAGCTTTTTCACTCCGTTCCAGAACATAAAAAATTTGCCAGACCTCTGATGATGAACTTTTCCAAAAGATGATGGCTCTAGTTAAGGCCATAATATATTTCATGCTTTCTTCACTGCAGTTTTGATTACTTTTAATTTATTTATTCCTTCCCCAGGAAAAAGTATGTATTAATATTTACCCTTTCTGTGATTTGTACGTGAATGCACCCAAGTCTGGCAGAAGTGGTCACTTGCCTCAATGCCATGACACTTTGTCATCAAAGTAGCACTTCCTTGCAGTGAAACCTCTGACATAAACACGTTCCAAAGCAGCAGGGAGTGAAGACCTCAAAGACAGAAGAGTTAAAGCAGCTTCTGGTTGAGTGGTCTACAGACATCTGAGCACTGATAAAATAAGGCAGGGGTACCTATTTTGCAAAATTAGAGATTCTTGACAGGATAATAAGGGAGAATGGATTTCTCCATAGAATATACGTAACTGAAGAAAGGTGAACAGAAATGCAGTACTAAGGCTCACAGCTTTCTCTCACATTCTTCGGTTTTGTGACATTCACTCTATCATGAACTTCCAACTTAAAAATTATTTCCTCAGAGACCTAGTTACAGTAACAGTTTCTTTAAAATGTACTGGTCTTTGACCATGATTTGAAATTGGCTGGTTTGTTTGCTTAGCAGTCTTACTGCAGCTGTTTTTGAACTTTTAACTTTGAAATACCAATTAGAGAAGAAGTGGATTTGGACTCCTTTGTGTCATCATGATGTCACTTCACAGACCTTAAATATCTGCACATTGCTTTTTTTTTTTTTTTGCTTTTCCAATTGTGCCAATGAAGAAATTTAAATTATGTTTATTATATGACAGTGAAAACAAAAATTTTATCAAGCAGGGAACCGAACAAAAAAAATGGGAATCTCACAGTATGCTTTGGGGTTTTACAATTAGAAGTGAGTTCTTTAAACATGTAATATGAGTGATACTCATACTACTAGAACATATATATTTATATATATGTAAATATATAAAATTTATATATTAAGACTTTTCAATGAAAACTTCTTATATGAAATGCATTTTTTAAATTTCCTGAAGTGTTTTTTTTTTTAATTAATATAAAATACAAATGTAGAAGTTGAATTCATTTATCTTATGTTTTGCTGTTGTTCTAAAATGCAGTATTAATGGGGAGTTTTCTCACTACAGTAAAACAGTTGGCTTTTTAAAAAATGTGTCAGTGCTGGAGGAAAGAATCAGCTGTGTCTGTATATATATACCAAGTATTTAGCTGCAGAACTGCCATTTCAGTGTCAATAATAATGATTTTGTTGAAAGCCTGTATGCTTCCCTGAAAATTTAAACTGTGTGGTTAGATTCTGTCAGGTTTCAATATTTTACATTTTACTTTCATTCAGTACTCCTAATGCTGTGTTTTCTCCTATCATATTATTTAATCTTCCAGTTTATTTGTGGGTTTTTCCTATTTTAAACATACTGTTGGATTTCTTTCTTGTAGAATATTATTTAAGGACAAAGATAGAAATTGGGAGGAAATTGAAAGCAAGCTACGAGCTGAAAGTGAAGTTCCTATTGTGAAAACGTCAAGCATGGTACGAATACTTACTTTTTCTGGGACTGATTATGCTGCTCATCTAATGGCTAAGTAATCAGAGGAATCTGTTGTTTTCGATGACAAAAGGGCAAAAATCTCTAAAAGGCTTTATTTAGACACTAAGTATATTTCAAGAATAAACCTAATCTTTAACTATGACTTACTGTCTCATAAAAAAACCAAGTAATTGTTCAGGTGAAATTCTCAGATAAAGAATGCAGTAAAAGAGATTCAAACTATATAATAGACCATCAGTATGTTTGTTTAACAAAAGGTAACAGCCATTAGTTTGAATGTTAGATTGCTTTTGAAAGAACGTGTTTTATGATCTAAAAACTACTTTACCTACTAATCATTCATATTTAATATATGATACTTAACACTATTAATACTGATTATTAATATTTAGAGAAATTGTTGTGTTCTAATACACGTGATGAAAATAATCCATAGACACATTGCTATAAAAGGACTCTTAGTGAAAAATAATCCTGTCGGTTGTGTCTGGAAGTGGTAACCATAGGGTGCCCACTAGAATTCCAGCTGTTTTATGTAATAGCCTAATTACACAAATCAGCTGTGGTTTATGGCCCAATTTGGGCCACATCATGACCAGACTGTGTGACAGTGTGAGGGGACAGACCACACGTTGTGTCTCAGTACACTTCTCCTCTGCTTCTAAACATAGAGTGTAGAGTTTGAAAAACATCCTTGCATGTGAGAACAGGCAGAGCCGAGCTACATTATCCATCTGGAGAGTCTTGCTCTTAAGAATGTCTGCTTACAGAGGCAGGTTTTTTTCTGGGAGAGAGGTGGGAGAGGAAACTGCTCACATACTTCGTACGGACTGCTCAGAGCTCAAATGTGAATTCATTTCTTCTGGCATTGAATGGGCTAGCACTTCTCTGTTAGCTCATCATCAGTTATTAAACTCCTCCAGACTGATTTTTCCTGGAAGTATAAAAAACTTGGCCTGTAATTTCTGCAGAATGGTGTATTTATCAAGAAAAATCATTAGTGAGTCACTATTATAATTGAATAATTTGCTGATAGTTTTTGTTGGTTTTTAAAAAAATTTAATTAAGTTCCTCATGGAAGTTTCTAATTTTAGAAATATTACAATATAAAGAGTTTCTCTCATCCATGTGCAGAATAAGATCCAAATTTAGTGGTTTATATTTTAAATGCCCTGAATATGGGGTTTTAAGGTATTCTTTAAAAAAGGAAAAGGTTAGTTGTATATTTATTCCTAAGTTCAGCATTTTACTAAATTTTTTTCAGTGTATTGAAGCATCTTGCATTGCTTGAAAGTTTATTTGTTGTTCAACGGTTTTTTGTCTATGCACTGATTTTCAAGTTTCTGCTTAGTTTTCAGAGCAATGTATCATTCAAATGCAGTGCTTTATTTCACCACAGAACATTAAAAGTTAAGAGAGACAGTAATAGGTGATGTTTGTTTTGTCCTTGGAACATTTATGTCCAGCTCAGATGGGAAATCTACTTAAAGATAATGACTTCGTAAAGATAATCAATCTCTTTGCCACCCCTGAAAATCACAGTACTTAGTACAGAACAGCTTTCTGAAATGGATTAATGGTTTTCTGAAAGCAGTGCCTTTGAAAATTTTCAGCTTTAGAATACCACTGACGGCTCTCCTCAGCAGTTGGATTAACACTATCCTTCAGTGTAGGATCCTTCAGTTGTAGGATTTACATATTTATATTAATATAAATATGTTAATTCTATAACCAGGGAAATGACTCAGGGAAGTGGTCACAGCACCAAGCCCCTCAGAGTTCCAGAAGCATTTGGTAAATGCTCTCAGGCACATGGTGTGATCCTTTGGATGTCCTGTGCAGGGCCAGGAGTTGGACTCGATGATCCTTGGGGGTCCTTTCCAGCTCAGGATATTCTGTGATTCTGCAGCTTAAGATGTGGTACATTTAATCATTGCCACGTTTCTGAGTGCGTGGCTGTGGCTATGTTCGCACAGTGGAGAAAAGTCTGTAAGGCAGAGGTGCTGAGGCCCCAGCACTGGTGTGCTGTGCAGGGTCTCGTGGGCACAGGGCCAGTGGGTGCAGACAGAACCTTGATGCAGTCATTTCACTGTCTGACTCACATCTCTCTAACCCTATAAATCACTCTGTTCCATTTAATACTGAGTTTATCCTGTAAGTTCCCTTTCAAGGTCTGCTGTTACTGTGCCCGATCTCTACAGAACTGTGGTGTCTGTAAGTCTGTGCTTGAGCAGAGGTGGCACAGGCAGATGAGCAAGGGTCAGAATGAGGCCTTGTGGACAGTAGCAGGCAGTCAGTGCAGAGGGCTCTGGATGAGTGGCACATGGCTCTCCAGCCTCCGGCACAGCCACATAGGACCCCCAGGGTACATGGCTGGGCCACCACCACCAGGGATGTTCTTGATGCCCGGAGGGACAATCCCAATAGCATATTGCAATTGCAAAGAGTGGGGAGGGCAATTATTCACTACTGAGAAGTAGTTTAAATCTTTTTCCATAATGGAAATTTCCATTATTTTTCCATCATAGCTTTAAGGTGGGACTGGGGAGATTCAGATTAGATATTAGAAAAATACTTTTCACTGTTAGAGTGGTCGGGCATTGGAACAGGTTGCCCAGGCGGGTGGTGGAGTCACCATCCCTTGCAGTGTTTAGGCGGCATCTGGATGTGGCACTGAGTGATTTAGTGGTTTAAGGGGTACAGTGGCAGTGCTGGGTGGACAGCCGGACTTAATGCTTAAAGGTCTCTTCTGGCCTTGGCGATTCTGTGATTCTATGATAATGAAACATGGTTGTTTCTTTCCTAGGAAATATCATCAATCTTACAGGAACTGAAACGAGTTGAGAAGCAGCTGCAAGGTACAAATGGTTTTTTCGCTTTTCTCTTCTGTGGTTGCTTGCTTAAATTTTTTTAATAGACATCTATATGTGTATATGTGTACCATGAAACAAAGTTACTGTGATTTATTAAACTTCATTCACAGTATCAGTTATGTACATTTATATCATATAACTGCTGATACATTTGATAAACGAACACGGCTGTTTTTTTTTTTTAAAGCAGAGGAGTGATCCTGTCTTTTTATATGAGTGATAAAAGGCTCAACTACTAATTAAGTAGCCCTGAGAATCCCAAAAGAATTATTTTTGAAACATTCTTAATAGAATATTTTTGTGGGTAAATGTTGAAGAGTAGGTGATAGAGAATCCTGAGATCAGGCTTTATAAAATAGGCTGGGCACATCAGTAATACCCTCATGTGTAGCACAATTCAATACAAGAAATGCACTGAGACCCTAATCTGTAGGAAATCTCAAAAAAACCCAGAAGTGTCTCTGTTACAATAAAATGAAAATTTAGAATTTGCTCTTGACGTCTTCCCTTCACAGTGCAAAATCCAGTCTTTGTAACTGTGGAGCCCACAGACTACGAAATTGAAAAGTTACTTAGCTTTTCACACACAAAGTCTTATCTATATATAAAGTGGAAAGAAGTATGTTTTTCTTACAAGGTCTTCTATTTAATTATTTAATATTATTTAGTATTATTTAATTGTTTTATATTAATGTTACATATATTCCATTTATCAAAATAAACTTAAAACTGAGTATTCTTTTAAAAAGAAGTTGCAGCCTTATTTGTGTATTGTTTATACTCAGTTTACTGTTTAATAACAATGGTGGTCAAATGGATTAGTGGTCCATGCTTATCATTATTATGTTAGTTGTAAATTTCTTATCTTTGTTATTTTTAGTATTCAGATTTAATCCTATTGCAAAACATTTTTTTAAAAATAATGTTTCAGGAGGAGTCATTAACCACCTTTAGAGACAAATGAGTAATAAATGTTAGTTCGTTTTTGGAAATAGAGTTCTGTTAAATGTGACAAATATGTTAATAGTATAATTATAATAGTATAATAGGTGCTTCAGTTTGCCCTTCCTGTTTGGATAAATTATTGCTCTTTTTTACAAATTTCATTCAATCCTGGAGTCAGCAACTATAGCTGTTTTCTGGGGTTGGGGTGGAAGAAAGCATGCTATAATGGTAGCGTGGGGGGGAAAAAACCACTTAAATTAAAATTCCATCTTTCAGTCCCTATAACCTAATCATAGATGGTTTATCATCTCTGTTTCCTGTCCACTCATCAGGAAGTGTTTCGTTTGTGCAGTTTAATTTCAGCTTAAGTTTTAATTTATGTAACTGCTTTTGAATATATGTATCCGTTTACATCTATGTTGGATACACCATTTCTTTGTCATGGGCAGTATACATAAAATCCCCTGTCATCATAAAAATAAAAGTGCAAGATAAGGATTTCCATCTTTTTATAGTAACAGAAAATTGTATTTTTTATGGCTTCTTCCCTATCCTTCTCATCTTTTCTTGATTGCTTAGCAATTAATGCTATGATTGACCCTGATGGTACCCTGGATGCTCTGAGCAACTTGGGATTCGCCAGCCCCATCTTACCAGCTCAGCCGAAGCCGAAGTCCAGCCCTGTTTCCCAAGGCCCCCGCCCTCCAGTGCAGCCAAACTGCCAGCCCGAGGCTCGGGCTGCTCGTCCTGCCACCGGCCCTGTGGCAGCGGAATTGGAAAATGCTGAATCCGAGGCAGATTTCAGCATACATTTCAATAGGTTTAACCCAGATGGAGAAGAAGAAGATGCCACCCTGCGTGAGTGACATCTCAGTGTTTGATACAAAAACCTTTCATGTGGAATGTTTAGAAATCAAGGAAAACTTACAATGTTCGTTTTTATAATTAAAAAAAAAAAAAAAGGCTTGGTTAAACAGCAGTTGTTTTATTAAACCAGTTTTCTTTAATTGTGATGCGTTGATTGTCACACAAATCCTTTTCAAATCATAAAGATATGCATAGATACAGTGTAGGAAAGCAGATTGTGGCAGGTTTGCCCTTTGTGGTTGTGTGCTTTGCAAAAGAATTATTATATCAGCAGTTTTCCCTTAATAGATTTATTTCTTTTTAAAAGCCATGCAAGCAGTCTAACATTTACTGAAAACCCCAAATCTCTTTGCCAAGCTGCTCTGATGAATGGACTTCCTCCTCTAAAGCTTGTACAGAACTGTTGAACAGTTACATTTGATTCTGAATTAGATGATTTATATAGGAAACATTATCTTTGACTACAATGACACATTACTGCAAAAGTAAGACAGATTTCAGAAAGCATTCATTCTCATATACTGGAAAATCTCAAACAGTTCTGTGGTTTATGTAACCTTGTTGCTGCGTAAATTGTCTTGGGGTTTACAAATAAGTTCACATATTATGTTTGCACTAAGATTTGCTGGGAGTGGTAGGTGAACATATCGATATCGTTGAACAGCAAGCAGTGTTTTGGTGTACATACAAAACTGATAATACTGTCCTTGTATTATCATTAGAGTGTTTTAATCCACTTTCTGAAAAGACTATTTGGCACTTTTTGATCTTCTTCAAAAGTCTTTTTGATGTTAATGAAAGTAGAAGTGTTTCATATCTCATTTCTGTCCAATCGTTGTTAAAACTAGGAAACAAATTTAAACATATAGTAATGTGGGACATATTAAAGCATATTGAGGCAAATGGGTTCTCACCAATCCAAATGCAACATAAGCTTACAGAAGAAATTACTGTTTATTTGGAATGATCATGAGATGTAAAATTTTCTTTAGGGGACTTGGAAATAGAGTTGTCATGATTTGCTTGATCGATAGATGCACTCCCAAGCAAATGGTTTTTTTTGCTTCTGTATATTTTCCTGTAGTCTTGCTAGTAAAGCTGTCCCTGTCTTACATATTTAAAAGGATTCTGGACGACAACTGCTAACATGGACATTTTGCTTATATCACTGAAAAGCAAGTCTATTTAAAGTTTCCTATATAAGCCTATTTTCCTTATCAGTTGTCCCAGTAACTTAACATTTGGAAATAATAATAAAAATTAAAGTAAATTACTTTGTATTTCCAGAACACTGTAATTTGGAGGAATGTTTTTTCTGTTAAATGTAACTAATAGACTGGAATTTTCTTATGTTTGCATCAGTCTCTATATATTAAGGTTAAAGATACAGTTTTGCAGCTTTTATGAAATGGTCTTTAATATTTCAGCAATAATCCTATATGAGATTTGTTTTTAAAAAACCTACTTTCTGTACGCTTTTAAATTGTACAGGCTTTCAGAAATCAGTAAAAGTTGGACCAGTTAATAAAGATGCAAAAACTTTTTTTGTAGAGATGTAAAAACAAAACCACTAATCTGTTGTATAATGGATTTCATATTTTCTTTAAAAAAAATTAAAAGCAAACAGTCTTCATGTATGACTCAATATGCTCTACTCCAGCTAACTGTGGGAGCCTGAATGACACTAGTTAACAGAGGCTACAGGAAAACTTTTTGGAGGTGAAGAAGGGCAAAAATAAATGGAAACTAGAGCTAGGTGTTGAAAACTGCATGTACCAAACCATCACCATAATTCCTTCTTTTGTTTAATGCTTGGGAACATAATTTTTCTGCAGATTCAAGTGAAAAGTAGGAAATGGCTAGGAAGGATTAAAGGCGCAGGCTCTTCATACGAGATTCTGTTTGTGTTATTTCAGGCGTTTTTACCTTTATGTTGTGTAATAAGCATTTTGCATTACTATGTTATTATTTTGTATGGACATGTTCTCCTTATTTATTTTTGTTACATTTATTATGTATGTTATTTTGTTATATGCATTTACAACTCCATTTTTAAATAAAGTGTTTCTGGAACTTTACAAATGTGTGAATATGTAATTGAGAGCTGGGAAGCTCACACAATCTTCCAGCAGACTAACTCGCCTTTACTGAAATAGGAAATTACATTTTTTCATAAATATCTTCTCTCCAGAAAAAGTTCTGTGATTGCCGCCACTGCATCATTTATTCTGTGCTGACAGTATTGGCTTGCTTTCCCGTACTCAGGTTCTTTTCCACACTTCAATTGATTTTGTGTGCAAAGCTAGAGGCAAAAATAATCCAGTATGCCAGTCACCAAACAGTGGCTGTTTCCCTTTGCAGAATCAAAGTGAGTTTTAATGCACCTGCCAGCTGCAACAGGACATGGTTATCAGACTGCTTTTCCTCTGCTTCATATATTGGAAAACTTTACTGGACATTCTAATTTGGCTCCAGACCGGTGCCTTTTTTTCTTCTGTCCCAGGTTTGACTCTATGCATACTTTTCCTGCAAGACACTAAATTGCCTTTTCTTAGCTGGCTTCTTGCAGGAACAAAACCTTGAATTTAGTAAAAGTTCCGAGAATTTCTTCCCAGCATTTCAGTGTTGCTGAGCTTTGCTGTGGCTTAACATCAGCTGCTCTGATATTGCTTCTGTGTATTTTGCCTTTATATCCCAGCTTGATGGCATTAAGACAGCACCAATGGCACACAGTAACACTTAATAGCACTCAGCTGTAGACGGGAAGGAGATTTTTACTGCTCTTCAGAGATGCCAATTTGGTATAGCCAAAATTGTGAGAAAGTTACAAGGGCTTTCCAATTGCACAGGACTTTCTCATATTCCCCAGCTTCATGATCTGCTATCATTTCCTCACTTGTTGCCAGTATCGCTCTGTCTTTGCAGAGGATAGGGGAATGCACTTCTGGGCTTGTATTCTCATGCGCAGACTCCCTGGTGTTTAAGCAGAAGTGTAACTCTTCCCATACAGTATTTTTATATGATCACTCTACTTGGAGCCAAGGTTATGCAGGGTTGTTTTTCAGAAGTACTTAGGAAATCCAGCCAAATGGCATTAGTCCTGTGCTTCCTTTAGACACCAGCAAGTGGTGCTGACGCACCAGGACACAGAGAAAGCAGCGTTCAAGCCTTTTCTAATTGGCACTGGTGGCTCCTCCCTTGGCTTCATGCACTGCTCGAATTCTACACCCAACAGCTACTTGTAATGACACTCACATCTAGCTGTAGCATACAGAAATAAAGCTAAGGGCATAATTTGTGTGCCTGACCTGATAACAGCAAGGTGGTGTTTCACCACACCGTGTACATTATACCAAAGCAACTGGTAGTGCAATCTCAGAAGAGAACGCTGCCCCATACCAAAAACTGACTTCCAGTCAATGCCTGTTGGAAGGCCTTTGTAATTTGAACTGGAAAGATTTTAAGCATAGGAAAGATCTACAATTACTGCTTTGGCATGCAGCCATGAAAAGAAAGGTTGTTCCTTCATGCCGGAATGTGTGAAGCACATGCTGTGTACAGTAAAAGGAGGCCACTCGCTGCCTGCCAAGGAGATTTTATACCAGCATGTCTTTTGTATCTAAAGAGAATTACAAGGAAGAAACTTAGCCACTCACCATACAAGTTGCTTAGCTTCATCTTGATGAATAACCAGAGTTTTTAAAGTGTAAGGATGTCACCTTTGACTTCAAATAGAGCTACCTCTGTAAATGCTGACAGCATTACAGTCCTGGTAGTTCAGCCATGATTGCCAAATATTAAATACATCCGACAATGTCTGTCTTGGCAGTATTGTCCAAGGACAGCTGCCTAATGCTGAAGAGCATTTCCAGCTGCACTAGCTCAGTAATCTTGTAAAAAAAAAAATTTATTTTCAACTTGGTAAGCCTTAGCCAGTGCTGTTCCTGCCAGCAGTGACAGCCAACAGAGCACTGGTTGGGGAGCAAGGCATTTCCTTTTCAGATTCTTTTCTCACTAGTAATGTATTTTGGGAGGAAAAGATGCGTTTAGCAAACAAGTGGGATAATGCATCCCTGGAAATAGTTTAAAGCAGGATAAGAGAACTGGAAGCCTGCTGTCAAAGATCTTTACCAATGATCCAATGTTTATCAATGTTCCAATGAAACCAGAGTTAACAGTGAAAAACTAAACCCAGTGCTCGCTTTGTCTTGGTGACAGCTTCACGAGCAGTTACCTTTTTTTGAAGTAGTTCTTACCTCATGTCTGAGGAGAGCTCTTAAAATGAGAAGGTGTTGCAAAATGCCCTCTCTGGGGAGGCTGTATTAAAACAGGTGTTTGTAGTTATTGAATACCCTTATGGCAATACAGGGCAACATTTTCAAGTAATACTTGCCAAAATTATTCCAACACTGAAGCTTTAAGGGTGGAGTGAGGGGTTATAGAAATTTGTTCAGTTCAGGGGTAGCCCCTACACTTCCACTTACCAATTAATACGTCCTTGCTAAGTTTGCTGCTCTTGTCTATCAATTCCTTAGGGCTAGCATTTTAGACCCATTTCAAAAAATTAATAGACATGTTTATAAGGCTTTCTGCTACTATGGAATAGCTAAAAGTATCAGAAATCTAAAGATCTTTACATTAAAATACATTTTTTATATATTTTATAAGTATTTTTTATAAAAAGATAACAGCTTAGAAGTAGAATTAATTATCTTTCAATCAAACTTAAGAGAAAATGTTACTATTTAATTAATGTTTTAAACAGAATGGGCAACATGAGATTTCTAAGTTCTGCATGGACACATGGACCTGTATGAAGCCAACCACAAAGAACAAGGATTATATATAAACTTGGAACTTCACATTTCATTTTCAGCATCACTTCTGGGGTAATGGGATTTTTAAGTCAAGATAAATTCATTGAGGAAAGAACACAGACATGGATGTGAGTTGTGGTCCGGGTTATCCATGACTGATTTTGTTGAGCGATGAGGGAAATGACTGCAGATAATTCAGGAGGTTTTAAAAGTATTTAGAAATTAAATACCTGAATAAATTTATTGAAGAAAATGTCATAAATGTTATTTCCCAGTACAGCAACTGATTCACAAATGAGCAGGCAGAATACCATATTCTCAGCAGAGGTAATTGGATTAGGAGACTCAATAAAGTGCAAAAAAGTTAAGAAAACTTTCAAAAAAAGCTTCTGAAAGAAAACCCATGACAGATGAACAGAAGTCAAGGGGAATGGGGAGGGAACACAGTGTCCCCAGCCAGGGCAGTAGATGTGACTCAACCATGCAGTTGATTCAAGGCAGCTTTAGTGCAGAGGAGGGCTGGAAGATGCAGGAGGCACATAATAATTTGCCTGCAAGAATGGTACTTTCAGAGCTGGTAAGAAGCTGTGCTGGAAAACGCTCTTCCTGCTCCAAGGTGTGCCTCAGGTGCAAGAGAGACTACAGCCACTCTGCTCCTTGGCAGGAGATGGCAGCTGGAAGTACATGGCAGTTCCTGCATGCATTAGTAATCACATAATTTTTCACTCTGCAGAATAGCTGGAGTTTCTCAAATAAAGGGACTGAAACAATAGACAGTGCTTTCCATACAATGGCATAAAACCCTCCAAACAAATTCATATCCCCCAGGGCAGTTTGTTTTATGTTTTCCTGAAATAATTTTTGGACTTCACAGACAAAATTTAAGTAATCAACTGAAGATGCAGGTGTATAATACTGTAATCACATTACCTGCACACTGGGGAACTTGAGTGCTAACAAAAATTTGCTGCACGAACATGTTCATTCTTTCTTTGTTTCCAAACATGCAAAGAATATACACAAACCAGGCCCCTCATGTCATTGCTGCTGTCAGTATGATGGGCAGCTAAGAAGATGGTCATTTAGAAAAATCCACTTTTTAAAATGCAACTTATGCAGTATTCTTAACACCTAATAAGTTGCTTTCTTCCCATCATAAGCCTGAGGTAAAAGTGTTGCTTTAATAATTTCTTGAGTTGATTTTCTAAGTGTACAAGCTCCTCAAATATAGATTCTCTTCAGCACCTTTGCAGGTTTAAAAACGCTGGGTTATATTGAAAATCTCATCTGAGGCTTCACTGAAGTTATTACTCCGAGGGCAGCAGAAGTTCAAATACAAAATTGAAAACATGGCTTAGTGTCTTATCTCAGCCCTAACGTGAGCCCCAGGCATACAGACCTTTGGAGCCACGTTTCAAGCTGCATGAGCAGAGTTTGCTCTTTGGTGCAAGCAGCATTTGTTGCATGCAATTTTGAGAATGTGTTTTTAGGCTTCCGAGGTGTTTGAGTATCTATATTCCTAACTTTGGCCAATTTAAGTATTTTATCACAGAATCATAGAATGACAGAATGGCTTGGGTTGGAAGGGACCTTAAAGATCTTCTCATTCCAATGGGCAGGGAATCTGCTACCAGACCAGGTTGCTCAAAGCCCTATCCTACCTGACCTTGAACACTTCCAGGGGTGGGGCATCCACAATTCTTCTGTGCAACTCGTTCCAGTACATCAACACCCACACAGTAAAGATGGTTTTCCTAGCGTTTAATCTAAACCTACTCTCTTGAGTTTGAAGCCACTTCCCCTTGTCCTATCTGTATGTCCTTGTAAAAAGTCTCTCTCCATCTTTCTTGCAGGCTCACTTTAGGTACTGAAGGGCTGCAATTAGGTTACCCTGAAGCCTACTCTTCTCCAGGCTGAACAATCCCAATTCTCTTAGCCTTTTCTTGTAGAAGAGTAAAGAGCATTTTCAAAGTTAAAAGTGACATGAATAAAGAAATCCATCATTTCCCTTTTAATAATGAAGTGATTTCCTTTGGAAAATATGTGGATTTTATTTATATGGAAGAAAACTGTCAATTAAATTATGCATTTGTCCCATAATGCTCCAGCAGTGAATTACAAGTTAAGCAGAGCTGGTCTCCATGAAGTCAATGGAAAGGTCCATGCAGCTGAAGTTTTGTACTTGCTTATCTGAGTGCAAACCCAGATCACTACATTTTGGTTTTCACTTGTATGCAGTTATGTAAAATTCAGAAAAGCTGCCCCCCAGCACAGTTTTTTTTAAATGAGTTGGTTATAAGCTTCAGCCTGACATTGCAAAAGCAATGATTTTGAAATTAGTAGGGAAATTTTAATCCTGACTGACACAGATGATTTAATTGATATTTAAATTTCTCCAGATGAGAAAACATGCTGGAACTTGTCTTACTGCTTAAAATGCAATGAGTCAAAAAATGGCAGGCATAGGATAGTAGGAAAAAAATCCATAGAATAATAGGTATGATTAAAAAGCATATCTGAAGGGAATTTCTAATTAAGGATTTTCTCCAGGGAGACTCAGTGAAAAGCTTGACACTAAATGAGTTTTGGAGAATCACTGCAGATCCGTGAACTGGTCTTAGTGCTTTCTGGAGCCTCCCAGATGGCAGTGCTGAGAACTAGCACAGGTAATTTTACGAACATCAATATTGCTTGCAGGCTCTCACTGCAGTACTGAAGCCAAAGAAACAGTTATAAGATTTTACCTTCCAGTGGTGCTTTTTTTCTGAAATCTTTCCAGTACTTCAAAAATTCATTCTGTTATGAAATTTCTATGATGAAATATTTCATCCTGGTATTACAGATGGAAAAAGGGACTCAGAAAAATCTCGTTTCCTCTCTAGAAAGTGCTGAGACAAGGCTCTGCCATCACCGAAATCTCAGTAAGTGACAACACACAGCCTGGTGGTACTAATAATGCACCACTTGGTCTGACAGTGCCCATTTTTTAGTATCAAAGTTATCCCCAGCTCCTGAGTGACTGCAACAGAGCCAGTGACCTGTGTCTTTCCAGCCAGGTCAGTTTTGCTCACTTCTTCTCTTTCCCCAGTGCACCTTGCTGGCATCTTTGGAGCTGCTGAGATGTGGGTACCTATCCCAGCGAGCTGCATTAGTACATCTTGGCAGCTTCCCCAGCAGTCAGTTGCAGCAGGAGGCTAACTTGGCACTTTGGGATACTCTCTTCTTTCTGTTAACCATGGAGCTGTCACACACATAACCCTCAGTACCGTGCATATCTCAGAATTTCCATGTCTTCTGAAAATTCCTTTTTCAGGTTTATCCCTGTTTCTTTACAACACTGGATGCAGTGATAGATATCAGTTTTATTTGAATTAATATGGTCTGCCTGTGCTTGAAGTGCTCTCATTCTCCATGCAAATTATCTTGGCTTATGTGCATATATTTAAAAGTGTCCAATTTTTTTTAATCTCAAGATTTAATGGATTAACAGAGATCTTACCAATAGGTGTGTTCAGCCACTGGTACTTGGGGCCTTAGATTTGCTGCTACTTTTGCAGTACTGTAGAAGCACTGATGTAGCCATTTATTTTAGTTTTCTAATGAATGGATTCAATTTCTAAATATTTGCAGAAGCCCAGTGTGAAAGGCATCTACTCAAGTGGTTTTGGTTCAATTGTCCAAAAAGTATCAGCAATATTTGAGAGATAGTCACAAAGGAGTTTCCCTGAAGGACACAGCTGCAGACCCCAGATGTTTCTAGAGGGTTCTATAGAAACATTCTGGTCTAGAGCCTCAGTTACTGATTGTGCATGTTTTCTTCATATATGCTAAATGTCCTATCAACATATCAGAAAAAAGGAAAAATATGGTGATGGGCCTTGTCAAGCACATGGATACATCTGAAAGAAAAAAAATCTAAAGCCTTTGCAGTTTTCTAGTTAAGCTGCCATTTTATCAAGAATTTAAGTGTTAGCTATTGAGAAAGGCCACACGGCCCATTAGATCTACCTTCCTTTGAAAAGCGGTCAAGTTTTCTAATTTCTTTGTCACAGCTGCCACTGAACTATACAAAGTTAGTGTTTAAAGGATTGCAAGCTTTCATTTTTCTCAGGGATCTGGAAGGAGAGAGCTAAGTGGATAATCCCACATTCTGTACAAGTTTTTTTAGCATTGCTATCAAAGGAGAAACCAGAGGTAGGAGAGAGAGTGGTTATTTCAAGACAGTCAGGTTCTCCCTGGCCCATTCTGACTCTCGCTTCCTGTGAGATGATTTCACCATGGGATATACTAGATTTGTCTTACTGATTTTCTCTCTGATAGAAACCAGTGCAATGGTGTGACAGGTGGATAATAAAGACAAAGCAGTGCTGCTGTTTGTAGCAGCAGAGCTTCTAAGGAAAGCTGATACTCCTACTGAACCAAGCTGCAACAAAAAATGCGCTGGACTCTTAAGCTTTTCAAAGTGCATTACCACCAGGACCAGGAATTCCTCAAATAAATAAAACAAAGGGGAATAAAATTCCCATAAAACATTTTTTTAAATAATTTAGGTTTCACAGAAAGAATGGAGGAAAATAAAGCTTTGGCTGGACCAACCTCTATCAAATTTTCAGGCAAACCTGCATATCCAGTGACAACTTTCCCAGTCTGGTTTTCAACAACTAATGAGTCACGCTGCAAAGAAATTCAAGGTGTCAGAGATTTCTGCAGAAGTTGATTGTCTGGATGGAAAATCAGGCTGTCCAGAGGAGTCACTCTCCTTACCCAGGAGGAGGACTCAGGTAAGAGGCCATGTTAAGATATGAGTACTAAAAATTTTAGAGAGATGCCTTTGCCAAAATTAAGGTGCAAACAAGACCATATGCCAAAGTCAATAGTACGAATTTATTTAATAGTAAGTGGGGTGAGGGAGTGGGGGCAGAGAAAGAGAGAGAAAAGGGAGGGAGATAAAGTGAGTGACAGAGAGATGAAGTAGAAAATATCATCACTTTGTGACTCCCAATGGTGTCCCATTGATCCTCTTCTGGTCTTCTTGGTGGTGAGGGTCTCACATAATACAGATTTCACTGGGTTACTGTACATTGGGGCCATGTGGGAATGCCCAGCTACCTGCCCTGGGAGGGGGCAAGTTTGACCTGTCTCTTGCAACAGACTCTGGATCACTTCCATCACTTGGATCATGTGCAGGGCTCTGGGGCAAGGCCTCAGGAATGAGTCCGGGAGCGCTTTGGGGATCTTTGATGGATTATGACACCTCCTCAGCTGCCTCTCACGTGAGTGTGCCCTTCCCAGGGTGGAGAGGGGTTTACAACTGAGCCAGTTTGTGTGAGGGAGGGTGGGTGTTCACTGCCTCTGACCAGAGGTTACACCACACACCCAAAACTCTCCTCCTCCCCCCGTGGTTATGGGGCTCTGTGCAAAGCTGCCCTCAGCAGACGGCTCTGTGGACTGTGGCCTCCCCCAGCCTGAGCCCAGCCAAGGGTGATTTTCAGCACAGCTGCTGGGTTTGGCTTTCTCGTGGATACATTCTTCTCCCTCAGCCTTGTTTACTTCTTCCTAGACCTGAGATAATTGG
>VZRV01005550.1:1550405-1560431 GCA_013398115.1 Falcunculus frontatus
CACATAATACAGATTTCACTGGGTTACTGTACATTGGGGCCATGTGGGAATGCCCAGCTACCTGCCCTGGGAGGGGGCAAGTTTGACCTGTCTCTTGTAACAGACTCTGGATCACTTCCATCACTTGGATCATGTGCAGGGCTCTGGGGCAAGGCCTCAGGAATGAGTCTGGGAGTGCTTTGGGGATCTTTGATGGATTATGACACCTCCTCAGCTGCCTCTCACGTGAGTGTGCCCTTCCCAGGGTGGAGAGGGGTTTACAACTGAGCCAGTTTGTGTGAGGGAGGGTGGGTGTTCACTGCCTCTGACCAGAGGTTACACCACACACCCAAAACTCTCCTCCTCCCCCCGTGGTTATGGGGCTCTGTGCAAAGCTGCCCTCAGCAGACGGCTCTGTGGACTGTGGCCTCCCCCAGCCTGAGCCCAGCCAAGGGTGATTTTCAGAACAGCTGCTGGGTTTGGCTTTCTCGTGGATACATTCTTCTCCCTCAGCCTTGTTTACTTCTTCCTAGACCTGAGATAATTGGCCAACAGCGTCACCTCTGTCTTGTCTCAAGTATCCTTCCGGGCTTTAACTCACAGCCCGAAGCTCCCCTCAGGAGGCCTGTTCAGGGAGGGGCGGGCTTCGGTGGTCACAGCTGCTTTATACAGTTCTGCCATAATGGGCCAAAAGTCCTTCATAACAATGTTTAAGCCATTAACCATAGCATTTCAGTCTCTCACGGGGCACTGTCCTGATTTTGGTTGGGCTTTCCTAACCCATTGATTTCCTAACTCGGGAACAGCGAGGCTGGCAGGAGCCGGCACTTGGCAGAGCAGATGCTGCGGCTCATCAGGCCCCAGGGCAGCGAGGGCAGCCAGAGCGGCTGTGGGTTGTGTCACTCGTGGGACAGGGACAGCCCTTCCAGCCCTCCCAGGGAGACACAGAAGAAAAAGAAAAAGCCAGCAAGAGCTCTGGAAAGCAAGACTTCTTCTATGTCTAATGCACAGGATAAAAAGAGGGCGCTGGTCTTGTTCGTTACATTTTAAACACTTCGGAAGACTTGAGTAAATCCTTGCTCTGCCTCTTAGGGTAAGTGAAACGTAGATGGGGTTGCTTGAAGCAAGGAAAGAAAATGCCTCAGGGGCTTTATGAAATCCCTTAAACTGCTTCAAAAACACAAAAGAGAGGAAAGAGCCATTGCTACACTGAGATGCGAGAACCAGTCAGGTGTTGCTAAAGCTCGAATGTTAAGTGAATAGATCTCCAAAATCAAGAAAAGCAGGGGATTGCCTCAAACACCATTTTTTGCCCAGATGTACAAATAAAACCGACAAATGGAGACACCAAATGCAATTGCTTGGGGTCAAAAAGGGAAGAGAACTGGGCAGTTGAGATTTAAAAATCAGAAAGCCAGACTCTGAACTTTGGGTAAGAAAGCTTATTAGCTGAGCTGGTAGTGTGATAAAAACCAGTCAGAATTTAATTATAGGAAGTAATTGGAGGAAAATTAATGGAAAGGTATCTTGAGTATTCCCTTAATGGAGATTGCCCTTTATATGTAGTCCAGGCAAAAATAATTTTATTCCCCAAATTTAAAATCCTGCCTTTCAAATTGTCTCAATTTTTTATTTTTAATTTTTTTTAAGTGAAGTTCTCATGTCAGAACTATAATTTGAATCAATCTGACTAAGCTTTACTACATTTTCTACATTGACTAGCTTGTCATTTCTATATATGAATCTATCCTTGTTTTTCTAAGAACCTGGATAACTGGAATATTGTTATCCCTTCCATGGCAGCACGTGAACTTCACATGCATAACAAAGAGAATAACTTTGGCCATTATTTATTTTTTGTGAGTACTTTTTTTTTTTTTTTTGCCTGCTGACAGATATTCAGAAGAAAATTGAGTGAAGTATGAATGAACAGTTTCCAACTTTTACCACATGTCAAGACTGCTGTACAAACTATTACAAATGCAGATTGAAAATTGCCTGCTCAGTTAGTGCCATGACATACAGGCCCCAGCATTCTGAGGGACTAAAGCTCCAGTTGTAGCTCTCTGGACTGTCCTCATCATTCTCCAGTTGAGTTTATGAAGATAAAAACAGATGTGAAGAGATTTGAAGAGCCAGCACCACTGCAGTGGTACACTGAAAGCCAGTGGGAGCAATGTGAAACAGAAACAGCAATGTGTTTCTAGAACTGCTCTCATGATCGATGGTTTCTCATCACCTCCTCATGTTTTTGGCTGCCCTTGGCCTGGGGAGGAAGATTTAACACAGAGGAAATGAGAGTCTTCTTTTTTTTTTAACCAGAAAATGGGATTATAAAAAGATCCTAATGTGCTTTGCAGAGAATTCAAGTCAAAATAAAAATGAGAATCTGGCTATCAAATCCTCAATATTAACATTAAAACTGAGCAAAGAAGAAGTTTTCCACTGCCTACACAAAACTGGATTAGATTGATTGCTCTCTATCCATCACAGGATTATTCAAAAAATTGTGGCTCATGCTCAGTTAACCATGTCATTCCAGTTCTGAATGCCACTGCGCTGAAAGGATTCTCAGCATACCGAGACCTCTTAGCATACAGTTCGAACATGACTTTATGGGCCTTTCAGTACTCTCGCAGTCTCATCACAGCATCCATCCCACTAGGGGGATCCATGTGCTTATCACAGAATTACCGAGTTCAAAGACCTCTGCCATGGGCAGAGACATGTCTTCCCATGCTCTGCACTCTGCTGCTTTTGTTCAAAACACTCTTCACAATTTTGCAAAGACGTGAGCACACACTGAGTACACACCATTACCTATAAAGGCAGTAAAGGAGGACGACAATGTGCTGGGTGCGTGGAGCACAGCACCAGGAGCTATTTAAGATGTGGACACAGTTTCTCTGTAGAGGAGATACTTTCAAGAGGCAGATGTTAAGTAGGAAGGAATATCAAGCAGCTGCTCTCTAATGCTGAAGCACAATCGATGGAGGGTAAGTGCACAGTAAAGTGCTTCATTGCAAGGTATGTTAGCAAATTTTCACATCTTTATTACAATGAAGTTGAAAGAGTTTGACCAGATTTTTACTGACAGCTGAATCTGTATCTTTCTCAGACTAGTATATTTTTACCTAGGTCTACCATAATTAGTAATTTCTGTGTTTTGTGATGGGATGAACTTGTGACTAAAAGCAAAATCTGTCTTAAAAGGTTCATGAGAACTTTTCTTGGCTGATTTTCTTTGTGTTGTTTTAAACCATATCTTAGATTAACACACATTAGAAATTTATTTTTGTTTTACTATAAAACAGCTTTCTGAAGAGCAAAGCAGGATCATGTATTTCCATCTGGGTTTTTAAACAGGTCTTTCTAATAGCACAGTCCGAGATAAATCAATTCTTATCCGCAGAATAGAGACGGATGTAACTTAATTCTGCAGTCCTAAAATTCTGGATGTGTCTGCCAACTCCATGCTGATCCCTGAGTTTTTCTGAGGAGTCAGAAAAGTAGCTCCTCTTGTCAAGAATTAACATTTTGGAATTGTTTAAAAAGCAAAAAATTCCTGTATCTTGTACAATGAATCCGCTAAGTTCACTGCCTCTCAAATTTCAAATGGTGACAGCTCACAGTCCACTTGCCAGGCTGGCCTCTACATTTAAAATGAAATTGAATGAATTAGTTTTTTTTTTGCTCCTACACTAAATAAACAAATGACAGAAACATCTCATGAGGTTGAACAACCCACTGGTCTTGATTTCATTCCCACAGAAACAGAACAGAAGCCACAAAGTGTCTGTCCCAGTGAGGCAGGCAGCTTCTGAGACATGCCACCTTCTCCTAAGAAGGTCAGAAAAGGCTATTTAAGTGCCGTGTTCATTGGACACCCCTTCTGCATCTTCTATCACTTGATATGACAAAAAAAGTCTGAATTTTTACTGTTTTGTTGTGAGTCTGAGATCAATCATGAGCATTCAGGGTTCTTCCTTTTGTCATCTGGTGTGTGAGCAAATCTTATTATGGATTTGACCACAACGAGCCTCACTTATTTGACACATTTCATCTGTTTGTGGGTTGTGTCTATGTGATACATTTGCCAACAGCTCAGGCTCTGTGTTTTCTTGCAATTTAAAATGCTTATTCCTCTCTGCTTGTTGGCAGCTTCTCCAGTCAGTCACTTTTAAGAAAGCCCACAGCAGAGCTCCTCAGGTTATGTACTTCTGTTTAAACTGTTTCCTGTCTCACAACATCCATTACATTGGTACAGTCAGAGAAACTCCATCCCACAGACAACACACAAGAAGCAAAAGCAGTATTTCAGCTTGATATTTTTTGTGCCTGTACTTATTCCCTAATTCTATGTTTTCCAGGGGACCATCAATAAGAATTAATACATGTCAGCTGTGCTGAGCAGTGCAGTTAAACATGCATGTTGGGAAGCAAACCCTTTGGTGCAAAGTGACATTTGGTACCTACCCTGGTTTCCAGATTTTTCATGCTCTCAGTAACATGCATAATTATTTACACCAAAAGGCAGATCAATGACCTATAACTGAGCTTTCAAAAATTATAGGTTATCATATTTGACTGCTTCCAGGAGTTTGAGTTACCTGAGCAGTGATGAAAAATAGCTATTAGATGAGGAATGACCAGGCAGAATTAATTTAAATTAGCTTGAGATAGCTTTAATAAACTGCTATAAATAAGCTATTTGTGCTATGTAATCTCAGCAGTGAAACACAGCAAGAGATTGCGCATCAATTACTTAAATGATGTTATTGTTATTGCTACAGGCAGATGCTTACAAGGGCTGAGCAACAACTCTTCTTGGTTTCAGTGCAGCTGTGGACAGCCAGCTCCTGTAAACAACCAGCTAGCGAGGACTAAAGCAAGTCTGGCTCGCTCAGGGAGGAATATCTGTAGCAAAGGTCAGGTTTTGCCGTGGGCAGGAGGACGGCTGACTGTCACCAGCCAGGTCATGTAACAAAACTCCTGCTGCTGAAGGTTGCCATGCTTTTGTGCACTTCAGAGGGGTGGAGGAGAGAGGAATTTGAACTGGAAAGTGCTTCTTGAAAGAAGTCTGCTGCAAGCAGGATACTTACTGTCCATGAAATGAGAAGGGAAAACATATAAAACAACATCTCCAACCGTGACACTTGATGGTTGGCTCCACTTCCTATGTCCTCACATGGGGCACTATTAGATGGGGAAGCAAAAGACTAACACAGAAGATGGTGGCAAGCATCAGCTCTTTATTAACTTACAGCATAACCTTTTATACCTTTCTCGTATGTCATTCACATGCTTCTCGTTACAGAAATTAACACACACCTGCATTCCAAGTTGTTTCTCTTTCTTCCCAGGGAGACAGCTGTAACTTATCAAAGTCGAGGCTGCCTGCAGCCCGTTCTTGTATCCCCACAGACACTGAAAGAAGCACCAGCATTTATTATTTTCTTTGGCTCTGCCTCCACCATTTTTTTTAGACTCTATTGAAATGTAAATCCTGTTTTTCTTTCACATTTCAACTCATCTAGAATGGTCCTAGATTTGTGGTAGCTAGTCAGCAGGATTATCTGGTCTAATGGTCTGAGAATGAGAGATACGATTTTACATGAGAAGATGCAAGTACTGGGTCAGTCTCCTAGTCTGGCTTTTCTTCACCTTGAAGGGAACCCTTTGCCATCAGAGAAATGAAACCAAGACAGTTACATCTTTCTCCTATTTGATACTTAATGTTATAATCTTGATAGCAGTGGCCTTTGATTTCTGCTATTCACATTTGCAGTTCAGAACAGTGTGACACAAGGAAGTTCAATATCTGGTTTTGAGTGCTGTGCTGTCATCACCTACAGGGAACCTTTCTCGTCTCATCTATCTCATAACATTTTCCTGAACTTGGAGAAAAGAATGTGATTAAAGTGGTTTGTAAGAAAGCTGTGGGTTTTTTTCATTGTAACTCCTTAGACATTTTCCATCACACAACTGAAGGATTAAATCTGCCTTTGTAACATTTACATTTCCCATGCACATCTGAGGAATGGCACAGAGTCTAACGTGCCTGTTGGTCATTAGGGAGTAAAGCTTGAGGCTATGAGAAACAGCCCTTAGTATTTCAGCATTACTCGTGGAGTACAGTTAATGATATGAAATTAAAGTTCAAACTACAGCATGGCTTTTCTCAAGTGACATTAAAACCACCTCCGGTTTTACAGTGCAATATGCAATAGCTCCTGCTAAATTTCAGCTCTCCTGTCTCAACTGCACAATCAAATACAGCAGTTCAGACACCAGGTAATTAATGCTGAGGGAGGCTGTGTAAATGGCTGACTTAAAAAATAAGTCCGTCCTGCAAATTTTGGGTATGCAAGGTGAACTGACAAAAACATTAATTTACTTTATTTTGTATTTAATCCTACTTCCCACATACACTGAATTTCTGCCAGTTTCTTCAGATTGTGCAAATAAGGATTGATCTCTTGAGGAATGGGGTATCTCTCTCATTTTTCGTCCTGTTTCTTTTTAAAGTTGTATATCGCTGTTTTAGTTTTATGAACTTTTTTCGGTAATAGGAAGAATTCTTAGTGAAACACTTGCAACAACTACATAATATTTTGCAAGAAACTTCTTGTAATAAATTCCCTGCATCTTTGCCAATGAGCTTTGATGATAATTTTGAATGTGAGGTAGGATTGCAAACCATACATACATATATATTTTTGGTGCTAAGGAAGGAACTAAGACTTCTGCTAGCTGTGAAAAGAGATTGAATATATCGAACTCATTTCACACATGACTGACATCTGGAGAATAAATGTGTTCACCACATTTCTGCTGAGCACACTTTAGTGATTTAAAGCTTTAGATTTTTATTCCATAGACATTTGAAATATGGCATATGTGGTTAAGAGAAAACATATGAAATCATGTCTAAAATCATTATTTCAGATATGATATGAAATCATCATTTTAGATGATCCAAAGAACTTGCCATTCTTCCGTTTCCTTACTTCATTTTTTTGTTTCCCCTTAACTCCTGTGCATCTCTGGAGACTATGCTGTGGCTCAAAGCTGAAGTGCAAAGTGATTAGGAAGATTTGTATTATATTGATTTACCTTCCAGTACTTAAACCAAGGGTTCACACTGCTGCATTTAGCTGTTTACCCTTCACTGACACTCACTCCATTGCCAGGCATTCAGGTAATTAGAGCTGCTGAAAATCAACTCAATTATTCTACAGTGAATGCCTGCCCTATACTCTGTCAAGTCAAAATGTTACCTGTGTCAGCCCACATCCTTACTGAGGCTTTTCTAAACATTTGTAAGGTTATCCTGGCTATTTACCATAGATGGACTCTGAGACAATGGTTGTTGAGATTCCTGGCATAGATACTTTGCTTCTCTTGCTTCTCCATCATTCCCAGCCCAGCAAGAGGGGAAGCCTTAGAAAAGAAGTGCCGATGCTCAGGTTTTCTGTTTCTATGCCATTTATTACTGATGTTCAGCAGCTATTTCTTCTAGAACATTTTCTGTCTCAGTTCCAAACAAGTGACCCTTCTGCTCACCCTCTACACATCAGCAGGTGGCAAACTGGGGTGCTATTGTCTTGGGAAAGAACACACAGATAGACAAGATCCATTAATACGTGTACATTGATGGAAGGGTTTCTACACTTACTTATCTTGCAACACAAACATATCCAGAACTTAAACACTCATTGTAACTAAAATGAGGGAGTCAGCAGACTGTGGTGGTTGCTGTCAGGTCTCTGTCCCCTCCACTATGTGCATCTCACCAGTAGAGGCTCTTGTTTTTCACCAAAGAGCTCAAAAAAAGCCAGCACACCAGTGTTATACACCTTAGATGCACTAGCTCTGCTGCTGAGTGAGCACCTGGGAGCTGAAATCGCACATTGTTGAAGAAAATAGAAAAGCAAATGTAAACTAGGAAGGACTGTGGAGATTTTATGCCCCCACATTAGCGCTTCTTCTCTTCTCCTCATCTCTCCTTTTTGCTCCTTCTTTCTTTCACAAAAGCTACACCTGTCAGCCTTCAAATCAGCCAGCATGTGACACAAGCCATCCAGCTGTGTGGCAGATGGCTGAACTGTGCTTTGTCCTATATACATCCACGCAGAATTATTTATAAATATCAAACCTGATACAGTGAGTGACTCAGCCTGGTTTTGTAATTGGTAGCTGGATAGTTCTGGGCTTTTTAAAACCGCAAAATTGCCTTGCTTGACTCAAATAGACATCAAAATTCTTAAAAACAGGTCTTGGATTTAAAAGCCCTGAAATCTGCTGTTCATGTAGCAACGTGCACTAAAACTCCAGTGTTGTCTCCTTCAGGGATTCTCAAATCCTGGGTGATTTAGTGGATCTAGGGTCCTCCATGTGTAATGTTTCTTAATCCTTACTAATGCACTTCCCCTGGCTCAGTCTCTATTATTATTATATACATATCTCTAACATTATTATTATCTTTCTCTGCTGTTAGGAAGCTGCCCCAAATCCATCAGACATGCAGATAACTCCAAACTTTTTCACTGGACTTCAGCTGAGCTCAGCAGGGTCTCTGCTCATCGTTCTATACAGCACTGGTAGTTTCATAAGTTTGGGTAAGAGAAATCATGGGAGACAACGTGAGTGGGATCTGACTAACCTCCTATAGTCTGATCCAGGATGCCCTTGATGTCTTGGGATGCTTCTTGGAGTGCATTACTTCAGCTTGTGGAGCATTGTAAAATGAAGAACTACAAATTGAGCCACAGCTTTACTGGGAATGCAAATGTTACAGTTATATTAACATAGTGTTACTACCTGGGCCTATGCTATTGAAAGAGGTGTTTCCCAAAGGGAAACAGAAATGATAGATGCAAATCTGACCTTCTCTATTCTCTGTCTGCATAAAGATGCATGGCAGGTTGTACAGGTCTTTCCCTGTTATATCTGCTCTTTGCTGCAGTGATGTCTGAAATTCCCCAGCAGCTGTCCATTTTCACAGGTCTAATTCCTTTCCAGGAGAGATACCAACTATGATGAGCTATTTCCACCTGCATGCTGTTTGTGTCAGGTTTAATAACTCACTGTTATCACTCAGTTCCATCCTATTACACCTGGAGGGGAGGTGAAGCAGGCGAGAGGAGGGGATTGGTCCATCATTGTGTCTGAGTCCCAGCAAAAGACCTGGCTGAGACCATGAGCTCTGGCTGGCTGCTCTAGACTATCCCAGAGCAGGGAGAGAGGATTTCATGCTTACCTGGGCTTTCACAGCCCCACAAGAAATCGTGGTATACCATGTATTTGCTAAAGAGTGTGCTATCATGACGTTTCTGCCTATTTTTCTGCCCGTGGCTCTAGAATAAGTGAATTTCTGTGGGGCTCTCTGTAAAGCTCTGCATTCTGTGACTGAAGTATGCAGTCTGAACTATTTAGACTAGAGACTGAGTCAATAGAGTGCCCTGTTAATGCTCCAAGTCATCCTTGGAAGGGAAAACTGGGCCTCTGTAGACTATAAATATCTTGCTCTATCTTCACTGATAAACATCCTCCATCTAGAAATTTCAGCTCAGAAGATGAAACAATATTTCTTCTTTTATGGATGTTATACTCATGAAAGCTTGTGAGAGAGCAGTTTTGCTTCTGATCTATTCTTTTTTTAACTGCAGGCTTGGAGTTGGCATCACTTGTCACCCCAAACAGTGCTCTGCACCTTGGGGTTTTTTAAGTTTGACAGTATCAGCTGAGAAATTATAGCAAAAGACAGCAGACAAACCCTGGCCCATGAAGTTTGTCTTAGATATGTATCAATTAATCAGATTCATTTTTTAAAGTTAAAATTTATTATTGGTTTAGAATTACTTGTGGATTTACAAATTCTCTTGCTGGTTGTACTGGACAATTGACTGAAAGGATAATGTGTTTAAAAAGGTGTGATTGTTTAGTGTATTCAAAATTTGGGTTGTGGCAAAAATTAGCATATTAACTGGAGCTGATCAGTACATTGCCCTCTGTAACCATAAAAAAAAAAAAAAAAAAAAAAAA
>VZRV01005550.1:1560446-1711178 GCA_013398115.1 Falcunculus frontatus
AAAAAAAAAAAAACCCAACAAAAAACAACGGTGCTGTGTAGATCTAGGCTGAAATTTTCAAAAATAACAAGGCTAAGCACATCCTGCAAAGTCGAGTCTTTGGATGCCAAAGTTAGAGGTAACCAAAGTCACTGGTCACTTCAAAACCTTTGTGGCAGTAGAAACAATCACTGTGGTCACTTCTTTATACATCTTGGCTCTAGATCCTGACTTTAACATTAACTGAATGATTGAGTTTATTTTTTAGGCAAAAGAGCATCTAGAATGACAACTGCATTGTTGTGATAGTGGCCACTTCTATTACCAGAACAGACTGGTAATTGTTTCTTTGTCAATTGTTTCTCTGTTAATTGTTTCTCTTGTTAATTGTCTGTTTCTTTTTTAGCTTCTCAGGTACTTTGCATCTTGGATCAGCTCTTCTGATTTTGTTCTGCTTTAGTAGCAGCTGAGTGAGCAACTTCAGTTAAAAAAAGTTTGAATAGTGACTATCTTCTTATGACTGAGGACAGTTAATTTCTTTTCTTGACCTTTATCCATGTTTAAGTGACTTTTAGTCAGTTCCTGTGTTGGTAGGCTGTTCAGTGTGGGATCATCCCAGTTCTGACCCACACAAGCTCTCTTGTACTGGTACGTACCTGGTACTGCTATGTTCTGCCTCTCTCTCTCTTGCATTCACCATTAAAAACCTCCACTCAAGAATTCATGTGAGTCATTCATCTTTATTTAGGCATTAATTTGACAGTTGTTTTTTTTAAAACACACATATGCACACACACACATACGTATGTTGACATGTATGTAAGTTTAACATATATAGAACCCATATATAACTATTTTGATAAATATTTTATTTAAAACAAAACCCCATGTAATTTAAAAAAAAAAAAAAAGCTAAATGAAACTCATGGATTTCTGTCAGCTTCCTGGTATCTTTTCCCTGTCCTTCAGATGCGGTTGCAGTGCAGATGACGGGATTGCTCTGCTGAATGATCACCTCTTGCTAATATTTAAATAAAGGGCATTTTTCAGAATAAAATGTTAATCTCTCTTTCATCATCTGCTTTCCCTGCACCAATTTCCTGGCAATTGGACATTTTCAAATATAAATGAACACCATTATAAACTAATCAAGCTGTTCTAACTGCAGACAGGAAAAGGAGAAGAAAAGGAAAGGACTCTAATATAAAATCATAAAATCATGGAATCACAGAATGTCTAAGGCTGGAAGGGACCTTAAAGATCGTCTAGGTCCAACACTCCTGCCATGGGACACCAGGGACAGTGTCTACTAAACTAGGTCGCTCAAAGCCCCGTCCAGCCTAGCCTTGAACACTTCCAGGGATGGGGCATCCGCAGCTTCTTTGGGCAACCTGTTCCAGTGCCTCACCTCTCTCATAGTGAAGAATTTCTTCCTAATACCTAATCTAAATTTACCCTCCTTCATCTTCAGACCGTTCTCCCTTCGTCCTGTCACTACATGCCAGTGCAAAAGTCTCTCTCCTACTCTCTTTTAGTACCCCTTTAGGTACTGGATGGCTGCTGTAAGGTGTCCCTGGAGCCTTCTTTTCTCCAGGTTGAAAAACACCAATTCTCTCAGCCTTTCCTCATATAAGAGGTGCTCCATCCCTCTAATCATCTTGGTGGCCCCCATCTGGACTTGCTCCAACAGTTCCATGTCCTTCCTGTGCTAAAAACCCCAGAGCTGGACGTAGCACTCCAGGTGGGGTCTCACCAGAGCAGAGTGGCAGAATCCTCTTCCTTGACCTGCTGGCCACACTGCTTTGGATGCAGCCCAGGATATGGTTGGTTTTCTGGGCTGCAAGCACACAGCTTTCATGACTGCACATCTGGCATACCCTCATGAATACCTGTGAGATTCTTGGATGCCTATAAAGCAGGATTTTCTAAGAATGTGGGTATTTGACAGAACCTGAAATTCTGGAAATAGGAGTTACAGAGTTGTCTGTTGCAGGCTAAGCATTGTTTCAAAACAAACAGGTTTTCATGGAAATTCATGACTACAGAGTCCACAGATTCTGCTGGAGCACCAAGTGAAAACCTGAAAACACAAATCTCTTGCACGGAGAAATGGGCTCCTGTGGCAGAAAGCAGTGATTTCTATTTAAGATAAAATGGTAGAATCTGAGTTTAGTTTTCAGGATCATCTACATTGTCACTAGATGGCACATTGGTCTAAAGTTTCAGCTCACAGAGCAACTGCATGGACAAACAGCAAGTTTTAGATGGGAACCAGCTAGTAACTGCATAGTTATTTGCTCTGTGTGTGCATGCGTGTATGTACACATGCCAGCGTGTACAAGTCCCAGGTATGACATAAAGGAATAGAGTTGTGTGGATGCTTTTTCTGAGACTCTTTCTCTCTGTATGATACAGTTACATTAGACACAGACACTTGATGTTTATGTACTGGTATTCAAGGCAGGGATGGAGAGAGAAAAAACATCAAGATGTGTGTCTGACGACCATTTGTATGTACTTTTCTGTTTTGCACTTGAAGCAGGTCAAGGGCAGGTCAGACTGTGCACTTCAGTGCCTCCTTGAAGCAGTTGTTGTTGTCTAGGACCTCATATTTAAAAGAACATGCAATGGACCTTAGGAACAATACTCTTAAGTGACTAACAAAGTGGTCTGTGCAGAGCAGATAACAAGGATTTTTTATCCGTTTGCAGGTAGAGAGGGTTAGGCTTCCTCCAGTGTCTCAATAAGGTGCTTTCAGATGTTATTTTAGACATCTTTTCCTGAAATTTGAGAAAAGGCAATGAGTCAGAGCCCAGAACACTCTATTGTGTACTGTGTTGTGTATCTGGTTTTATTTTAAGCCACGCATAAGTGCCTCATATTCCTAATTACTGCCATTTCCCCCTGCCCTGTCCCTTCTCCTACCATTCTTTATGAAGAAACCATTTGCTGGCTGAGAAACCCACTGCAGCTTAGAGAAATGGGTAACTTGTGCATGAATTTCTGCAATGCACTGTGAGCAGCAACACATTTCAGAGATTTGTTTTCTCGTTTGTGGAAAGCACCTTCTTTTTCAACAATTTCCAGTGCATTCACTTTCTTTTCCAAGATTTTTATGCCTTCTTGATGAAGATACATGTAGAGGTTACCTTACATGCTCTCTTTTGCTCATGTCTATCTTTCTCTTTACCAATTTTCTGCTGTTGTTTACCCCATGAGTCTGATATTTGCATACTGAGAAAGTCTTCGTTTTGGGATTTGAAACTTCTGGGAACTTTGATTATCAGAAGTAATTTCAAGTTCTGAATTCTCAAAAGAAGGCAGAGGGCTAATGCATATTAAAAACACAGGATTGAGGTCTATCTATGGAGGAGGTATTGCATTTCTTTTACTATAGCATAAGTACTCAATTTACCCTAACTTCTCAGCTCACTGGAAGAAGCCAGGCATGTGGAGAAGCTCACTAAAGTATAGAAATAATTTTTGTTCTTGGTAAGGCTGTTCTGTACTGAAGCAGGAAATTCTTGGGAGACTGAGCACATCAGGTTAATTTTGAATTCTACAGTGCAGTAAAACTGATCTTGATCTTAGACGAACTAAGTGGCTTTCCATTCCCCCCCATTACTTTTTTCCTTTATGTTTTATGTATTTTTGTCCTGAGATGTGGGACTGGCCATTTATAATAGCATACATTAAGTGGAAATTCAGATTCAGATAAAATCCAGGGAAAAAAAGGTTATTAATTCAACAACTGTTCTTTTTCTTTCACATTACAGAAATTGATTTTGGTAAAACCTTTACAATTGCTGCAGTTTTGAAATTAGAGGTACATCTCTGCAGTTGGATTCATTCTTCTCCTTAATTCTGAAATATGACTTGATATTACCAAGTCTGGGAAAGTCTTGAATTTTTAACCTTCAGGAATTAGCTAACAGTTCTGCTGTGATTTTTGGGTAGGAATTAAAAGGACTGTCTCAGTTCTTGACGCAGGAAAAAGCTGTAGGGACAGCCACCATTGGTAGTGTCTTTTTACCAGCTATTTCTTTAAGATGGATTTTATCTTGCTGAGGGCGATTCCCTCATTTTATATGCTCATGAGAAAAGGAAAACAGATGGAGGTGACCACATGGTGCATGTTGGGGTAAACAGAGGCATACGTCAATATACCTTTTTTGGATCAGTGGACAGTTTATTCTTTGTCCTGTGGAAGAGAAACCAAACATGAGTCTTGCTTGTCATCTGTATCTGAGCATGGGAAGGAGTAAAGATTGGTCAGTTTGTGTTTTACAAGCTGCTTCTATATGGAATAGAAAACATGTATGTCTTAGATAAGTGAGATTTTCTGTTTGGTGGGACAAAATTAGCCAGAAAGAAAAGTGGTTCATGAGTAGCCCACAAGGAACTCTGACAACATGGAGATAATGTGTCTTTTTTAGGGCTGTTTATCCATTTTTCTTATAGTCCTCAAAATTTCTCAGAAGTCAGTGGAAGATTTGGTCAAGGAATTTAGGATCAGATCTTAGATCTCTTCTAAGAGACATTTATCTGATCTCTTTTCAGGAATCTGAGAAATGGCATGCTTACAGTTTTGCTCTGATTACTTGTTGATAATAGATGTTTTCACTCTAGTGAAGTAATAAAAATTGACACCTTTATCAGTAAGGAAAAATCATAAAAGATAAAGAGAACATCCAGGCAGATGAAAATCACAATGAAGAAAGACTCAGTGCACTAAAGGTTAAGGGGCTTCTTTTGCTTCTCTAGCAACTTAAAGTATTGGAAACTTAAACCTTCCTCATAGGTGATAAATAATGTCAGACAAAATCCTTTCCAAAACTATTATTTCGGAATTAGCTATCAAATACATCAATAGTTTCACTCCAGTACCTTTTATTAGTGCAAAGTTAATGGAAAAATTATTGATTGGTAGTTCAAGCCATACAAATTAACTTTGTGCAACAGTAGCATACAAGGTTTAACTACCCATGAGGAAGCCCTTCACTGGGGTAGATATCCTGTTTCAGGTAACACAGCCACAGCAGTATCTTTCACACACTGTGTCATACTGCCATGTAAGCTTTGTTGACAACATGCCTTATTTATTTTTCAGTTCATGGAATGATATTACTGGTATGGACTATTTTATACAAGGAAAACATTAGCACCTCTGTGCTGAAACTGTACCCAAATGCCTCCAAGAAGGTTCAAACTGGAGAGCAAAAGATGGTTTATTCTGAATGTCAGACTTGCTTGATGCAACACTTTTCCTCATTCTCTTCACTATCAGCAACTCACAGAACCTCTGTGTGGCTTGGGCAGTAGCTTGTAACAAGGTACTGCTGGACTCATTTCTAGGCAGTAGCCTAGCTTGGTAAGTTTCCCACCATGTGAGTCTGAATGTGTTTTATTATGCTTATTCCTTGATGGTGGCATTCGTATAAATTAGGAGCTCTGGAAACAAACTTACATTTCTTAGCTTTTGAAGATGGTTTTCCAAAATCTTAGTATCAGTCATATCCCCCAAAGTATTTCCTTTTGTACCTAAAAAAATTTTGTTTCCAGCAAAAATGAACTCAATTATGTTAGCTGAAGTGTAGAGAAGGAGGAAAGTGAAATAGTGGCAAATGCAGGGTTTTAGAAATCTCGCATGTTCTTCAGTTGCATCAGCTACTTTCTCCCTAGTCTGATTCCTGGAGAAACGATAACTGTGAAATCATGTGAAATTTATTTTCTTTCTCCCTGTTTACTTAGGGAAAAGCCCCATGGCAGTATTCTGTATCAACGTGCTTATCCCACTTAAACTGTCATAGAAGCAATGAGGACTTTGCATCTTGAGTTTCTTTTTGTCTTTGAGGAATGCCCAGTGTCTGAACTGTCGTCTACAGAGAAAAGAAAGCACTTCAGCATAGGTTAACCAGCAGACCAGCTACATGTCAGCATAAGAACGAAATCCTCAGAAGGCCAGTTTCAGTTTAACAACAGAGAATACTTATCACTTGATCCTCTTTTGAGCAAAACATATACTTCATAATATCACATGGATTAAGTGACATTGTAGGTGACAGTTGATTTAGAAACACAGCTGCTCAGACAAATTTTATCTGCTGATGTTTGGCTGCAACATTAATTTTGTCTTTACTTTGAGCTGTTTATTACAAGTTGGTCATTAATCACAGATCATGACTGATACCCTGAAGGTTATTGCTTGAACGCATTCTCCTAAAATTTAAAAATATTTCTGTGTTGAAGCATATTCCACTGCCATGCAAGATAGAATTAAACAAATGTTGTGATTCTGATATAGGGGTATTGCTGATATATGTCTAATTAACATATTCCAGATGTCAGCACTATTAAAACCTGTCTGTCATCTGCATAATGGGTAATTTGTTACACCAAGCAAAATACCTGGTTTTCAGATAACCAGATTTTAAAAAACAAACCAATTATATTTTCATCCCAGAGTGTGATGAATACCCCAGAAGAGTCATTCTGTCAGTAAGATTCATTCCACTGGGGAAAGTTTGTGTTGTTCTTTCTATTTACGTCAAGAAATACCTGATTTGTGTTTCAACGCTTTAGAGCCTAGCATTAACTCTCTCCTTGCTACCCCAAATCTTCCAAACACTTGTTTTTAACAAATATCACCACCCATAAAATATTCATTCTTCATAGAAGCAGTAATTCATTATTCCTCACCAAATAAATGCAGTTAAACCATCAGCTGAAGGCTCTCTTGCCCCCAGGGACAGTTTAACATAAGCTTTATGAAGATGTCTTGGTATATGTGCGGTGCTGTTTGGTGATATCATGGCTATGTTTCAAGCCTCTAACAAGGCAATTCACATCGGGAGGGCACAGGGGAGGGATTTTCATGCTGTCTCCTGCAGCACCTCTTTACAGACTGTCATGGTGTAGCTCATGTTCAGACTCTGAATGCTCTGGGTTGTAACTGTGCTCGTCTTCTTTGTGCTGACAGTACTACAAGCTCCAAGGCTTCTGGAAGAATACGGCTGATCATCTCTCAGCTATGGGAATATAAAAATGCAATGAAAACTAGCTTTCAGATCTGTTCTCATGCCACAGACTTGAAAAAAACCTAAATTAGCATAGTATGTCTAAACTTGTCACGCACAATGAGGAGTAAACAAGGAACTTCAAAGATAAGCAAGAGGAATATCTTTAAATAGCTGAAAGGTGGATGAAGTAAACATCTGCTGATTAAATACCGAGGTCATTAATAAAAGAAGGTTCTTGAATTAGTCATCCCCTTTCTGTCTGTGGGATATTAACCAATTGCAATGCTAAATACAGAGGCAGTGCAACTGAGGATCAACTCTTAGTTAAGGTACTCTCGACAGCGTGAGACACAGAGCAGTGCCTGTACTGATTCTGCTCTTCCTCACAGCAGTTTTGTAGTGGTGCAACCCAACTGAAATTTTAGCTTTCCTTGGTTCCAAACCAACAAGTTAATCTCACAAGTGCAAATTAGGGGTCTGAGGCTCTTCCTGTACAGAGTTGGCTCCTGACTTTAGACTGGGGTGCAGGATGGAGAGATGCCCTTTTTTTAAGTAAAGTGAATTGATTCCAACTGTATTTCATGGAACTGTGGATAAAATAACATTCACCAAATCAGAAGGGAATTCAAATTCTTTAACTCAAAGAGAGCAATGAATATTTATATATCAAAGGGGTTAGTGTTCTTCTATTTAAAAACAATATTTTTTCACTGCATGCATCTCTTTACCCCTTCAAGCTAAGGAGGCCAAACACCTCAGAGCCACTACAGTTACCCCTCTAGAGAACTTATCTGTGAAATTGTATGAGGTGATTTTCCTCCTCAAAGTCACTTCTCACAGGAACAGCCTGGTTTTCACTTAAAATATGCCAATGATGTAGCAATGGTGTTTCAGGCTCTGTACTGAGGCTTTTTCCTCAAGTCTCAAGTACATGCCACTCTCCTACTTTCACTTCTGTACACGTTCAGCTTGCAATAAGACTGTCAAGGGGATGAAAGTGACTGCCTCAAGTACAGACAGCCCCAGCCCTTATTATCCCTACATCTTCTTGGTTCTGTGTCTTCTGACCACTCTGTCCCTCTTCCTACTGGAAGATGGATGCCATTTTAGAAAGCCTTGTTCAGCATTAAACCCCATGGTTCCCTACAGAGTACCAGCAAGGACCTGCTGATTTCTGATGGCCAGGTAACACCCATTACAGAAAGCTAAGGTTGCGTTCCTATGCAGATAATTGCTCAGAGAGGGATACTTTAACTTTGGTGAACAGATGAAGAGAGTAGGCCAAGCACCATAATTTTGGCTTCAGTAACAAAACAGTTAGTCTTCATAATGCAATCTCATTGAGCTGGGCTTTCATAGGTTTGGGCAACAGTGCCAAAGGAACAGTCATGAAAGACAAAAGACACTAGCCAGCAGTCCAACAAAGCCTCTTATTTGTGCAATTTGAAGATTCGATTGACAGTGCTCCCAGCATCTGATCTTCAGCAACAATTCCCAACTGGCCTGTGATGCATTAGGGCTATTGTTACACTTATGAAGTAGCAGTACATTTAGTGCTTGGATTGTGTTTTTCCAGATTCTTTTATCATGGGGAGGGACCACCTTGGGGTGGGCGATGCTGGAAATACAGTGTTGGGAAGGAGATGCAGAATAATTAAGCCAAACACACCTGGCAAAACACACAATTTCCCCTTCTACTGAATTCAGTACTGAGATACCAGGAAATCCTCTCTTTCTACCAAAGACGCCTTCACATTAATTTTTAAATTACAAGTTGAACCTTGTTTAGTGATTGAAGTACATTTATTTGTCATCAAGATTTTCCTAAGTTACCATGTTCAAGTACATGTTCTCAGTGCTTTAAATGCAAGAAAGAGGAAGCCACTGATCTGCAAAAAGTTTTTATTAAAATGTGCAGACACACACAAAAGCTCACACAATTTACATGAACCAATTAAATGGCACACTATGCCCCTAATAAGCAAGCTTGAAGATAAAATTAAATGATATTTTATTTGCTAAATGAATTGACCTTTACCAACACAATCTTTAAAATCAATTTAGCATACTATAACCCTTGCAGATTGGGTCTCTTTTTCACACCAGGAGTCTTTTCACACCAGGAGTCTAAAAAATAAGCACAACAGGCATTTCAGTACCCAGTAACATATCATTAAAACATGTCCCAAGGCATTTCACAATCCATAAACAGTATAAGCATTAGCAATTGATTGCTCATTATAACCACCACATGGCCAGGATGTTATCTTGCACAGCATCTTAATTTTCCTTGACCCTAGCTCCCTATTGCTCAGGAGAGGCCCCTTATGTGAAGTGGTGAAAACTTCCTTCAACAGAGAACTTCAGCATGCCAAATATTTCTCTTTAGTTATGGAGACATGGTATCTTAGTGTGAACTTGCAGTTCTGTGAAACGTTTGTAATATTTGAATTTTGTGTTTCTGAATCAAGGGCCATTTTTCCTTCAGCCTCTCAAAGAGCACCAAATGCTGAAAACATATTTTAATTTCTTTGCAGTTGTATGGTTTGTATACAGACTTTTGCTAGCACCTGGGAAAGAAAAGAGAGAAAGTCACGAAACAAAGGTAGTCAAAAGCAGTCTTATGACTGCCTCATTCCTGACAAAGCCAAAGAATTCGAATGCTGGATGTTTGAGAATCCTGTGCTGCAACTTGGCAGTCCTCTGCAGTGATGTTCATGTGGTTTCCCAAATCCATGGCACAGTAACAAGCCATGGTTAACAAGCCTCTTGGTTTTTGCCTGAGCACAAACTACATGCATCTGAGTTATGCTACAGGGGAAAAGCTACTTTATCTGAAAACCATAATTAATTTCAGGTACGTTCCTAAAATAAGAGCTGCGGGTTGGTAATAGCAATATAACTCTTCATCACTAGCAACAAAACAGGTGCTTGCCAGTGCTTCGTTAGCCATGCAGCTGTAGTGGTCTGGGAAAGCTGTACCTTAGATGGCAATAGGAACCCACATTTGAGTGTTGGGGTGGAAAAGGTCTTTTTCAGACCCTGTGGCTTTGTCTCTGGTGCAACGCTGATCTGGGTTAAGACATGAGATTGAGTAAGGTATCATTTATCCTTCCCACTACTTAGCTCCTGAAATAATTTTGGCTTGTGCTAACTAGCACTCTCTGAGACAATGCCTAGGAACAGTCCAGGGAAAAGAATGTGCCAGAGTCCATTTTCAATACATTGTGTGAGCAACGCTGCTTTAGGTATACTTCATTTGGCCCTTCGCTGTCCTTCAGCACTGTCCAGCAAACTTTGTACACTCAGATGCTCCTACCTCAGAGGGGCAAGAAGAGACACATTTTGTCTCGTCCTACAAAAACACCTCTGTGAGGTGTGGCAGCACGGCCTCTGAAAACTGAAAATTGAACTCCTCATAGAAGCCAGAGGCGAGTGTTAGTTCGATGCTAGTCAGTGGGAATGTAGCCAAAGTCGCTGGAATTCTGGTCCAATGACCCATTCACTGGCTTTGTTTTATTTACAAAGATAGATAGCCTGCCCATCTACTTCCTTGGAAGAAGGAGCTGCTCTTAGCCAAGTTGTGTCTGGAAATGAGCATGGTTCTACCGTGCTACAGTTCTTCAGTGAAAAGACAGATTGACAGGACACGGAGTAGCACATCATATTTTTCAGCAAAGTATTTTAATGACCTCTCTGGCAGTTTTGTTTCTATTTTCTAGTATTATAGATTCTTCTTTTATTTTTCTGACTGATTATTCTCACAAACAGAAATATTAAGACTGTACTTAAGCAGAATATCACCAAAACACACCTGGTTTTGGCCAAGGAAATATCATCAGTGTGTTAAGCCAAACAAGCTTACACCTAGTAGACAGAGGACTGAAACAAATTCTGCCCTCAGGGTTGTTCAGGAAAGACTATGCATGCTCATTTCTTGAAAAGCACTATTCTGTTTTTTTCTGGGAAGGAGATAATTTTTTCACAGCAGCCTATTTGGTACTGTATTTTAAATGGTTGACTAAAACAGTGTTTTAGCTATTGCTGAAAATTTTTTATACAGTGCCAAAGCCTTCTCTGTTTCTCACTTTGTGATCCTGGTGGAGCAGACTGAGGGTGAACAACAGGTTGGGAAGGGACACAGCCCCAGGACAGCTGACCCCGGGTGACCAAAGGGATGTTCTAGACCACACAGCATCATTCTAAGCAGAAAAATAGAGGGTAGTTTTTCCAAAATAACTGTTTCTTGGTGACTATCTGAGCATTGGTGTGCTGGTGGTGAGTGATTGCTTTTGTATCACTTGGGTAGTCTTCTGTTTTAGTGTTTTTTGTGCTTGTTTTCTTGAGTTTTTTCCCATTTCCTTCACTTATTACATTGTCCTTATCTTGACCTTTGGGGTTTTTTAATCTCTCTTCTGTCTTTTTTGATTGTCTCCCCCAGTCCTCTGGGGGAAGTGAGCAAGTGACTGGGTGGGGGCTTACTGTCAGCTGGGGTCAGCCCGCCATAGACATAATTATCTGTCTGTCTGTCAGTCTGTCCATCTCTTAGAAATCCTTCAGTTTTGAATGCTGACACCAGAGAATACCCACAGGCACAGAATGGAACAGGTGAATGTGGCTTGGGTACCGTGCACAAGACAGCAAGGATGAGAGAATAGCGATTTGCCTTTTCCGAGTTTGCAGACCACACACCTGAGTATGCAAATACTCGTTCCTAAAAGTTGTGGTTGCATTTGGTGTTTGAGTTCAGAAATACCTACCTGCAAAAAGAAAACCTAGTCTGTATTAGTGAAAAGAATTCAAGTATAACAAGGTCATTTAGAGAGAGACATGGTAAACTTACCATTTACAGTCTGCAAGAAGTAAACTCTACAGAGAGCAGTCAACAACCTCTGCAGGCTCTTAAAGTATGATAGCTGCAAAAATGCCAAGGAATGGAATTTTTGTAACATATCCCGTGGCTGTTTTCCAGGTTGGACAGGCATTAAGCTTTGAAAAATTACCCATATCTCGGTAAGGGACAGTCAGAGCTATTCTATACTTACCAATATTGGCTTGTGGAATTGAAAATGATGAATTGCTTGAATTCGGTTCCATTCATTCTTAACCATACTTAATAGTGCTTTTAATCAAAGAGGCTTGTTATGAAAACTGTAAATTCAAGACAAAAACATCTTTAGACAGTAGGAAAATTATCTATTAAAGAAAATTCTGGGCATAGGGCCAAAACCTATAAAGCTGATCGATATCATTTTGGGGGGAGTAACTGAGGATATACTTTTGTCATCCATACAAAAGTTGGGAAGGCTGCCATGTTGATGACAGGAGAAAACGTGAAAATATATAAATGCTAGAACTTTTCACGTCTCCAGACTGAAGTCAACAAAATTACTCGGACTTATACCTCAAAAATTATATTGGAATTTGACCTAATTATATAAAACCACATATGGAGAGAAAATATTTAATTTTTAGAGATATCAGATATTTCAGATTGTAGAGTAAATTATCTTCCCCAGACTGAGGGACTTGTGTTCACTGTACTGTAATATTTTTCAAATATTACTCGTGTAATATTTGAAAAACCATCTCTACCTCCACATGGGAAGCAATAAATATCACCAAATCATAACAAGATTTCAAAATGCAAAATATTGAACTTCCTTCTATTTTTTGTTTGGTTTTTATGTCTCATAGAATAGTTAAAATAAATCATTCTAGAGCAGTACCTTAATTTAGAATAAAGTAATACAGCACTTTTCCCCCAGGTTTCCAGGTAAGAGTTATTAATACGGAGTTTCCAAGATACAGATTTTTTCTAATGCTGATAAGATTTCCCAGTGACAGAATGTGGCATGAACGAGTGTCTTCCTTTACATGGCTGAATACAAACAGCTAAGAACGTGAAGAAAAAGTGAGGATGACAATATGCAGCTGCATAATGTCACACAAAAATCTAAGAGAATACTAAGCTAAACAAAAGAAAACCCAGCCTTTGATTTTAGCTTTTATTTCCACCACAAATCTGATTCGCAGGGAGGGTTTTGAGGGAAGGTCGTTTTGCCATGGCCAGGCACGTGTGTGCTGGCTGCTCTCTGGCATCCCGGGGAACTGGGAGCTGCAGAGGCTCCCTGGGCTGGCAGGGCAGGGCAGGGCATGGCCAGAGCCTGTCCCACTGCTCCAGTCGGAGAGCAGGGCAGGCTGGAGGCAGGCAGAGCAGCCTGGCTGGGCCATCAGTCCACGGGTGAGGGCAAGGATTGGGTCTGGGGAAGGCAACTAGGATCAGAGACAGGCTCAGGGTGTTGAGAGGGTCAGGATGAGGCCAGGCCAGGAAATCAGTCCATGGGACATAGCCTGGATGAATGGGCTTCATGGCCAGCCACACACGTGGCTTTAGGTGAGGAGGGATAACAAAAAACAGTATTCTGAGGTCGATAGCTGTCATCCTATGGAAAGTGAAAGCACATTTCTCTTCAAGGAAACTGTTTCTAAACAGTGTTTTAGTATTTATATAGAAAATAAATTAAACTCATGGCTAACCTAAAAATGAAATTGACATGAAGAACTGACCTTAATTTGTTGGTCTTTATGAGCTTAGAAGTTGTCTGTGATGTACTGCAGTGGTGGTAGGAAGAAATTAGATGCGTTCTCGTCTTGAGGCACACGCAAATGACATATTTCTGTTTAGAAGATGATAGCAAACAGACATATTTTAAGTAAGAATACATACTGATACATTTTCTATTGTAACTTGATTTTACCAATAAAGCAACAAAAATTTACATAAACCTACATTCTTGTATCTGTGGTAGGCAAATTTAAAAAGTACTATTCAATAAGAACATTGTCGTCTACTTCACTTTGCGTTGAGGCAGATAAGTACAACTTTTTTAAGATGATAGAATCATTTAGGTTGGAAAAGACCTTTAAGATCATTGAGTGAGACTGTAAACCTAACACTGCCAAGTCCATCACTAGACCATGTCCCTAAGTGCCACATCTATATATCTTTTAAATGCCTCCAGAGACAGTGACTCAGCCACTTCCCTGATGACATATTAAGTTTGTGCATTTATCACCAGCGTGTCTGTCAGACCCAGCCATGCATGACAGATGCTGAAGGAAGCAAATGAGATGACAAAATGGCAAGAATCTGGAGGAACTGTCACAACAGTTTGGTTTTGTTAAAGAATATTAATCAAGAGAGGTTGCAGTTGGGAATTAGAGCTTTTTGTTTACTGACCATGGATTCAAACACTTGGATTATGCCTTTTGTGTGGTTACGGTTTCAGGATTCCTTGGCTAAACAATTTGCTTTAAAAGATCTTTCTTGAATTTATTAAATGATGACCAAATTTACATTGAGTTTTTGAGATATGGAGTTGACCTTTTACCTTTCTCTGTGGCTTTACTCAGACATGGCCAAAGACTAAATCAGGAATCTAATTCTTATGGAGACCCTTGATATTAGGTAGATTTAGCTGAATGACTTTAAATCCATGTGATATTTGCTTCATTCATCTTTTCTTGTCTTATACAGATTTAGCCTAATTGTTTAATCTCTGTGGTTCTTTCTTTTGTTTACTTCAAAAGTATAATGCTGGATTACAGTAGCATTATTAATGAAGTTGTTCACTGTTTTCTGCTTGAAAGAACTTCTTATTGTTTGCTTGTGTCGTCTACAGTTTGAATGCCTGATGTTTCAAAGAACATTGCAAAAGACATGCACTGGCATGGTTCTGCTGCAATACCGTTCTTTATTATCTGCATCTTCTTCCACAGTTGTTATACTAAAGAAATTTACTGTCTAAGGGATCATCTTATTAGCATTCAGCAAATCCTCATGAATATTTTCTGCCCGAAGTCATGACCTGAGCATTGCTGCAACAATTGAAACAGAAACACAAAAAAATATAGGTAAGTAGCAGTTTGAGACTAATTCATGAGAGGATGCTGAAGTTTAAAAGCTGTGAACAATTTAGAGACACTAAATGTCAGGACTTCCACTGTATAATTAGGAATATTTTCATTTTGAAGGGGAAAAGAAAGTTGTCATTCAAAGCATACAGTCTGAAATATGTGCATTGAATTAGTAAGATGAGCCAAAGGGGCTCTCTGAGATAACTGAAAAAGCTATCTGCATATATTATGTTTCTGCTGCACAAAGTTCTTTTGCTGTGTGAGTCATCAGCCACTGGGAGGTCTTAAGAAGCAGTTTTTTTCTTGAGATGATGGGCTGGAGAATTAGAGAAACATAAAACCTAATTAAATGTAGTTGATGCTATACTTAAGCAAGTTCCAGAATTCAACTAGACTTTACTGGATTGATAGATACAGTTATCTCAGAGACATGATGACATTTTCACCCCCATGTAAAGCACAGAGTTCATCTCTTTTTTGGTAGCAGTTGAAAGTCCTCCATTGTAAGGAACATTTTCCACATCTCAGTTATCCTTGTGATTTATTTTCTCTAAATCTTCTGTAATTTCTCTCCTATTCTTCTAGCTATTGGAACTAGACACATGATTCCAGTGGCATTAGCATGGATAGAAAAAGTAGTAATGTCTTAACCTATGCAGTCTTGAGCTCCAGGCTGTACAGGGATTGTTTCCTTATTGCTCTTGGACACTTTCACAGTGTGCTCATATTGATCTGACCATACAGTGCAGGACAGAGTCTTCTTAAGACATAACATATAGTCTCCTGTCTTGTAAGTAAAATGTCCCATACTCTCTTGGTTAGTATGGGTTGTTGATTTGGCTGCTTACTCTTTTTTTCCCCACTTAAGGACTGTTTACCCAGTAACCTGGTTTGACTTTTGTCAGTAATCTGTCCTATTCATTAGTGTCCAGCTCTCCAATCTCACCTGTGTATCTTATTAGTCGTTTTATGTGTTATTTTTTTTCTCGGATTGGGGGATGAAAACCTGAATAAATTAATTATAAGTGCTACCAGTCTATCCCGGCTTAAACATACAGATTCTATAACTGTAATTTAAATTCTGTCAAAGTTGTTTGGGTTTTTAAATTATTATTAAAATGTCAGAAAGCAATTTATTAAATAATTTTTTATTTTTAGGGTGGAGTGTATGTATTCGCATCCCAAAATACAATGCCATTAAACAATCAAGTTAATGAAAATATCCATTGCTTACACCTGTAATGCTTAGCTGTAATTACACTATCATATTTAATTCCTCACTTTTCAACTCTTTTCCAGCCGTTCTAGTATCTTGGCCAAGACTGATATTTTCTAATAGGTGTTTTTAATATTGTCATAGAATAAATTTTCTTCTATTATCAAGAATTTTGCCAGTGTTCCAAGAATTACCAAGCACTATCATTAATAGTTCAGAGCACTCATGATCAGATCACAGAACCACAGAAGGGCCAAGTTGGAAGAGACCTCTGGAGGTCATCTTGTCCAATCCCCCTGCAAAGACAACTAGACAAGGTTGTCCAGGACAGTGTCCAGACAGCCTTTGAATATCTCCAAGGATGAAGACTCTACCACTTCTCTGGTAGAGAGTGAAGCACTGTGCCAGTGCTCAGTCAACTGCACAGTAAAAAAGTGTTTCCTGATGTTCAGACAGAACCTCCTGTGTTCCAGTTTATGCCCATTGACTCAGTCTGTCACTGGACACCACTGAGAAGAGCCTGGATCCATATTCTCCATATCCTCCCTTCAGATATTTGTGCACATTGATGAGCTCTCTCCTGAACTTTCTCTTCCTGGGCTGAACAGTTCCAGATCTCTCAGCCTTTCCTCATAGGACAGATTCTCCAGTCTCTTAACCATCTTCATGGCCCTCTGCTTGATTTTTTTGCTTTAGCTCTATATTTCTGTTGTACTGGGAGGCACAGACCTGGACACCATAGCACTGCAGCTGTGGCCTCCCCAGTGCTTAGTGAAGGATCACCTCCATCAACCTGCTGGCAGTGGTCCTTCTAAAGTTGCCCAGGATAAGCCTTCTTTGCCACAAGGGCATGTTGCTGGCTCGTGTTCCACTTGGAGTTCATCAGCACCTGCAGTTCTTTTTCTGTAGAGTGATTTCCCTCTATTAACTCTGCTGGAACTCACAGAATTCTCAGCTGGGCTATTAAGCAGATAAGGGAAAAAAGACTCCCCTAACTTTAGTACCTACAGTTGACTATTTTTCTGGGTTACTTACTGATGGAATTAAAATTATTTCATTATCATTTAAAAGATACTGAAATATAAGTATCACTAAAGCATGTCCCTAAGCACTACATCTACACACGTTTCAAATACCTTCAGGGATGGTGATTCAATCACTTCCTGGGCAGCCTGTTCCAATGCTTGACAACCCTTTCAGTGAAAAAATATTTCTTGATCTAAAAATTTTTCCAATCTCAAACTCCCCTGACACAGCTTGAGGCCTGTGTTACTTGTTACTTGTTTACTGGGAGAAGAGATCAACACCTACCTTGCCACGATCTCCTTTCAGGTAGTTGTAGAGAAGAGTAAGATCTCCCCTGAGCCTCCTTTTCTCCAGACTAAACAACCTCAGCTCCCTCAGCCCCCCCTCACAAGACTAGTACTCTAGACCATTTACCAAATCTGTTATTCTGGGATACACTTAGTAATCGGAATAGCTAAAAATGTGTAGTGCCTATAAAATACTTGAATCTTTCCTAGATAGACACATCTGAGAAATGTAGAAATGAGAAAGTTCTTCTTTGCTAACTGACATTTTCATTATGAAATCTCACAAGGATCACTTATCTGCTGGTCCTAGGCAAAATCTACATGCTTCCAGTAAATGAAATAGGTGACGGTGACATGACCTTGAATATCATCAATAAGCAAATGTCTCCCTGCTGTTTCCTGTTCTAAAGCACAGATACGCAGTGCCTTTATTGGGATGGCTCATTGTTTGAAAAAGGTCTGTCTTTGTAGGATAAATATTACAAACGCCTTATTGCAAATCTGAGCAAAAGAGAGGTGATAATGAAACTTTAAGGGATCCATTTGGGAGAAGCTGCAATGTAGGCTGCTGTGGTTAAAGATCTACACCCACACTTTGATCATTTAGGTTTTTTACCTATGAGAGTCCCAGCAAGAGCCTAGAACTCTGAGCAGTGGTGAGTAACACTTCCTGGGAATTCTTGTGGGCTAGGAGACTTACCTCACCCTGAAGTAATAACCTGGCTTCAGTTATTCATGTCCTTGGTACATCTTCTGAAGTTTAATGAGATTATAAATGAGCAAGAAACCTTAGGTGCTCTGGAAAATTTATCTGTTGCAGAATGATGCACTATCTCTCTTCAGCAACACAGCTTGCCACAAACTCTTCAGATCTGTTGTTCATTTCACAGACTTCTCTCCAAGCAGAAAACCCAAGGTCAGATTCTTATCTTCAAGTGTTTGCTAACTAGAGCACAGGAAATCTGAGAGATCAACTAGCAATGACATAAACAAGACTAAGTTTACTCTTCTGATGCAATGCAGCTGTCTTCAAAAAGCTAAAGCATTTCATTTTGGTGCTGTGTGAGGAGTGATTTCCCCATCGTTTTTAAAAGGACATTGTAATAAAGCAGGCAAGTCTAAGATGAGGAGTACCTGCTCGTAACTAACTGCTGGATCTGGCTATCTTACCTGGACTGTTTTCAGCTTTCGCTCATGCCTCTATCAGCCTTACTGGGAACTTTCACTTGTGTGAAAGGACAATTAGGTGCATTGGTATTCAAATCTCTTTCAAACCTTGCAACATAATTATCAAAGGGAAAATTGTGAGTCTCCACTTAAGAATAATTGCTGCAACAGATCCAATTATGTCTTGCATGGCAGAATTTGTCTCACAAAAATCCTAAACTTGCCCTCTAGCTTCATTTTGGTGTCAATAGCAAGAATCAGAAGTATACTATATATGTCCATTCAGTGTTACCTTTAACACCCAGATGGTGTCAAACCCAAGCAGTCCATTTTCTTTGTTTCATTGTACCGTCATGTGCAATCTCTTTTGTTGTTTATCTTATTTTTGGTGAATGTACCCGTATTTATTCACTGTACCTAGAGACTTTAAGTCCTGACATTGTTGCGCTTGTGCTGTACAAACACACAGTAAAAGCCCTTGTCTCACAAGGACTGCTATTTTACCTCATACAATAGGCACAATGTTTTTAAAGGAATGAAAGGCACATGGTGTGAGTTCTCCAAAGTCATATAGGAGATTTGTGTGAGAGCTTGGAACAGAATCAATTTTGCAATGTCCCTGTTCTGTTCTCTATCCTCTGGATCCATATGCCTCTCAACATAGGTCAAAAACTGGGAAGAGATTGGGGGTTTTTTACCATGAACTCAGTGGATGGCGTATCAAACACAGCGATGCCATTTGCCTGAGGCAGAGTATACATTATTCTTTTTCTTTCAACTTAATAGTGGAAGTGGACTAGAAATCTCTAGTAGGATATGGATCTTTTTTAAGCCTCATGCCTAAATTAACCAGAAGAATCCTGTTGCTTAGAACATTCTTGTTTTTCATTACCCTGTAGAGTGGTTTTTATTCCTTATATGTTTAGTTTTGATACCTTTGTTATCACTTAGACGGAACATGTTTTGACTGAGAACAATTTTTGAAGACAATCTTCTAGATTCGTAAACAGTATGGCTTTTATTAATCTCTCCTGCTGTGCATTTCTGAAATTTTTTTTTGGTCAAATACAATATTCTAAAAGGTACACAGATTTATTCATCATCCTTTCAATTCTGAAATTTAAAAAAACCAATTTAAATCACTTATTCTGCTAATGGAAGAATAGTATATATAAACAGATCTAGTAAGTTGCTTGTTCCTTTGCAATACATTAAGATATAATGGTCACATTCTTACTGTCTGGTGCCGATAAACCATTTTTATATTCATTACTCACATAACCTCAATCACTGATAGGAAATCCATGATCTCTTTATTTCCTAATATTTTTCTTTTTGCTGTGTACACAGTAAAGTGTATCTTCACATTCCTTTGATTAAAAACTTTTTATGATTATTGTATCGAGTCTCCGATCAAGCAAGGCAAAGTTCTAAGCAAATATTGCATCTCATTTCAGTAGATTAACTTCAACTGCTTATTCTCATAAATGAAAAAAGTACAGATATTTGTAGAATCAAAGTCTCTGTATTAATCTTCTGGAAAACCCTTACTGAGAGAAACACATTTGTGTTCACTCAAAGTTTTAACCTGACGTCAGGAGAACAACAGTATCTTTTGCTTTTGAATGTCTGCATTAGCGACATGGAACTTGTCATAATCATTTCAACTATTTCATTGCTAAGACTGTAAAGCCTGTTTTCCTCAGTTAAATTCTAATCTGTCTTATGTATTTTCCTTTTGTTTGCATGAGAAACAAAAGTATGAAAATAAATGGCTTTCCCTGACTTTGGTGTTGCAGTCCTTTTTCCATATTGGTCTCTTAAACAGTACAGAAACTACTCAAACAGCATCTTCAATATGACTAATGTGCATAAACCTAAGACTGAGTATAATGCTTATAGTATCTAGGCCACAAGTTTCAGAGCTGCTATTGATGGACAAGAAATGGAGACATGCAGGCAGTCATTAATTTTCAGGGGTTTTTTTCCCCTCAGTTCTTTCAGTGCTTTGATTAATTTGACTTCTTACTTAAAAAGCAGAGATCATAAATCTGGAAAATATTTGCATATGGTACCTGATTTTAGCATATGATTTAAACCTATTGACTTCAGTTGTTCTGCTAGAATAAAAAAGCAGACTCTAATGTCTGGTGTAATCTCTGGTCTAGTCTTGTTTACTTGCAGAAAGTCACGTTTCTCTAAGCACAGTGTGAAGCTGCTTTATTTCAAAATCGACACATCTCTTGTATCCTACCCTCTACTAATTGTGACTGTGCTCTCAATTAGTCACCCTTGCCATTGCTGCTGCTGGCTTTCTCCTCCAAGCTGCACAGGCTGCAATCAATGACCCAGAATCCTTGCAAAGGCAATCAGTACACCTGTTACTGGCAGAAGAGGTTCTTCCATGCATTGGTTATGCATCCCAATGTACTTGGGCTGTATCTCCAAGGGGTTAATATAAGCCATACTGGTTATGAATCTGGAAGATTGTCTTCAGAAAATGTGCTTGGTCAAAGCATGTTCTATCAAAGTGATAATGAAGGTATCAAAACTAAATTTGTTATTCTTACTAGAGAATGGAAGTGGATCGCTCCAGCTGAGGCAGATAGTGCTAACAGCAACCACCAGCCTCAGTGAGGCTTGTAATTCACTTTGGATCCCAAACCATATCCGTCCTCCTCCCCAGTTTTGCTAGAATTTTACAGGATAACTTACAAACACTGGCCTGTTAGATCAATTCTCCATGGTGCATTTCATTGAAAATCTACCAATATTTTTGAGAAATAGCACTACCAGTGCTGTTAGTAAAGAAAGATGTGCACTGGCTTCATTTAAGAGTAGGAGGGAGTATTTTGTGCACGTCCTCTAACTTCACACTTTTCTTGATGAGGAGAAGATATAAGTCCTGGCATTTGTCCCAACAGCTTACATATGAAGAAGCTGCAGGATGAAATGCATGAATATTCTTTAAAGAAGGGACGGAAGCTGAGGTCTTCCTCCTTTGATCAATTCTTCTAATCCTAAGACCTCACCAGCAAAGCCATATCCACTGTGTTTTCCAAGCTGTACTTCAATTAGTTTTAAAAACCAGAGCAGTTTCACTAGTGGGTATTGATTGTCTCCACTGCAGAAATCCACATACCATGATAGATGAAGTGCTTTGGAGAAGATCTGCCAGGAAGCCAGAAAAGAATTTCATTCCTGCTGCTAAGCTACTATAAAATCTGAGTGTTATCGCAGTCTTATTTTGCTGCTGTGTTTGGGAGACCCATTTCTGCACAAATGATCTGACAGTACTTAAGTCTGGAAGTGAGATAATGGTTTCACACTCGTGCTCAGAGGCACTGTCATGTACCTTAGATTTAGGTACTCCAATAACGTAGAAGTAACCCTTTTATGGCCTGAAACTGCGGGCTCTGAGAGTGCAAATCTAAGTTCACCCAGATCTACTATTTCTACGTGATACTACCTTGAACTCCCCTGTACACAGTATAAAAATATCCTAGTTAGATGCTGTAGTATTCATGATGATAGCACTTCAGTCTGATGACAGCACTTTGTTTTTACCTGAATTCCGTCTGTGAGACAACCTGAAGAGCACGTGATCCTTGTAGCATGAGCTGAAAAAGTAGTTGAAGGGTAAACGTTCCTTGAAAGGATGTTGGTTCTCCAGCCGTCGTAATTCTGTGTCTGCAGGTGCAAGTATATGGTAGGTTATGTCCAAGGCTGAGGGTTGGAGGTTGGAACAGTGGGCACTGGAGAATTTATAATTATGGCTGAATACTGCAAGATATAAAGATGCTGAAGCCAGCAAGACAATTCCTTCCTGATTTATTACGAGGATAAGGTTAAGGCTAGTCATTAAATCCTGCAAGATAGATAGGAAAGCAATGAGAAATGGTATTGTGATTTCATGGGAGAAAACTTTCTGTTCTGAGATAAGACTTTGCCTAGGACAAAATGGACAAAATGGACAAAAAAGGTAGATTAAGGGTTAGGCTGGAGAACCTACCAGATCGTCCAGAGCAAAGGTACAAACCAAATCTGAGAATCGTGTTTACAGGTGGGTCTTGTATTAAGAATTCAGTTATGGATGAAAGTAGGAGGGAATGAAGTTTTACGTTGATTGACAGGTCTTACAAAATCCCCATCAGTAAGATAGGGATTGGCAAAAAAATGGCCAACAGCTTTTTTTGTTTTGTTGAAGACTGGATCAGGATATAGGTTTAGCTGTGGCATAGTGTGGATATTCACAACAGTAGGAACCAAAAGGATTGCTCTTCTGGTGGAATTGCTGCAATGAGGGCAGGAAGGTTGTAGAATAAGTAAATAATGGTCCTATCAGTGAGTCTATCAATATATGCATCCATGAAAACTGTGGCCTAAATGAACCCAGTCCTAACAAATTGTGAGCCACATCACTGTACTTCTGCAGTCTACATCTTGTTTCAGAAATATTTCAAAATTCAACAACAGTTTTGCCCTTCACTGCCTGTTACTCAAATTCTAGCTGCTAATCTACCATTCATCTTAGCCTAGTATCCCATATCTTCTCCAGAAATATCCATGAAAAGTTGCCCTGCTGGTATCAGCCCTCATCTTTGTTGTCTTTGTTCACCTAATAATAAACTGAGTCTTTATCATCTTTCTACTAATCTCAAGTGTAATCTAAACTCGACTTGAATGTCAGCTCAGAAATAGCAACAAGTTACTTGGTTGTCCAGGTTGTCACATTCATTTGAGCCATTCTTAGGATGAGGGGGTTAGGTGTGGTAAAAAGGGTAAACCTCTTCTTTCTTCGGGGCATCTTATGAAATGAAGACTAGCTATGAATTATTGCTGCCAGCATATGCCCGTGCTAGTACCATTCCTCATGTTAACCTTCTGTTGCAGGATCCAAATCCTAACATCACCCACAGAGAACTTGCTACCTATTTGGGAACTAGCCTTAATTCTTTTGATAACAGACACTGTTCTGCTATTTCAGACCTTTCAGGAACCAGAACTAAAGATCCTTGATCTGTTATGGTTTGAGTCCTGTAAATCTTACTGTTTGCAGTCCTATGCCTAGTTATAGATTTGGCCAACATGCAGTGAACTGTAACAACCTGCAGGTAATCAGAAGCTATTTGTTCATGTCACATGATTTTTCTTCCTGCTCTTGAAGGCCAATTAAAAAACCAAACTCCCAACCCTGCTTAGTTTTGAACCCTTGCACCACCCCAGATATAACTCAGCAACTGGCACCAGTAAAATTGCTACTTATAAAATGCATGCCAAAGCCACTACCAGCTAGCATCCCAGGCTGCGGATGTCACATAATCCAGCAATTCAATTTACCAGTGTGGGTGATATTACTGTGAAGGTAGGACAGACTGTGTTAGGTTCTGCTGCGAAAAGCCCAGACACAGGAATCGGAAAAAACTGAATGACATCTTTCATCATTTATCTAGTATGGGAATCTCTAATGTGATAGCAATCTTGGTACTTTTTGGGTCCAAATTCACTGCTTATATAACAGAATTGGAAGAAAACATTTGGGTTGAAATGAGTATAATGCTAAAAGTTTAACTTTCTTATTTTCTATAACTGACACTTCAAAAAGGGGAAGCTGCTGGAAAATGGACTGCTCATGTTGCAACTCAAGAGAATAAGACTATAATGAAAAAGGTGCAATAAAGTAGATAGGTGTGGGCCAAATATATAATGAATTTATTGCAAATGAAGAAGGAACAAAAACTAAAATGTGAAAATACTAAGTACCTGATTCATGGTAACTCACATAATTCTAAGTAAATCTACTTACATCCAACTGATTAAATATTTAAATAAAACCAATATAAAATCTTGGTTAATATTTTAGAAAAGTGTTTCAACCTGTTTATTTATGTCAGAACAAATGTAATCAATGAAATCCAGCTTACAGGTAGATGGGAATTCACATTTCTTTTCCCATTTGTAATTTGTTTTATTTTGTTTTTTACTGGTCAACTCCTCAACAGTTCATTTACCAAACACCATAGTCGTTGTTGAACTTACCTCTTGCAATGCTTTTCACACATGCTCCAGCTTGACAAACTTGGCAAATCTAGGCCAGACATGTTTTATTTGCATTTTAATTAAATGAAAATCTGGAAACGTTTTGCTTTTATTTTTATGCTCTACCTATAGTGGGTTTGTGCAGTTGTAAAAAAAAAATCCACACACTCCCAGTGTAAGTCCAGAACTTGCTGTTGCATAAAGTCTCGTTTTACATTAAATACTTATAAGACACATTATTTTTCCCTGTAATTGCAAATAAAATAGCTTATTTATGTAAACCTGTATCAGTCAGGACAGTGTAGATCCCTTTTGTGTCAGGAAGAACAGTTAGCCTGTGCAAAGCACATTGGTGGCGGGGTGTTAACTGCATTTGCAACGTCAGAAGAGAATACAGTACCACCATTTTCATTGCTATTGCTGAAAATTGTGTTTATTTTAACTTAGGTATCTAGGTTTCAGAACTATGGTCACCTTAGTTTGTTTTCACATGCTGAAAACAACTAGAACTAGTCTGTAGGCCCATCAGATAAAATCCAATGGAACTAAATACTATTTGATTCAAACATTTCTAATTTCACATATAAAGTTACCGGCTCTAAGCTAATCTTTGCTCTGAATGAAATCTAGGAATTATGATGGAGGATTCCAAGACAATGTCTGATTAATGGTCTTATCAATCAAAAGAGAAAATCAAACACTAGGAATTTTTAGTAATGTGTCTCTGACATTGTGTACATCCATGGTATGCTTCTCTAATTCTGTAAGACATTTCCCTCTTTCCCACATCTCAGAAACAATGCAATAGCAAGATTTAAAGAAAGGCATAAGGAAAACCCCTGGAAGACCTACATATTGGAAATTACTAACTAAAACAATGGTAAAATTGTGTCCAGCATGTCAACATTATGCAATTATGCATCACTTGTGTACAAAAACTAAGGACATGGAAAGAAACATGCTTCCAAACATGAAAGGTGACCTTTTGTGCAGTGGGTATCTGAGCTGTTGAGCTGGAAGTTATTTTGGGTCTAAAAGTCCGTATGGAGGAATCCTCTCTAGGAGGATTGGCCAAGTGCATCTATTAATGGTTACTACAAAGATAAATATAATGCCTGTGCTGAAAGTGTCTGGAGGGTGTAAAAACACTGTTGAGATGTAAGATTTTGGCTTGCCTTCTTCTTCTGCTGCTCCCGAGACCCCTGCTCTTGGTCTCTGCTGGAGTTAGTCCTGGGTTTGGTCCAACTTTATGTAGTTATGCTATTCATCCTCAGTACCAACTCAGAAAATACCTACCAGTAGTACTCAGATCTAAGTATATATTTTTTAGCAAGTGTATGGAGCTGTAGAATCAATGATTTTATTAAGTGCATTTAGAAAACATCACAGAAGTGGTTAGCTGGACCAAATACAGGATGGTTCCTCAGGACTGTATTAATGGAATATCAGTTGCTTGCACTTTCTGAGAAAAAATCAAGTAAATAGTGAGTCTAGTCTCTAGAAAACATGCCTTAACTACCTGAAGTAATTTGAAGGTATCATAAGCTTGTGGCAGATGGTGAGTTAGGGAGAAGAAATGTTCTTATTTATTTTTGTTCACTGGTAGGCTTTTCTGTAGCTCTATCAATTTAGCAACAGTGTGACTCATATGAAAACTAATGAACATAACCTGTCAACAACCTTCTGAGGAGAGTGAGTACCGTCATGTGATAGCTGCAGATCTCTGAGGTACATCTTTACCCTCCATTGCCTGGAGCTACAGGCATGGATTCACAACTAGAAGCATCGATTAATTTTCATGTTCACAGAGAGACAGGGCATAGGTCATAATGAGAGGGTTTTCTGGACCTTTCAGGGGAGGTTGTCTTCCCTCAGCTGCACATCCCTGCAAAAAATTGATCCCAGTTTTGAGGTGATCTGAACTGCTCCTTTAGACTAACAACCTAGCACAGAAACTTGCAAGGCAGAGAGCTACAGTCACAGAAATTTTGTTATTATTATTGCAGGTATTTTCCATCACCATCCCCTTCCTGACTTCTATTTGTCCTTACTGTCAGGACCCTTTCCCATGGGAAGCTGATCATTTTAAAGCGCCTTACACAGACTCAGAATTAGCTGCAGTCTGTGGGCCTGCACAGTGGATACGAGATCCTGTGATGGCAGAGGTTTGAGGCATCAAAACACAACGTTCCATGTAAAGCTGGATGCAGCTCAGAGGAAGGACCACAGTTGCCCCCTGTGCCCTGAGAGCTGCCAGCCTCAGCACCCCCCTCAATAAACCACTGAGCAGGGAACAGCAGCTGCCGAAACTGCTGTCCCACCTGCTCTTCTGGGCTCATCCTTTGCTTTCCGGCCACTCACTCCTACTGTTTGTGTGGGATGGAAGGACCAGCAAGTGAGGGTGAGGGCCACAAATGACTCCACAAGTGTTGCCTCTACCATGGGACAGGACACGAGGTAAATGGGCAGCCTGAGGAGGGCTGAGCCCTCTTTCACTGCTACATGTCAGAGTCATTGTTAGAAGCCTGATAAGCTGAAAATGTAGATGGTGTGTTAATGCCTGCCTCATCCAGAGGGGAAGTTTTGTGACTGGATATAAAAATTGTTCTTAAGGGCAAAACCAGTTCAGCATTGTTTTGGGTTCCTGTGAACTGTGTAGGGAAGGGAAAGTGCATGTTAAAAACACTGACAAGTCTTGATTAAAAAATATAGAAGGCATTTGACATAAATTGCTTAGGGAAAGCTGAACATGAGTGTATTTAAAATAAATTGCTACCAACTTCATTTAAATCAAATCTTCTTTGTCTAAAATAGCCTAAGAATGACCATACCATATGAAGAAAAACAGTAACCATAAAGTCAATCCACAGCCTTTGGACAAATAGAAGGACTGTCGAGAATATTGGAATATGTAAGTAGATTCTCATATATGACCTCACCTGTTATTTAATCCTAAAATATAGAAATGCATGCCAGCCAATAACCTGTTTGTGACACGCAAGTTTCTTAAAAAGCGAAAGCAAACATAGAGCTAATTTAAATAGAATTATTAACTGATACATTGTACTGTCCATACATAAAGTGCCCCCAGTACTTGAAGAGAACATTAAAATGGCAAAATGGATGGTACCATTGCGTATTAAATGTGTACCATCGAGTATTGTGCATTGTGCATTGTCATGTACCATTGAGTATTAAAATATTTTGGGTTTATTTTTGTACAAAGTACAAAACCAAAGAACTAAATAAAAGTTTAGAAGCGAAGTGTTTGGTGAGTTCATGATTAATATGAAAATGTGGACTTTGACCTGATTGCTTCAAACATTTGCTCTTGGCGTGGTAGAAGAAGAAAATAATGTATGTTTATACTAAACATGAATTATGATATAGAGAGTTATGGTTCACTGAGTGTACGAAAGCCATTTTTTATTCTTTTTTTGTTTTGCTGGTACAAAATCATGACTGATGTAAAAAAATAAAGAAGCATTCATTGAAGGGCCACTTTTTATTTATCTAAAAAGGAAACAGAATGGGAAAGAACAATGTGAGCAGAGACAGATGAAGATAGATAGGCACTACAAGTAACCATTGTCCAACAAAATATATTTAAACAAATTGATAAATTAAGCTGGCTAAAAAATTGAAGGAGATTTGTTTTTCAAGATTTTACAAGTCAGACTTTTTTTTTTTTTTTATGTAAGTGCATGCTCATGTTTGTTACAGAAAGAGGACTTGAATGTTAAAGAAACATAATTACAGTAATTTTTCCCAACATCTCCTTTAACAATTTTATTAATTTGTTATTTCAGAAGTGGGACTGTTTTTATGTTACTGTTCTCTTAAAATTTTTCTCCTTGTTCAGCTAAAAAATAAACTATGTTGGTGTTTGGTGGTGCCAGGTCAAGAACTGAATGGGAATAGATTTTTATTTATCTATTGACCCTTCAGGTTTGTCACTTCGTTAAGTGCAAGGCACTGTAAAAGAGTTTTTCTTTTCATTATCTATACTGTACCTTTATGTTAATATACAACAGGCTGTTTTTATCATTTGCAAGAGGCACACTCCATGGGCCTGGATGAAAGGGTGTGACTCCCTGGCTGCACATATGGACTTCTTCTTAATTCTAATGGCAATAAAAATGCAGAAGGGAAAAAGGAGGTAGTATAATGGTGCATTCTTTGAGCTTAATCTGAAAAGGAATCTGTATTTGTGATGGACAGAAGGTGTGGCTTCCAGCAGTCTAAGGATACAGGATGTGCTTTGGTGTTGCAGATGGGGCACAGTGCCAGATTAGTGGAAGGATACCATCTGAGTGTCAGATACTTGGAAAGCACATGCTCCACCAAATGCAAATAAATTTACCTGTCATGATCCATTATTTTGATGTTGGAAGTAATCTGTCAGCTTTATCTGCTTTTCTATTCTCCTTCCTCTCTCATTTTTCTTCTTTTGCTGCTTCACCTGTTTCTGCCTTCTATTTTCTGTCCTATATTCTCTCTTTTTTTTCTCTATATGCCTGGTGTTACACATCACCTTGTGCTCAGCATGTGAGGAATGAGTATGACTTCTGTCCAGCATTAACACTCATTCTTACTTTAGCTTGGATAATCATTGTTATTGGTCATCTAGATCCCCTTACATTAACTGGGGGTTTTATTAACTCTTGGAACAACTGTTCTCCCTATAATGTTATAAACTAAATTCCGTTTCCTGGTTCCCAAGAAGTCTTCTATTTTATGTGGAATTTAGAACTGAAATAATTTGAAATATTTATGCTAAGACATACTGTAGGAGGAATATAAGTGGGATGTAGTTTTCTAAGGAGGTTATTCCAAGTGTAAATAGGTGGTCTAAGAAGTAACATAAGGAAGAATGGGAGAAAAATACAGAAGCAGCAGCCAAAAGGGGAGAAGACAGAAAACAAAAATAACTGGGAAATTATTAATAAGATCTTTTTTCCTAAGGAGAAAATGAGAGGAGAAGTAATTTCCTCTCCTTTGTATGTTCAACATTTAGGTGTCTAACTTGATCCTCTATAAATAAGCTTGATGCTCAGAGAGTTAGACACTCTCTTAACATCTAATCCTTTTAAAGTGTTTGAATTTGGCTGGCCAAGAAACTCAGAGAAGAAAATAAGTAAGTTATTTGAAAACACTAGAATCTTTACTTTGAAACTGAGAAAAGCAGTACTAGTAGTCCATGCTAATGAACAATACTGGCCACACATTTAATTTTTCTCTGACTTAATCCATGAGGTAACAGGTCCATTAAAAAATGCAGTCACAGATTTAAACCACGCATGGGTTATTGCCATTGCTTCCAATCAAACCATATGGATAGAGATAGGCACTCTAATGAATTGAGCACCAATACATTCTTTGTGCTAGAGCAGAGAAACTTTGCTACCTTAGGATTATAACAAGTACTTATTATTTCTGCTTCATTCATATCCTGTACAACCTTCTCCCCCAACACCTACAGTAATACTGGTTTGTACCAATGATCACTACTGCCTTTTGTGTATGCATCTGTTCGCTAGGTAAAAAAGAACATGTACAAAGACTCTGTCAAAATTTGATTGTGTGCCTAAAAGCCAAGTCATATCATACAGGCACCAAGAGCAGCTTTCTGCTGCCAAGGAGTTGGAAAAAAGCTTATTTATCCATATCTTTCATTCAGAAAAGTGCTTTGTAATCAGTTATTTTTTCTTCAATCAATTACCAATTTTTCTAGAGTTTCTCAGAACTTCCTTCTGAAAACCTTGTCCTTCTGTTGAAAATTTAGCCCATGGATTAAGAAGTTACCTGCAAGGGAAAAGCGACCACAAAATCTCATTTAATAAATGAGTAGACTGAAACTAGATTCAGCACCATATTTCAGGGGAAAAAAAGTAGATTTATTTTTTAATACTGACATCAGTAAGCTAGTCCTTAGTTCAAGCAGTGTCTTATAAAATCCATGTGTACATAAAGACCCATCAAATATAAATAGTTCGAAAGCATCTCTGTGATTCCCAGGAGACCTGCATTTGTATAAAAAGAAGGGTTCTAAAGAGTAAGAACTGACACTATGTTCTGCTGCTGAAAAGACCCAGTAAACAAATAAAATGCAAATATATTTTCAAAGATTTAGTTTTGCTTCCTAAGAATATAAACATACCCAAAGAGAAAATCCACTGATGACCTCAACATGAAATATGGTAAGGCTCTCCTCTATTTTCATGCTGATCTTTCATACATTCTTTTAAAACGTCTTTTATTTCTTCTTCTATTGAGAAGAGGACATACAGCATTGGTGTGTATGTTAGTGTTTTCATTACAGGTTTCATGAAAATAACACTACATCATATTAATTTGTGACAGTATCAGCAATGTCTGCACGCATCTGGTACCAAACAACCTTTAAAGAAATCAGTCACATAACCAGCCTTGTTCTTACTTGTACTGCCTGAGATAGGATGCTGGGCATAAGGCTTAGTTAGTACTTTTCCTGTTTTGCTTTTCTCTCCTTTTACTCACAGTCATGCAAGTATGGTTTCAAATGAAATGAAAAAAGACCTGTTTGGTTTCTTACATATTTTTTTTAAGAGCTTAATAAGATTCTAATGAGGTGTTAATAAAGTGAAGTTTAAAGAATCCTCTATGAGACGTATAGTATAATTCTCAGAGAGCTAAGAGATGCACTGCTTATCAATAAGCAGTTTCAACTGAGTCATTAAGCCTCCGAATTTGTGCCAATTTTTCTAATAGAATATTTAAAAATAGCAGTTCAGTAAGCCATCTCTTCAACATAGAGAATCCCCAGGCTGTCTCATGCTTTTGAACATATTTCTCCCCACCCTGCTTTTATGGCACAGTAAAAAAGGTATCTCGCTGCTGAGATCACTTTCAGGATCAGCAGCATAATTTAGGCTGCTGTGAGATTGCTTAAGTTCCACTGGGGACAAAAGCAACACCAACCTATTTGAGACAGAGTAGTTACGGATACTTTCCTTTTGCAATATCTTTTCTTCTGCCTGGTGCTCACGGGGTGAAGGAATTCAACAGTGTGTCCGTCAGCTTCGTCGAGCTACAATCCTGTTTTATTTCTGTATTTCTACTGCAAAGGCAAATCTAATTAAGGTAACACATGGAAGGAAAAATTAGAGAGGTCAAAAAAAGAGGTCATTGATAGTTTTCTGTTTCCTTTAGATTCAGCTCTGAACTGGATCCATTTTCTTAACTGTAATTAGATAGCAATATAAAAATTACATGATTAGTATGATACAAGTATGAAATGTGCATTCCCTAATTAAAAAAGAAAAAAAAAGAATTAATTGCATCTCTGGAAAATTAGACATTTTAAACTGTCCTGAATATAATAGGTTAGGAAGTCTGAGAAAGAGTGAAGTCTCTAATTGTACAACAATATAGCACACTAATAAATCAAAGCCTTTCTCAAGAACAGTCCATTATTAATGCCATTTGCTTACAGATGAAAATGAAAAATGGGTGAAAAATCAATTAGGACATTGATTTTTCACCATTAAAAAGCTCTGGAAAGTAGGAATATTGAATGAGATCACCATTTAAAGAATCATTTGATTCTGCTTTTTTCTCAAGGGTTTTGTAGCATAGCTTGGGCCCTCCTTCCCTGGCTCAGTGAGTGAAGGACTGTATTTCTTCTCTCTGTAAAGAACCTCTATTGGTGAAACTCTTCAGCATGTGCTATGTTGGCTTTTAAGCATGTGAGCCTGTGATACTAAGATGTGCCCCAAACTAAACATGTGTTTTCAGTATTTTGTTCATTTTTATCCTAAATATTTATTCCCTCTTGAGAACATATTTTAAGTATATTTCCTGAGCATTTGGTACAGGAAGATTCAGATGATGTCTGATTTCTGCCCCTGCCTTTGTTGCTTATGACAATTTTAGTTCTGTAGTGTGAAGAGTTTTCATATAGAAGTGTTGGATTCAAGGTAGTCTATTAGCTATCACAAGCCTCAAAAATTTTTGTTTGGTATGAAACGGAAGGATATCAACCAGATATTAAGTGAAAAAAGGAGCCATATTGGATTAGTTTACTAGAAGACAGATGTGTAGGCCTCAGATATCCTGCATCTTCTTACGTTTCTGAATCCTTTTCCTAGCTCAGCAATGTAGAAGGCAGGAGGGAGAGACCTGATGGCTGCATTAGAAGAGGAAAGATGGATCTTATATTCACAAGAAATGTATTTGTGTTCCTCTCCACTGAGGTCACAGTGTTGGCACAGTTGAGTGCTTCTATTATCCAAACTAGATAAGCAACTTTAGACAGGGGATCTGCATCCTTGCTCAGATCCACGCTTCTGTATCTCTATTAACAGACAGAAATACTCAAACTAATACCCAGACATATAGACCCAGCCTTATTAAGTTCTTTCACCATATATTTTTGTTAGAACTAAAAAAATCTTCCTATCACTATACTCTCTGATAGGCATGTCAATAGGTGTGTTAGTATTGGATATCTTTTCCAACTGTCATCAGTTTTTGAGCAAAACCTTTATTTGAAATGGTTTATTTATTATTTTTGCCCAGTCCTTGTATTCTAGGGTAGTTTTATTCATTTGTTGGTAGTGAAAGCTGACATGAATATACCATTTCTAATGGAATCTTAGTTTTCTTACCTGTAACAGAAATAGAAAACTCTTAACAAGTTATGAAGCATCACAGGGTACTTCATAAAGATATTTTAGATGTATAGGGTAAGCCTGAATGCTGAACTGGAGTTCAGTGAAGTTCATCTGTATATTCTTTAAAAAAGAAATTAACTCTTCTTTCCATATTAGTAAAACTTAGCTGTAGAAGCTACTAGTATTAACATTTCTGTGGCATGCTAGATCTAAACAATTTAAACAATTTATAGCTCTGAAACCTTCATATTGAGCTGTAATTTAGCTGTAATTATAGTACATAGTAGTAGATCCTAGTATAATTGTTACCATAAGAAAGCAAATATCTTTTGAAAACCAGGGCCATTCTCTGCTTAATGTCACACAGGTCACAGAGCAGTCAAACTGACTGATTGCATTCATATTTCTTACCTTTGATATTGGTTTTGGGGCTGTTTTTTCTTTTTATGATATTAGAAAAAAAAAATTAGAATCTTTGTTTGTTTATTTTCCCCTTGGAAAAAAAAAAAATCTGTAATGCTATCTGCTTTTGTAAAACATCCTGCAAATTTTTATCCCCAAAGATGAGGAAAAGAATGCAAATAGCTTTTAGGCACAAGTATCTACAAGAAATTGTGCATGAGATCTGCTAGCAGATTGCAAGCAAAGCAGCAAGAGAGAGCAGGATATATGAAACAAAGGGCTCTGTCTCAGAGGAGTGCTTTGTGCATCACTGAGGTTTGGGAGCGGCACTCCAGAAGCCTTAACGTCAGAGCATGCACGTATGGTACATGTCACATTAAAGGGCAGGTGAATTGTGTTGCAGCCACCCTGAACCTGAAGAATATAATACTGTTTATTTTACATTTAAGCAACTGAGCCACAGTTGGTCTGAAGTATATGGCTAAATGCAGGTTTCATCCATAATCTAGGGAGGAGGGGGGATTAAAGAGGCATGGTGCAGCTGTAGTGTTTCAAGCAGGTCTCAATACAGGAGCAAGTGCTGTACTGGGCAGGGCTTATGAGAGTGAAACAAGCACCTGTCCCTGCTGGTAAATTCCTGCTTAGACTACATCCAATGCAAAGTAGCTGAGAGATTACAGATGGCAAATGATGTAGTTTATGTGCAGTGAGCTAGGCACAACACTGTTGCATCTATAGATAGGAGGAGCCTGATTTATGTAAGGTACCAATGCAGCATTAGTGTGTTTGGAGAGCATTTCTCAGCATGAGACAGCAGCCAAACAGCTGTGCAAGAGCAGTGCAGCTTAATAGGTGGAATTTTTTAGGAGTCCAAATGCAAGTGATGATGCTGCAGGTTACTCTGATAGACATATGGCATACCCTGTGGAAGTGTGGCTGTGTGTAATGTGGGGGCATTGGACATGTTCTCAGGGTAAAAAAGATTATTCTTAAAGGATCTATCTCCTCATTCTACGACTGCTGGGAGATCAGTATTGTGCTGTTGTCAGCTGCAGCTCTTTATGCCTGAGCTGGTGCAGACACTAAACAATACCCAAAAGGCTGCAGCATGCCACAGATAAATTTGAGATGTCAGGGAATATTTGATTGGTTTTATAACTTGTTTGATTTTTCTTGTACCCAGGTGTGATTGTGCTTCTTAGCATTAACTATTCAAAGGTGTGTAGATGTCATTTACTTCTCTTTATCTGTCTCCATTTCCTCCCTCCATTTTGGGCAAGACTTAAAATAGCACTTACTTGCTTGCACAAATGTGTGAGTTACAATTCAATCTTATTAACTCTTCCCAAATGACTACTTTGCCCATGTCTAAGTCAGACTTAGTGAACTGATGAGAATGTTTTGAGACTCAGAATTCACACTGTAGCCCTCTACCTTGCTGCTGAGTTGGTGCACTGCTAGGCACCAGCTGTGGGATTAGATCTGTCATCCTCTAAACAGGAAGCCTGAGTTGCTACAGCAGCTGTTACTTGATGAAGTGACAATCTGAACAACGCACTATATTTTGCAAAAGAAGTAGAGAGAAATTTCCTTGCGTTTTGTTACAGACTGCCTAAGATAATTTTGGGAACTATTTTCCTTTGTGAGGTTTTAATCCTGTTCCACTAGGTTTTTTCAAGCTTTAAAATCATGCTTTGCATATCTGACTATGCCCTTTATTCTACAAACAAAAAGGGTGCTCAGGATCACTAGTTAAACTCAGAATAATTATTTGAGAACCTGTATCTCAACTGACTTTATTTCCTTCTAACATATACTTTAATACCTTATCCAAATTTGTGAGTGAGGTATTGTGCAGTGTTTAATCACCGCTGCAGTTACATGCAGAGCTTGCATTGTTAAGTGTTTTCTCATTGCCCCAGGGATATCTGGAAATGGAAAGACATGATATGGAACATATTGTCTTCTCTTTGGTTCTATTTTATTTTTGAAAGGACTTTGGCAAAGAAGAAACGATGTGATAGCGAGAGCTTCACTACTTTGAGCAAAATGGTCGGCTAACTCATTTAAAAAGGTGGTGTATGTGAAATCAATTCAGTGAGACTGCAGAAGAAAGAAAGGTCAGCTGCTTGGGAATCCAAGTGAATTTGCAGTCACAGATGAAAGCTATTCTTAACACCAGAGAAAGATGCATGTCCTAATACAGATCTTTTTCTTCCCAGTGCAGACCACTCATTTACTTTCTCACTTACCTATTGTGAAGCTGCTGAAGGTATAATCTATAGGTTTTTAAATGGTTTTTGGTAATTGGAAATAATACTTTTAAAATAGTAAATAATATATGTCAATGATCCCTTAAGGTGCTCTGCAATAATATAAGCACTCCTGACAGTTTCAAAAGCAGGAGATCTGATTTATGTTTTCCTAAAATGTTACCATGACCCTGTATCCCCAGAAATCTCCTCTGGGGGCACATTCCTTTCTAATAGGAGAGATGAGTATTAAAAGAACTGAAATCTGCTGTTCCCCCTCTCATTAATACCCCAGAATGGTGCATGTAAGCATGACAGAGAGGCAGACACACAACTTTTTCATCCAGCTTGTAAGTGCTTTTGCTGGACCCATCCCCATGCTGTGTTAATAAGCATCACTGTTTTCATACTGAATGTATAACAGCAGCTACATGATTTCTGGTGAGCAACATACATTTTCAAAGCAAATTGACGGAGAAATGAGAGAAAAATCCTTATTACTTGGATGCTGTAACAATCCAGTAGCTTCACAAACTTCTGGCCTTAATACAGAGACGGCTGTTACTTTGGAAGATTATTTTTTCCTGCCAGTAGAAAAGCGCAGTACATCCCTATTCTGGTGAATTTAGGGTGTTTGACGCTGTTCTGTACCACAGCTAAAGTCATGTGAAACAACTGATTGTTTTGCTGGCTGTTTACATCCTTAGCCCAAGTTAATTTAGCTGTAACATTAAGCCGAACTTAAGTCTCCGATTTTGCTTCTGGATGCATACAACCTGAAGTGCTTCAATTATGTAACTATCTTCTAGCATTTACTTTTGTATGATGGGTAGATTTTAAACGTGCTGAAATACTGTTTGCTTCCTGAGCCATTTCAGAATTATATTATTTGCACATTAGGTCATAACATTCTTGTCACCCTTCCTTTTCTTCATTTTTTAAACCCTATGCTGGTTCTGACTGGGGTAGAGTTAATTTTCTTCACAGTGGCTAGTATGGGGATATGTTTTGGATATGTGCTGAAAACAGGATTGATAATATAGAGATGTTTTTGTTATTGCTGAGCAGGGCTTACACAGAGCACTGTAGTTCCTTGCAAAACTATTCTAAACGCAATATAAAGCCATTTTATATAGAATGTAGAAGAAAAGAAAAGAAGGAAGAAGGAAAAAGAATAAAATATAGTTTAAGCTAGGAAATTCAGAGTTCTGTTTCAGAGCTCTGCTCTGAGACTCTGGAATTGCTTTATGTGAAGAGATTTTAATCAAAATCGGATTTTTCTTGATGTTTTCCCTTGTGGATTTACTCTTCATTTCCACCTGGCGGATCCCTTGCAGCTCTGATTGATAGAGCTGAATTCTGAGCTGTAATCCAGATGGGATCTCTGGTTTTTCTTCTCACCCTTTCTCTCAGCCTTTTTCTCAGCTATGCTATCCGGGGCATTGCTGCAGACAATCCCAACTTCAGAATGAAGTTCTGTTCAAATGCAAGGAGAACATAAAATGGCAACTCCGTCAAGTGATTGTTCTGCCTTCTCCATACAGCCTCCATATATAAGGAGGCTTTTTTCTCACCAGTTTTAGTGTTCTGTGAGGGAAATATTTACAAAGTTTAGCACTAGCATTCCAACTTACTAATGTAGTCTATCTTTCAAGGTACTTAACTCTTTCCATTGTATTTTATTGAAAATTTAGGCTCCTGCAGACCAGTTGTCTTAAATGTATCTTAGGTACATACTTCAAGAAGACAAAGGTAGGAATGTATATTATCTCCTGTGCCTCATCTTTTTGCCCACCTCTGCTGGCCTACTCTGGTAATTGAAAACTTCTGATGTAGTTTGTATATTATCAGCTTTAGATGTCAAATTATATTTATGGATTTCAGAATACATCTCTAGATTGAATTATATCAGAACTTTCTTTAAAGTCTCTGAGGATTCATGTCAAAATACTAGTTTATTGTGGGGCTTTGGCTTCCTTAATTTTCCAGTATTGCTTCTACATGTCCTTGAAACAGACTTTTCCTGCAGTGAGTCCAGGTGTTTCTTAAAACATTTTATACCCCCTCCAACTCAGGCTGGCTTTGAGTCTGAAACTGCACTTCATTGTTTCCTACCTCACAGAGTGTTGGCATGTATTATTTAATACATTGCTTATTTTTTCTCATGTCTGTCAGTATCTCACACGTATATCTCAGTGCTTAATAAAGCAATGAGAATGAAAACAGACAATTGCCATAATAGAGAAGTGGAACACAAAAGACCCCAGAAATAATAAAAAGTTATTCGGTTCAATTCCTTTTATGAAATTAAACTCACTTTTCACGACCTATTTCAATCAAACCCATAGATGGCTTTTTATTAAGCAGTTTATTACTATTTCCATGAATACCACATGAATATGTTGGAGTGAAAAATATCAGAAATCAAAATTATCTTTGAGGCAAAGTCAAAACCATTTAATGGACAAAAAAGCTTTGCTGAAGTAGGTTGTTGTTGACATCATGTCTTCCTTGCTGCATGAGCCAAGTTGATTCAGAAAGTGAATTTATAAGGAATTTCATTAACGATGGAATAGGACCACATTTCCTGAAGTCAAATTTGTTAAGTTTTGAAGAAAAGCAGTGGTAGTAATCATGAAGAAACAGGAGCATAGAAACATACTGTACAATTGTCCCCTTGCTATAGAGAGGCCACTTAACACCAGTCCAGATTGAAATGAGTTAAATATACTCAAATATCAATTACAAATATCTGCTTTTAATTAAAAAATATTTTTATATAAAAATCTTATGTGCAGGAAATAGGTTGGCAGTACTATATACAACTTCTACTACATCTACAAACAAAATTTGCGTGAAAAATTCAGCATCACCAAAGCACGTGCAAGCCAATAACATTTTATTAGCCAAAACCATCTGTTACTGGTAGTTCCAGCATTTTTTTCTTTTGTCTGGTGAAAAACAAAGTAAGCATATTAAAATGTGTATCCTTAGTTTTCATCACTGTCTCTCTTTTTTCCTGTTTTAAACATTTAAGGCTTTGTGTCATTCTTCAGTTCCGAAATCTATGTATTTGTGTTGTTTCCGTGATTTGTGGATGAACTAAAATTTGAAAGGATCTTTGTACAAGGATGACACCTTCAAACTGATTTCATAGTTGGCATTGTTTTTGAGATTTTTTTGGATGTTGCTTTTAACTAGGCAGCTTCTCCTGAATACAAACTTGTCTCAATTTATTCTTAAGTGATAAAACAATCTTGATGGGGTGCAACCTTTGAAGTTGTCATAGGCCTTTAAGAGGTTTTTGCAGAAGGATTAGATTTTACAGTGTATTTGTTCTAGGAAGTGTTGGATAAACTTGCAGTCCTACAGCTCATGAAAGAATGGATTCAGCCCAGTGAAAAACTGATAAAATTTCTCGTAAAGTGTACTAGACCTCTGTCAAAGTGGAGTCTGAAATCAGGTGCTGGTTCTGGACATAATGTGTACCAACGGGATGTGCTGTAAACAGCCTGAAATTCTCAGCCAGCTTCTTCTTCCAAGCTGCCACACACTGATTTTTATTCTTGCAAAGCTGTGTGTATTACTTAAATAATGGGCCTTTGGAGGAGCTTAGCTTAGAAATAGGCACAGAAGAAGCACCTGCAAGTTTTGAGTCAGTGAACAGATGCTGCTGTATTCTTGAGCTTGTATTTGGAACCAGAATCCTGTTCTGCCATTCTAACCCATTCTAGTCTTGGAATTTTCCTGATGGTATTGCATACAATAATATTGGGGTTTCAATTATCTGGATGATAAAGTATTTAAAGGCATTGGTAAAATAGCCTATAATATTTACTGTGCTGAAAAGTGCTGCCAAAATGGCAAAAAATTTTTGTTACGAACAAAGATTTTTAATTGTGTCAAATCCCCATTTTATTCCAAATGCCTGAAAACATTTTTAAGTAGCTATTTTCACTTAAAATTTGAAAAGCAAAGATGTACAGAATACAGCCAAATTCAGAATTTCATAATTCTTCTGAGATGTGGTGGAATTTTTTGTGTTATTCTTAAGTGTAGGGTGGGTTTTGAACCTCCTTTATCAGAGCCTCCTTTGTAGTTAGTTGTAGTTAGTGCAACCTGGAGTAAAAAGGACACTGAGAAAAAGGGTAGATTTGCCTTTGGCTCTGAATCATTGTGAACTCAAAACCTCTTTGTCCCCATTTTTTCCAGCAATTAACAAGGTTGGTAGTACTGTTTGTCTAGTCTGTAAGTACTCCTTGAAGACTTGTTGAGCAGTAGAGCACTAGATCTGTACTACAGATGTGTCTGTGTGGGTACAGAGTCATAATAATATGCAAAAAGCCTGTGAAGGAAGTGTAAGGGGTAGACTGGAACTTACTGCTGGAAAAGCTTAGATGTAATTGGACAGACTTTGCCCTCCGTTCTGGTAGGTGGGGAAAGGAAAGCTGAGCATTGGCAGAGGGTAGAAATCATGAAAGCTGTTGTGGGCAGGATTGTTTTACCAGATTATAGCACACCAGTTGGCTGAAGTTTAATGACAGTTTGCTGGAAGGCAACAACTAGAGCACACCACACAGCAAGGAAGTATTCTTCCATAAGAGAACAAGTTGTAAGAGAACACATCTTGTTCCAGTAAATTTTCATTTGAGTTCTCCTGTTTGGCCCTTTGACAAAATATTTTATTATTATGGCCCATCTCATGCAGGTGCTGAGCATTCTGGGATTTCTGAGTGAAAGCCAGTGTCAGTGTATTTGCATGATGTTGGTGATGATGTTACTTCACTTCAATTTTAAAAAGTCAATACTTTACACGAACTTGAGTCAAGTCAGTATTTATGGTAGCCTGAGGAAGGGCATCAGTAGGGAAAGAAACATTTTTTAGACACGCTTCAGTAATTTTCCTTTCTTTCACCTGTGCTGTAATTTTACAACATAGAGTTGAAGTGTCATTTAATATGGACTCATATTTATAACTGTGGTTTTTATTCTAGTACTTGAGGGGCTGATCAGGTATTTAGCTGTCCAGTATTAGTCATCCATTTGAGATAAAGCCCTAATACAAACGAAAGGACTGCAGCAGCTGTGTTGCCAGAACATGAGGCAGGAATACACATCATATCTTCTTTTGAGAAACAAAAGCTGTGATAGGGCTCCTTCCTCCTCGACTCAAATCCCTCCAGTACCTGAGTGTTCTGCAAAGCAGAGACTAGGTAGGGGTTCCTTTCTTGAAGGGGCTACCAACTGCTTAGACTGAAAGGGATGTGAACAGAATGGGTAAAATGAGCAGCCTATTGGTACTTCAGCTTTGTGGATGGGAGGGTGGGGAGACTGAGATGGATGTGGAACAGAAGTGAGGATTGTTGGGGAAAAAATGTGGTGGGCATAGTGTGAAACCTAAAGGCAGCCATACCCAGTCTGAGAATCCTGCTTCAGGCTGGCTCCTGTAGGATCTCTGATTGACCTGGTTTTCACTTGAACAGAACTTCCTAAAATCTGCTACAGTTTGATTCAGCTTATTTAGGTTTTGGAGGGAGTCTTTGTTTACAGTTATTTAAGCCTGCAGATTTTAAACCCATTCAAAGCTGATGACAAAGAGTTATAGATATTTCTGTTCCTGTCAAAGAGAAAGATACTCTCATCTCACACGGATTCTCCACTATATTAGTTTCTCATACCATTGCACATTTCCACATATGCTTCCAAGTTTGTAGAGAAGTTTTTCTACTCAACTGACACAGCTTACTTTCCATATGCATAAAAATGTAATAGGTTTAAGGACACAGGTTCTTTTGTACTTCTATAAACAAAAAGAAGGGCTATTTTAATGGTAGCTTCAATTGTTCAGCTCCCTAAGAGTTAAATCAACTGTCGTTTTTCTCAGCTTTATTTAATTTTAAATATACTACTTTTAGTGATTACTTTGCAATTGGTAATACAATTGAACAGCTGAAATCTGTAGCAAACATTTTTATCTTTACAAGATATGACAGAGGTTGTATGCATGCAGTTTCAAATTGAGAAATGAAAATATTTCTGCTTTTCAATTGAAATTATAAAAAAATACGGTTTTATTACTAGTGTTGGGTTTTCTGAAAATTAGAGAACAATCACAGAATCACAGAATATCCTGAGTTGGAAGGGACCCAGAAGGATCATCCAAGTCCAACTCCTGGCCCTTCACAGGACCAAGAGTCACACCCTGTGCCTGAGACCATTGTCCAAGCACTTCTTGAAGTCTGCTGGGCTTGGTGCTGTGACCACTTCCCTGGGAAGCCTGTTCCAGTGTCCAACTATCCTCTGAACAAAGAATCTTTTCGTGATATCCAACCTAAACCTGCCCTGACTCAGATCCATGACATTCCCTCGGGTCCTGTCATTGGTCACCACAGAGAAGAGATCGGTGCCTGTCCCTCCTCTTCCCCTCACGAAAAAGTTGTAGATTGTGATGAGGTCTCCTTTCAGTCCCTCCAGGCTAAACAGATCAAGAGCCCTCAGCTGCCCCTTGTATGGCTGTTGATGAATGCTTGGCTTTTCCATATTGCTGAGACAGATGAGCACTGTATCTGCAACTACATGCTTTGGTGCTGTTGCCTAGCATAGAGTGCATATTTGAGAGAAGGTTTTAAAAATTGCTTTTAATGGTTGAACACAGGGTTCCTGTGGATACCAGCCTCTTTAAATAAAGTAACTTTTTCTGTGAACTTGGAATTCATTCCCTTGTAGAAAACTTGCAAGTTTTTAAAATTTCAGTAATTGTAAAGGCTTTTTGTTCCGGTGGTAGGCACAGACACTATTTCTCCTAGTACTGATGATGTAACAATATACTTTAGCTGTAATTTTTTTTTATGCACCTAATCAAAAAGAAAACCATTTTAGGCCATAGATTATGTCTTGGCAGCCCGGAGTTCCCATGTTAACATGTTTAGATTTGTACCGAACTACCTTCAAAGAAAGGATTAACAGTGCTTCATACGGCTGATTTAGAAATACAAAGTAAAACCAGGCAGTTTACATGGCAGACTTGGTCCTTGTCATGAGACAGCCCTGAAGATTGCTGTACAAGCTCATAGTTTCCCTTCAGGGCCTTGGAATAGTTGTTTTCTTCCTGTTTTTTAGGAGGCTCTCTGCACAGGACCTCACCAGACCTTTGTTCTTACTGTCAGTTTCCACTGCTCAAATATTCCTTGCTCACTTCAGATTTACAGACCATGGCAGAAGTCAATTGTCAAGTATGCTGGTGTTTGAGAATTCTGAAAGAATGGCATAAAGAATAATTTGAAAGCTATAAAGGGTTTTAACTATCTCTGCCTATTTCAATTTTCAGTGTTGGATAGATAGTTACAATTACTTAAGTTAACGTTGTTATTTGTTATTTTTTTAAATCAGAGATCAGCCCTATTCATTTGCCTCAAGAGGGTACAGGATGCAGAGCAGAAAAAAAAAATAATCAAAATCCTGAAACAACAGAGCCTTCACCTTCAGAAGAATATGACTATGTGGAATTTTACCAGCTGGTTTTGCAGCTGGCTATGAATTGCAGGCTGTTTGTTTGCTTCCAGCACAATGTCTCCAGTCAGTGAACAGAAACAGCAATCTTCTCTGGGGATTTTATATCCAAAACAGATTCAGAGTACTTGTTCAATGATGACTGAAGGCACAGATTTGTCTGCTGTCATCTCAGATGCATGAAGATTGTAAGACTACTTCTGCAGAGTATTCTTTGCATGTCTTGCTACCCTAATATATTTTTAAGAAAAATAGTTATATACAGTCATTTTTTTCCCCTCTGAGAATTACTCTTTCAGTGCTGCCCTTCTTTCAGTCCTTGGACAATGTCTCCTGTTCAGCAGCAGATTTCTACGTGGAAAGCATATTGGGAGGGTCCCTAGAAAACATATTCAAGAGTCTGGGATGTGCCTGAAGTAGCTGAAAAAACAATTAATGATTAAGATAATATAAGTTATCCTACTGAGAAAAAGTGGAAAATGTGAAACCTGCTGTGTATCAATATGTCACTGAGAACAGAAAGAATGCTCTTTTTAAGGAATACCAAGTGCACTTATTAAGGAATATTGTAGCAGTAAGAGAAGTTTCCAGCAGGGGAGGAGGAAATGCTGCTGTTCTGTCCCGTTATTCCACATGTGGGTAGGCTCCTACTATGTGAACATACAACTTAATGATGCAATTGTAAGACAGTCACTGTAAAAGGAACTTGTATCCAACATATATGAGGAAGAAAACCCCAACCAACCACCAACCAAACCCCCAATCATTAGTAGTAGATTAAACAACAGCAAGAAAACTGAAAAGACCATCAGGCAAGCAGGATGTAACCATTAGCTTAATGAGCAGCAACTTTAACCTGTCAGGGTATCATCTTTTTTCAGGTCCAATGACACCCTTGTTCCATCTCCTCCTCTAACTGTTTACTTGCAGAGGAAAAATGGGTGCTGCCTACTTCTTCAACTGCATTCACCTAAAACTGTATCACTTTGCAGACACCTTTTAAAGGATTTCAAGCACATTGTTTAATCTGTTTTGGAAGCAAGATGAGATACTGCAGCTATCATCCTGTGCAATCATATGGACTAGCCTTGCTTCACCACTTGTTTTATCCATCTGGTTGCAGGTCACAAATGTGACCTCTCTTCTGTGTTAGAGCTGTTAGAGTATGCTTGGCTTCAGCTGGCATTCGAAAATCAACAAAAGGCAGCTACTTAGCTAAAAAAACCCATGTTTTTCTATTGTTTCTTGTATAAAGGGAAAGATATTTAAAATTGCAGTGGGAAACAAACACCATCCCATGATTTTTAGCAGTGATTCAGGACCAGAGCTTGTAATTAGGTGGCTCATTCTTGGTGATTTCCCACCTTCATGATTCTGTTGAATGTAGGAGTTTAGTCTGTAGGAAGAAAAGATATTCCAAAGTACAAGAATCCTTACCTTAAATAAGCTAGGAATACTCTGCCTCATATTTTAGAAATGTTCTTTAAAGTTATTTCTTATATCTTCCTGCTACTAAATATCTGCTAGAAAAACTCAATCAAATGGAAGAGAAATATCTCATCTACAAAACTAACATATTAACCCCCAGCAGTTTTGACAAATGTTAGTGTAAGCAGGGATGGATTGTACACTTTCAGCTTTTAGTAAACAGTGACTGGCTCAGAGTTCATTCAAAGCAGAATATAAACAATTGCCTTAACTGTTTTTCCCTTTCTGATTTGTCAAAGAGACACTATTTACCCCTTCAGTACAAACCACGAGCCCATCAAAGAACTTACTTGATTTTGTTTCAGGATGCAAAGATGTGTATGATCAAGTGGATTGCTTGCATACCAAAAGAATTGTACCACTTTCTCATTATTACCTTGACTTGAATAACTAACTTGAAAAAAAAAAGAAAGAGAGGGGAAAAAAGCCCCAAACCCAAGAAAGATTTGTTGGTCTGTTTTAAATGAGAGCCTGGGAGGAGGCTGCCTGCTCATCACCATGTAGAGTCACTATTACATATCTATAAATTGATCTTTTGATCTGTAGAAGGATTAATCATCTGACTGTGTGGATTATCAGCCAAGTTTATAGTCAGTTCTTGTACACTGTTCATACCAATACTTACAATATCCTTTTGAAAATTACGTTCTGCTTTCTTGAACAATTAATGACAAAATTAGTACTTGAGGAAGTTAGCTTATTGCATTTGTCCTTCTAAAGCTCACGCTCTGTGAGACCCACAACTAAGGAGGCAAACCAAAAAGAATTGTAGTTTCTGATTTTTTTTTTTCAGAGAATGTTTGTCCCCTGGAGTCTGAACTGAGAAAAACTTATTTTCTGTAGGTCATTGGACAGGCGGAACCCAGTGGCCTCCTGTTAAAAGCCTCCATATCTCATGACTAATCCTCTTAGCCATTCTGTCTGAGTTTGTCTCGTGACAGCAGCCAGAACAGAAAACAGCTGGAGATCAGAATAGGTAATATTAATAGCAACAGAAGCATATGTGTTCTTGCTATAGGTAAGAAAAGCTACGATGGAAAAAGGGTTTGCTAATCATTAGATTTTTCTATGAATACCTGGAAGTGAAATCAAACTCGTTTTGTCCTGTTTAAGATATATTTAATGCAAGATGCAACAGAAATAGAGCATGCTATGCATAGAAGTGCTTAGGATGACATAGGAATCTAGGATTTGGAACACCACCAGTTAGTAATGGGAAGCTATGCATGTATCTTGAGTTACACTCCTAATTCTCTTTAAGTGTGTTAGCTAAACAAGTAATGGAATAATAGAGTTCCATGGCAAGCTGCCATCCATATCTGCCTTAACTGTATTATATAATTAAATGAAATCTTACAGTAAATATTTTCATTCTGGGTAGTTGCCCATGAGCCAGAAACAGTTTTGTGAAAGGAGCATTTTAGTTAATTAGCCTTCTATAAGTGAATCTGCTATCTCATGACTCCTGCATAATAAAATTTATGAGTAATGGCATGCACAAAATAATTATTATAATGATTGTTTCTTTCAATAGATGTATAAATTTGTGGCAATTAAGGGAAAATTTTAAATGGATCATTATATTAAAATTAATCTGTAATCTAGGGGTGCAGATGTTATTAATCTTCCACTACGTGGGTATGAGGGCATAAATTTTCCCTTTAACTTAATGATGAGAGTGAAATTCAGGAAAGGAATTCCTTTCCAGAGGAATTTTTTATTGATGTGGGGTTGTCTGTGCCTAGGTAGGCAAAGGTGAATGACATGATATATGAATATTCGTGCCACACAGGGGATACAAAAATGCAGCTACCTTAGCAGTGAAAGTCTAGTTAGCATTTGAAGAAATGATGTAAATAGAACCTAAATCACTCCATTTAACTGAGGTAATATTGTCTTAAGTGGACTTGGGTAAGACTAGAAAAGACAGCTCATAGCAGCTCTTGATGCTGTAAGGGAATGGGAGTTTTTCTTACTTTGTGAAGCTGTATGAACCTTCAGACTCACTAAGTAGAAAAATAACTAAAGCATGTGGCTAACTCACTAACCTAAGCTAAGGTTTTCATATGGAAAATTTGATTATCATGTCAAAATCAAATGCATTCCTTCTTAAAACTTGGGGGGCTTTTTTGTGGGGGGTGGGGGCTTTTTGTTTGTTTGTTTGTTTGCTTTTGGTTTTTTGGTTGGTTTATTTTTTTTTTCACAAAGAGATACAGATTTTTCATAGAAAAGTAATGAAATGGCAGGAAATAGTAACAAGATTGCAGTTAAATAGGGAATGTTAAACAGTGAGCTCCCTAGGAAGAGCCTGTGCAGCTTCCTCATCCTTCTGCGCTGATTCCCTTACAGGTGCATGCACTGTGCACATTATTCATCAAGTATCCTCTGTAGTGTCTCAGCTGTGAACTGTATCCCCAGACCTTAACAGTACCATAAGCCAGTGCTTCAAGCAGAGTTTTATATATTTTTTATTATTTATATTTATTTTATTATAACCTGTGATAACAGGTGAGCTACATAGCTGGTCCAATGAAAGACTGGTGAGTTAGAAAGCCATACATGAGCATATTTCTTCAATGATTACAAAGAAAATGGAGCATAAATTTTTCTTAAAATCTGAGTGCCTGAAATGCACTAAAACTAAAGATAATGCACTGAAACTAAAGATAGTGTCCCCTATCTTGCACTTGTTTTTACTTTTTGAGTCACTGTACCCTCTACTCACAAATCAGAACCAGAAAAGCAGAGCCTAGCATTTAGCTGGTGTGCCCTTACTGCTTTTTTGCTAAAAGCCCACCTGACAACAATCTGAGTGCTTTTAGTGAAGCCGTAGGGAAAATGCTGAGAAAGATCTGTTATATTTGCAACTCGCCATTGCTGAAATCTAGTGAGAGAAATCCTGCTATATCCTTATGGCACCTTGGTGTCTAGAAACAGCCATAGCAAGGAGCTGTGCCTAAGGTAGAATATCCCAGCATGAGAGGTTTGGTTTTGCTTCCCATTCACTATTATTTTGCTGTCTTTCACTGTAAGAGATGCTGCACTTTAGATCTGTAAGTAATTTAATACCCTTGCTTGGTGAAGAGAAAAAATGATTTTGCTGTATCTGCAGGATGTGTTCTGCAAAAAGATATAAATGCTACTGTAGCAGTCATTACCCTAAGGAGGTAACAAAAATAGAGTATATATGCTAGTTTATCTTGAAAGACCATTTAAAAATTAATTTGATATTCTAGCTAAAAGACTCATGCAGTGAAACTCTACTCCTTCCTTTGGGAGACTTACACTGCCTAAGAGGGCTGAACATTAGAAATCTGTTTCTGACATGAATGCTTAAATATTCTTTATCTTATTTAATCCTTTTACTCCTAGACACATTTTGCTTTGTACCACACTGATAATTTTCCTCTTTCATATAATCTTTATAATAATTTTTATAAATAGTCATTATGGTTGCTTTTAATTATTCATTTAATGTAAACATTTCTTTCGTGTTTTGTCATATCTAGGCTTCAGATTAGCAATCATTTCAGCTGTGTACTGCTGAATTCCTTCTATTAAACAGTGTCATCTTCTTTTCATTCCCAAACTCCTCTCATTTTTCTGTCTGTAATTGCAAGAGATCCATAATAACAAAAGACAAGGAACTTCTTATTGAGATTGGTTTCAGTACAAGATCAGAGTGTCTCATATATTCTTGCCCCCTTGTGTCTAATTTGCTGCCAGCTTTTTCTGACGACTCTTGCTGCTTTACCTGTTTAATTCTTACTGCATGGGTTTTTTTCCTTCCCTTTCAGTGTCAAGGTCTCAAATTATTTTCCTTCTAATTCTGCTTGTGAGCATTTCACTACTGTATTTTATTTTAAAAGTCCACATGAAGTAACAGTCTATGGTTCACAGAATGTGCATTCTATTTCTAGCTCTCCCACTGGCCTGCTGTGTGATGTGAGACCTGTGATCCTATTTTCTTCTGTAAAACGAGAGTATGGTCCACCTTTCTCCTGGAGTCATAGATCTCTGTCGACATTATAGCGGTAGGACAAAAAAATGAAAACAGAGCTCACAGAATCAGAGTTCTTTGGAAAATCCAATAGACTAAATCCAAGAGGTTAAAAAACCAAGATTTTAAGAGTTGCAAACTCATATTTTTCTTATATTAATGTAAGACCTGATTTGAACTAATTAAACATTTTTAATAATTCTAGATTTTCTGCTGACTTTTCTAGCTATTTAATTGCTTTTGTGAGCCAAAAAAAAAAAAGATTATTCCTTTAGCTAATCATATCTCTTAATTGTTTTCTCCAGGTGTATAGTAAGCCTGTGCATAGTACCCAATAGAGTACACCTTTGACTTGGTCTATATCTCCATGGTTCAGACCTTTTTTCAGAAAATTATGACATTCTTTATTGTTATTATATTCTTTATTAGCTAATATTGCCCTACATAAAAATTCTAAAGCAAGTAGAGACAACAGCAAGTTGCAAACCCAGAAAATACGTGGTTTATTTTTTCTTCCTCCAGAGCTACTGCAAAATGCCATTCTAACTGCTGGAGTCTGTTTAGGAATACAAGCACCTTTAGTATTAGAAAGTTATAGTGTTAAAGGTGTTACTTTAACACCCCCTCGCTTAGATGGAAGAGTCCAGTGTGAAATCCATTAAACCCACTTTATATGACTGAGCAACATCCCAGCATGATTTTTTTTTTGTTTGCATTGGTTTTATTTTCTTTCCTTAACCAACCCCCTTGGAAGTCAGAAAACAAATGCATACTGATACCATCTGAACCAGAAGCAGGCATAACCACTCAAAACTTAATTTCTTTAAGCCTTGGAAAACTAGGGAGCGTATTTGCATTCTCTGGATAAAGGGTTACCATGCACAACCTCACAAAGTGCAGAGTGAGGCCTGCTTGTTCACATAAATAAGACAGAAAACAGGCAAACAAATACTCTCTTTGTGGTACATTTTTCTCTGAACCTCTATGAAATATTTGCTGCTTTAACTCTCAATGGGGAAATTAAGACATCAGTCTTAATTTTTTGTTTGTTTTGGCACAGAGGCTCAAAGAAAAAAGTCAGTTTTGAGCAAGTGGCTCTCATAAGTATGCACTTGGACATACTGCTTTGATTAAATTACCAGTTAGTTCACACAGGTCAAGGCTTTTTTTGATGTCTGGGAGGGTCTTGGCATCCCACTGATTATAAGGTTGTGTCAGGATACCTAGACTCTCATTTGGCTGTGTTTTGCTTTGGATTTTCTTTCCTGCTCAGCAATAATTGATTTAAAATTTTCTTTTGGTCACATAAAGATTTAGCACTGCTAAAGGCCAGAACTTTCAGTTTGACCTGATCACAGTGATATCTAACACACAGTGATTCTTCACATCTCTGAAACAATGGTATTATTTCTGCAGTACGGGTAAGGACTTAAAGCAGAGGCAGAAAATTGCTAACTTTTTCAGCTATACTTATGTAACCTGAGAAATTTTAGAGCACCTCCTGCTCCTCTTTTTACAAGCAAGTGTTCGGTTTTGAGAGTTCAGATGTTTTAAAAATAAGGTCCTTTGTGCTGAGCAATGTTATGCAGAAAGCTTGGGATAAAACAGTTTTCTGGCTAGTGCAGTAGTCACAGGACCACCCTTTCTTAAAATGTAAGACTGCGAAGGATCTGAGGTATCAGTGCAACTTTCCACAGTAGATTATCTCATTATGTAATCTCTTGCATAAAATTATTTCCTTTCATCTTGAAACTGGGCACTTATCTCTTCCCTTTCCAAATTCCTTTCTGACTTCCATAGAAGATCCTGGGTAGCAGATGTGTTCTGATCTAGACCTCTCCTTCCTGTGATTGTTAGCACCATGCTGGTTTGTGGTCTAGGTCTTAACTAATACCCACCTGAATTTTTTTCTTGTTGCCTTCATCCTAAAAGTTTTCTTACTGGTGTTTGATCTCCTTGAGTATATGCAGAGAATACCACAGCTAACCAAATTCCCAAGCTCTTTCTGCCTTTCCTTACGGTGTAGAATTTAAATTCCTTTGATTTTAAGTAATGAGTTTTCTCTGGGCCACTTTTTTTAGATTTCATGTTCTTTGAATAAGGGTAGACAGAATTTTGCACAGATGTGCTTAAGCCCATACCTTACACCGTATTCAATTAATACCTTATGTCTTTACTGAAAATACCTTGCCAGAGACAGCCTATGTTCACACTAAACATCTTTTATGTGGCTCAGCTCACGCTGTGGTTGGCTATGACAGCCAAATTTTTCTCTTTCACTGTCATTGTTGACTAATGAGTCCTTCAAGACAGGTGTATTTATTAATCCTTAATAATGAGATCCTGCATGTATTACCTATTTTCAACTGTTATTGTGCTTACAGCTTCAAGTGCAGTATTTTGATTTGTGTGAGAAAGTTTCTGATTTTTTATATATTGATTGCTTAATTGTGATTGTTTTTAAACTTGGTTCATTTTCTCGACATTTTAGATTCCTAAATTGCAAATTTATGAGCCCAATTATAAAACCTGTATTTGGGATTTTTAGAATTCAAATATGTTTTGTACAGTCATTCCATGAAGTACAGTGCTCAATTTCTGTCTGCTTAAAGGTCATTAAAGATATGCACAGAATTGGGTGTCCTGTGTTGCATATATTCTTTCTAACATAAATCAGGATTTTTTGATTCTGCTTTTTTTTTTGGTAAAGACAATTATATACGTAAAAATGAGACTTTTGTCAAAAGTTTTAGTCTAAATCTCTCTTAAACCATAGATTTAGAAGTCTTCTGGCACTTGTTCTGCTTTTGATAACCATCCCATAGTATCAGGAACCTGGACCACTGTGTGCATTCATTTGTTCCTTATTTTATTGCATTTTTGAAGTGCATTCAATGTAATAGCTCTATTTTATTCATCCCAAGCACAGAATCTAAGATATTCATCCTGGGAGTAGGTAGGAAAATGGATAAAATAAAACATTTGTCATAATGGAAATCTGGGCTCTGTTTCCAACTGTGCTAGAACTGACCTTATCCAACATCAGTGCCCCAAACACTTATCTCATAACTGAGGGGGCTGTGGCTTGTCTACCACTTCAAATGAAGTCAGGAGATTTTGCTGAGGAATGGAAACAGAACCTATTAAATATTGCAAGAGATTAAAGAGGTCAAACAAACACATACCTCAACCAAGTACTAAGGGTGTTTTGACATCCGTTGGTACAAAAAAAGCAGAAATGACAAGGTGCGTAAAAATTCTCTTGTAACTTTTCCCTCCTATTCTTGCGAACATGTATTTTAGCAATGGTCCTGATTCATTAGGCAATTACACACATCATGGAGACGTTCTCTAGAACTAAACAAATTCTCAAGTACCTCACCAAACACTGCCTATAAACTTGGTAAATCTTGTTTTCCGCTTTGGCTGGGTTTTTAGTGCCACTTTTGAACACAGGAATGTTTTTCTCCTAGCCAGGGGGAACTTCAGAAATGATGGGGTTTCATTGCACGACAGCCAGAATCCCATTAGGATGTAGCAATGCTTCAGGTTCTTACAAATGTCTCATGAGATCTGTAGGAGCAAAAGTGGTAAGCGTCAGTGTCACCCTTTTAAAGACAGACTAAACTGATATATGAAGAGATTACACTTCTCTGTTCTACAGAATAAGGTAGAAGCAGGCAGAGGAGCCTTTTCAATCATCAGTGCTGTAGGCAATAGAGCAGTAGTGTGTGTCATTTCCCTTTATAATAAAAGTGATTTACTGAAAGAATTTTACAGTTAAATTTACAATTGGAAATAGCAAATTTCTGCCTTACAATGCTGCCTTCTATCATCTGCAGAATAATTCTCATTATGGGATGCTCATTTGTATCTTAAACTTTTAAGGACAGTTAGGCAATAAAACAAGAGCCCAAGGAAAACTGCTGAAATACCCCATTCCAGAATACATACACATTCAATAAAAGTGAGTTACGTTAAAAGAAATTAGTTCTGGTAGAATAGAAGAAATGGCCTTTACTTTCTCAATAATTCTGTACAAATGGCCAAGTGAGGGTCATGACATTTTATTTATGTGGTGTTCATTCTGACTTACAATAGCACACAAATGTTTAGGGTGCGAAGCGTTAGGGTTACATGGTGTAACTAATTTTTCATGGGTGTGCAGTAGTGTTGTGCTTAATCTTTGACCAAGCATTGTATGATCATAAAGTAACTCATTGAATCTATTGCTCAAGTTTCTCCAGTTGCTTATTTGCAGAAGGAAGAGATTATTTATTGTGCACCAACTGTTGCAGCAGTTACATTTTTATTGGAGTGGGCAGAGGGATTTAGAAAGCTATAGCCCAATCGTATTTTCTGTTAGCACCATCTGGAACTGCATGTATTCTTTGCCACATGGTGCAAGAGACAAGGTAAGCATCCCTTCTTTGTCAGCATCCTGGGTGTATCCACTCTTTTTTCAGTGGAGCTGTCTTTAATAGGAGCAAAGAAAGCACAAAACCCAGTAATGACAGGATAATGGAAAGCACAGAAAACTTCTTTGATTATGACAGAGAGGTGAGGCAGTTATCTATATGACTTTTTCTGTTATACTCCATTTCTTGTCACAAACACCACTCTGAAGCTTTTTAACCAGATCCCCCTCAAAGAGACATGATTTTGCAGTACGAAATGCTCTGGTATCTGTCTAAGCATGAAACATCGGGAACCTGGGATTCTGAAAGGATCTATGAATTCAAAAGGAACAAACAACTCTGAGCCCCCCCCATATGCACTAGTGTCAAAAAGAAGTAATGCACAGAGGCACAGAAAATTAAAGGAGGGAAGTGATCTTACTTCTGTGTATGGCTTTGGTGATAGAAAACTTCATCTGGTTCTCTTTTCCAAATTTTAATATGGATTTTTAAAAAAATAGTATGGAATACAGTAATAAATCTTACATGTTCTTAGGATCATAGAAATTGTTTCACAATGGGGATTTTGTAGCTTTTTTTGCTTAGTTTATCAAGAGAAATAAACTTGCTGAAGTTAGGCTGAGCAAGAACTTGTGCAGAGATAAAATAACAGGTACAAAGGAGGTGGCCCAAAGGCATATCAAAGCAAATAGCTAGAAGTTAGAGATTGAACAGGAAATAAATGCACATTTCAGCTAGGTAGGTTTAATGGTGGAATATAATTGATCCTTCTTGATCTTAGGATTTATATAACCCCAAAAGGAAATAATAAACTGAGGAGGAAGAAAGCACAGTTGCAAATTTATACCCCGTTTTTACTACTTACGTAAATGTATGACATATGGCATCATGCTCAATACGGAAAGGGGAGGGAATAAGGAGGAAGAGGGCAGCATTTGCAGTAAAGGCATTTGTCTTCCCAAGTCAGTGGCACATGTGATGGGGCCCTACTCTCCTGGAGATGGCTGAACACCTGCCTGCCCATGGGAAGTGGTGAATTAATTCCTTGTTTTTCTTTACCTGTGTGGGTGGCTTTTGCTTTCCCTATTAAACTCTCTTTATCTCAACCCACAAGTTCTCCAGCTTTTACCCTTCCAATTCTCTTCCCAACCCCCCTGGTGGGGATGTGAGTGAGAGGATTCCTGGGGCTTGGTTGGTGTCTGGAGCTGAACCATGACAATAATATAATTAAATATCAAACTTCTAGGTCATAAAAAACAAATTATGAGGAATGCAGGAAACCACAAACTGAGTAATGAGCTTGCCATATGACTGAAGTTCTACATCAAGTTAGGGAACTGTCTTAGTACTTTACATCTTAATTAGATGTTTCTGGTATATTGATTGTACAGTGCTTTCATGGGATCATGGATGTGTACCTATATAACTTTAGATCTGGAATTTATGCTTTTAGTGTAGCATTGTCTAGATCCAGAAGAATATTTAAAATAAAAGTCTGAAATGTTCCTTATCCAATGACACTCTATGTGGTCTATGGCATGGATATTTCAATTTTGAAAGCACACTATTTTGGAATTATCAAAAAATATGGTGACAGTAAAGGTCTTTCAGTGGCTTAATTGGTGCCCAACAAGGAAATTATTTCCTACACCTTCATTAATATTACATTGAAAGCCCTTATTAAAGTGAAAAGTTGAAATAGGAAGTAGTCCAAAGTGAACAACTGGGACTGTGTTCGTTATGGCTGCCAAATGACAGACTAATCCTGCTTATGAAAACCTTTTTTTGGCGCGATAGAGACAAAAAGTGCAATAATTGTCATCTTTAGCTATGATGGAGAGACTTTTGTATTTATATGATTAGATAATGGACTGTCAGATAAACCTAAACTTACCAGAATCAGTATAAATCAATGTTTAAAAGATATCAGACTGTAGGGTATAGCCAGGAAAGCTGTATGAAATCTGTAAAGGTGGAAACATTCCCTCTTGTACCTAAGCGTTCCTTGACCTCAGCAAATGTACTGGCATTTTTGGCATTAATGGTGATTTTGTTTTATATTGTGTGGTGGAATAGGCATTGCTAGGTTAATGGTTGTACTCAAGTAACTTAAAGGCCTTTTTCAACCTTGACTCTGTGATTCTATTCTACAAATAAGATTTTCTTATTATTTTTAATATATTAGCACCCTTTACTTTCTTTCTTCTGCTTCAAATACTTGATAAATCAACTTCATAATTGCTCTTGTACACATTGGTGTCCAGCTAGGAAAAAGTTAGTGAAACTGAAACGGAGATGCATGTTACGGAGATGCAGCAGCAGTATTTCAAAATCTTCTAGCTTTTGGATGAGATGATAAGCAATGTGATGGGAAATAAGCTCTTTGATTACGCATTCCTGGATGTTCTGTGTTACTGAAATTAATCTTGATTTTACTTTAAAGTGTGAAAGGACACAGAGTCTGTTTACTCCAGCTCATTGCTTGGATTGTGTCATTTGTAAGTTTCTCAGTAACAGATGTGCAATAGCACTCAGTGTACTAAGTGTGCTAAGCATATCTACTCTATTGGTAACTGCTAGCACTGTTAAAGTCTTTGAAGTATAAACTATAACTTATAGAAAACTAAGCTATATTTAATTTGCAGTAAGGAATGATCTCAGACATCTTACTGTGTGACTGAGACATATGTTTCAAGTGCATTTTGTTTATAAATATGCTGTGATAATGTGCCATCTACTTGCAAATGGTGATTACTGCTTACACTTTAAGCTACGATAGTCACGGCAACCTGAAGGGAAGAGGTTGCAGAACAGAGGCTGGGAAAAAAAGATACATTGTTGCAAAACATATTTGGGATGGGTCTTTGACTAAAGGACACAAGGGTAGAATTATAAAAGATTTATTTCAAGATCATGAGATGCCCCCTGCCAGCACCATATGGGAAGGATGGTATTTCTAGGAATTTTTGAGGAGTTTATACATAGCTGAAATAAACTGTTAAACATGATTATCCAATAGTATACAGACATCCTTTGGTCCTCTCCAATCACATTTGCTTCCTTTGAAGTATTCTTTGGCAACCTGGTGCAGTCTGGTTGTTAATACATGAACTTCTGAGGTCCAGATGTTTCCTTTCACTTACCAAAGGAAGGAATTTGAGGGTTTTTTTGTCTTCTTAGGGTATCCTGCTTATGTCAGTTCTCAGGTTTGCTATTCAGCTGTCTAGGCCCAGCAGATAACTCTTTTGTCACATACATTATCTGAAACTTACCCAGTGTTTCAGATAAGTAGGTTTATTTATGGGCTTGTAGATTTCTGTAAACTAATTTTACAGGAGGGTCGCAGGAAATATTTAAGAAAAATGAGTCTGTACATACCATTCTGTAGTATACAATGTGTGAGAATTCCTAAAAAATATTTTTCACTTTTTGTGGATGGATAAAATGTACTATTTTATGAACAAACAACTAGAAGTGAACCCACTTTTTGAAGGCATTCCTCACTGGCAGAAAGCAGTGGCTTGCACAAAGAGCTCCCAGAGCACATTATTCTGCTACCAGATGGCAATCAATAGTACTTTGGTCCAGCTGTGTGGTGTAGTAGTCACAGTCTCTAAATTGCATAGGCACAGAGATGTCCTTCTGCACTGGTCAGCCCAGTGAATCTCAGATGCACAGATCTGCTTTATCCCAGTGGTACTTTCACAGACAAGTTTGAAGGTTGCATTCATTAAGTTTCATTATTGCGGAAAAGAACCAAACCAACATAGTGACACTGCCATGCCATTAGAAGATGAAGAGGGAGCTTTTGTAGGTTGCAATCAGAATTTTTCATCCCATCTCAGTAATTTCTATTACTTGAAAGTTTCTGTTGCTGCTAAACCAGATGTGGAAATACAGACCTGTTGATATTCACATTCTTTCGAAAGGTGAAATATTTAGCTAATCCTCCAGTATTGCTTTGTATGAAAACTATGCAACAGATATGATTCTGTCTGAGTCTGGATAGACTGAACTGTGTGAGCTGGATATACAAAGAGCAAAATTAGATTGAACAACTGATTGCAGTCAGAGACAGTCTGATTAGCAGAAACAAAGAACAGCTGTACTGCTTTAACTAACATCAGAACACAGAGCAAATAATTAAAATTTTTTTTGGCTAAGCTTACATGGGATTGCCTTTTAAAAAAAAACAGCTTTATTTTTTTCTTTTTTGAAAGTAGTTTTATAAAGTAACAGGATGTAAATATCATGCTTTCCATTTGTCAGCCTTTCAGTCCTCATCTTAAATCTTCTGAAATTGATGGAAAATTTATACTAAATATAGCATTGGTGGATTTTTTAAAGAGGCTTCATTTTTTTAGCATTTTATTAGGATAAGTGGCTGGCTAGAGGAAACCAGTAAGTGTATTCATGATAGAAAAATATACGACATGAGTTTTTAACCTGGATTTTATAACAAAGCCTCTAGCCATGAAGAGAGATTTTTGAATTTTTGTACTACAAGGAGTTTCAGCTGGATCTCACTTATTTTATTCTGACCTTTCCTTTTACTCTTCCTTGCTGACTGTATCTGTTAATCTTACTGTCTTTGGAATATGTATGTTGCTGTCACATCATTTTGCCAGGTAATAAGTTATGAAATTTTATTTTATTGTCCCTTTAACATTGTTAAATTAACAGCAAACTCCCTTCTCCAGGAGTGACTTCTTTCTGTACTGTAGCTTTTGTGTGCCTGTACTTTGTCTTCTTCTTTTTTTTTTTAATATCAATAGATCCTAAATTTATTGTAAGATTCGAAGGATGGATCTGTTCCAGATGTCACACACAGATACCTCCTGTAAACTTTGTCTCTTGTTTTGCTAAGAGCATTAATGTCATGTAAGTAGCGATGTTGATGGGACTGATATTCCAGCATCTGCTGTCCACCATTATTCCTTTTCTGTTTGCTGTGATTAATCCTGCACACTTGCATATTGCTTGCTCAGTCAGGTGAAGTCTCTGCAGTTGATGGTGGTTGTCTGGTTTAAACAAATCTGTTGCAATTAGCATACACATCTGTCAGCAACATTTCCTTTGCTGTTGAGAAAACACCTCATCCTCTAAAAGAATGAAAAGGTTCATTAGAAGCACCGTGCTTTGAAGTAATAATGCTCAATGATACATTCTATTATGAACCATAACATTAAACAAGGCAGAGTTGAAGATGCATTTTTCTTGTGAAAATTTATAGCATCCCAAGCCCTACTTACACATTTCTTGACCTGATTATTTGGCTGACTTTGACATGGATGATCAGAATTTTGCTTAACAACATGTCTTGCAATCAAGAAGCAAAATCAGTGAAAAAGCTGAATACTTCAGTATTTTTTTTTCTAATTAGGAAACAGAGGAAAATTAAGATTTGTAAGGAAGGTGTATAAGAATTTGTCCACCTCTTCTGCTCAGCTAGTCAGCCTGCAGTATAAATGAGACAAAGAATTGTTTTGCAGGTGTCTGTTACGCAAAATTAATCATAAACCCTCTGATGGTCAGTTTGTGATTTTCAGGTGTTTTGAAGATGAAGTTGAAGGTGAATTCACCTAATTTGAAGGTGTTTTTTGAAAACTGTATGTTGTAGATTCTTACCTATGGATTATCCTCTTCCAACATCCTCCCTAATTTTTAACCGAGTATTCACAGATTTTCATTTGGTATTCCCCTCTGTGTCAATAGAATTTGAAGGTGCTTAGCATGATTTGCCATGCTGTTGCCAAGAGATAGGCAGCAAATGCAGCAAACCTTTAGTACCACATTTTCTTCTGTTCAGTTTCAGCTGCTTTCAAATACAGAACCAAGACTTGCAGATGAAGTATTAAAGGCAGCTTTTTATCCCCTTGGACAGTCTCATTAACTGTGCAGATTATGCAGGTGAAAATTAATTTTGGACATTTTGGACGTTTGTAGGATCAAGACAACAAATTGCAACTCATGAATTTATTTGTAAAAAATAATTGCTTGCTTACCATGAGAGAGTAAGAAGAGAAATTGTCAAAAGGAATCATGTCTTGTTTACCCTCTCAGATGGATAATTTTTTATAGTATCTCCTAAACAGAAAGAATATTCTTCAAACTCTGAGTTCTGTTTCCTCTGAGATTCTGACCTCATTTATTCCCCTAGGATAGGAACAAGAGAGAGGACTGGGATGCTTCACCCTGAGAATAAGTCTTGTGCCTCTGACATCAATATTCTAAGAATGGACTCAAAAGAACAGTAATCTTCCAAAAGAAAAGAAAAATGGGGAAAAGTATGTCCAAAATACACGAACTCCATATTAATTTTAAAGAACCTACGTGCTGCTCTGAAAGTATCTTCTCGAACTACTCTGACCTTCCTTCTATGGGGATGTCAGAGTAAGAACAGCCATGTTAGTGTAACAGTATTTCTTCTCTCAAGATGTGCTTTATTTCAGTTTCTGTTTTCAATTCTAGATAATGCCTTGTAGTCTTTGACAGATCAAGTTGTGATTTCCTAAACTCAGAAAAAAAAAAGGTTGATGGTGTGATGTACAAAACCAGTCCTTTTGTCTTTTCATAAAAACTCAGTTTGCATTCAGTTTTTTCATACAAACTCAGCCTGCTCATGCCTATACTAAAGATTGAGATGGAATACACCATCCTTCCTACTCATTCTCATTTCATCTTACTCCTTATAACAAGCACTCCTTAGCTAAATTATGCAGGAATACTTAGTAGATCCCTTTATCCTTCTGTGTGGCACTCCATACAAAAACTTGCAGGAAAAGTATACTGCTGTTGATTCACACAGGCTCCTGCAATGATGAGTGTGAGGAAACAAATTTTAACAATGATTTTGACAGCAATGCCAACAATTTGTCACTACCATTTATCTGATCATGTTGTTCTCTCCTAGTGATATCATCTCTTGGGAAAATAGCTCTAGACAGGTCACTAGAAGTCAATATAAGAGTTATAAGGGAAGAATGTGAGCAAGCAAAGAGACATTCCTTGCCATTTCCTGTCTCTCAGCTCCAATTCTGCCTGTTAGAATTGGTCATCTCCAAATCCTGTTCAAAATAATGTTTGGTGAGTTTTTTTGCACATAATACTGTGATAATAAGAGGACTTCTTTCTATTATGGCACTTTCAGTATCATTTGATTAGAAAATAGGGGATTTTTTAGTACTCTGAAGTCATATCTTGTTATTTAACCCCCAAAGTACAACAACAACAAACCCAAACCAACTAATAGACATTATTCTTATTTTTTAATGTAGTTGTGTACAGGTAGGGCACGGTGGAACATAAACGTTAGTAATTGCTATTACAAAGGTCTGACAAGGATCAGCAGACTGAGTTTTGTCAGTTTTTCCCTTGCTGAAGTTGTCACCATCATTAGGTGCAGTCAGGTGTTCTGGAAATTCCCTTGCTGTCCAGGTCTATTTTGAATCAAGGCTGTATGCTAATTTTTTTTTATTCTTGCACAACTCTTTCATATATTTCTTCTTCTCTTGCTGTTTTTGTGACTAAGCAAGCCTTTCTCCCTGTGCTGGTTCCAGATCTGCAGGTATAATGGAACAGATGGAATAAGCCAGAGGTCAGTGCAGCAGAAAATCACTGCTTCATGTTATGGTAGTGAGTAAAAAGGTTAATGGTTTATGGTTGCCTCTTCTTGTGTGTTTCATAGTAGCAAGGTTGTAGAAAACATGCTCTAATCTGTATAACATCTTGAGTCAGAGCTCATGGAAGTTGAGAGGAATCTTCCCACTGATTTAAATAACTTTGTAGGAAGCCTTACGTTTAAGTTAGTCATGATGCGAATGTTTTACAAACACTTAACCTGTCTTACATAATTAAACATATTTTTATTCATAATTATCCTTTTTATGTCCCCTGTCCTTCAGGATAAGGAACCTCTGTGCTCTGTTCCAAGAAACCCTCCTATTGCATTCAACTACTTTGTAGAGTTGTACCAAGTGATGCATTAGCCACAGATAAAATACTGTGCAACTTTTGATTCAGTCGCTAGCAAAATTCCCAGAGGATTTTTTTTTTTTTTTTTTTTACCTAAGCATTATCTGTCTATAATGGTTTTTTCCAGTATGTATTTTGTTTTAAATATTCATCTTGGTCTGAATAAACAGCTCAGAACGGCTCGGCTGCACATAAAATTAAATACAAAACTTTTCTTTAAGTTCCATTTTCAATTCATAACATGGCTCAAGCTATCAATTAAAATTATTTTTGTGTGCCTACGGAAGGTTATGAGAAGTTCCATAACTGTCTTTAGTGCACCTATTAATATTCCAATACATAATTGGAGCTCTGCTGAGCCTTGGAGCTGACAGCAGCTAGTCAACATACTTCTTGCATTCTGACACTTTCACCAGCTCTTAGAAAACATACTTATCTAATTATAAAAATACCAATTGTCTGCTGGTGCAGATATGAGCATTAAGGGAAGGACTAGTGCCAATTACTTATTCCAGTTCTGTAATAATGAGCAGAATGACTGACTCGATTAATCAGTTCATTTGATTTCCTGATTTGTTGTGTCTTCTGGTCTTGTCTTTGGAGCAAAGAACAAAAAATAATGACAACTTTTCATCTAGATGTTGTATTAGGATGTTTTATAGGAGACTTAACAATCCCAAATTTATTTAGTGTTCCATGCTTAAAAGAAAGCTGTGAAATCTAATAGCACTGTGCTTTGCCATTTATAGCAAAGATGGTATATCAGGTTCAGGTATGTTAACAGTTGCAGTTTTTTCCAACTTTTTACTTTTACTGAAGTTGCCAGCTTGTAAAGATTTAGTTGCTTTCCCCAGTTCTCTGAAATGAAATCAGTTATTTAAAATCTCTCATGTACTTTGTGATTCAGAGCTCATAATAAGGTAACAGTAAGTCTGGAACAAGATTCTGCTGTTGCTCCAAAGAGCTTGGCCTGAGTTTCTGTTCTGCTCTTTGCAATCATTTAGAATCATTCAGAAATGCTATGGAGTCAGAATGATAGCAACAGCACCTTTTGTTGCAGTGAAAAACTGGGTGATACACATATTTTAAATAAGGACTGAGGCAGTTTATTGTTTTATTAGACATCTAGTTAATGAAAAATCAGCGAACTGCATCTTAAGTATCAGTATTAGTAATGCAATAGATAAACCACAATAATAGGTATTTTAAAATATTAAAGTACAGGTACAATTTTTTAAACACCCTTCTGTACTGAATCCTGGGAAGTTCTGTCCCTGCCCCATGTCGGCCTAGCCCCACTGTCATGCAGCTTCCCCTATTTACACAAGATTCGTGTTGGAGGTGTTGTTATTCCAACTTTCTGTGAACCTCAGCCACTTCCCACAGTCCCTTGGCACACATATTGGTGAAAGCACAAAACAGGTGCTCTTGTGTACCCCTGACATGTGGGTCCCTGCTAGTTCTACTTCGTATTGCCTGTCCATGATCTGAGTGCAGGCTCCTCACAGCACACACCCTTGTGGAGAATACAATGGAGATATTTTCTGACACAAAAGCAAATTTTGACTACTGCTTTGTTCATGTGTTGCAAACATTCATGCTGCTTTGGTAACTATTTACACTTACACTATTACCTTGCCAGACATTGTTATCCAGACCATGTTACTGAAGAATTCTAGGAGGGGACTGTACAGATTCACCCACTACTTGCTTTGGAATATGTGGTAGGGATCTAATGTGTTGGCAGCTATAGAAGAATCTGCTGTTCAATTATTTTTGTCAGAGTCCAATTGTAGGACCAGGGACACTATGTATTGATTTGAGAATAAGGTAATATACTTGTTGGTTGCTAATTTTTTAACAACTCCAGTTGCAGAATTTTGAGCCCATTCCCACTGGCACATTCAGGTTCCCTTTTGGGCTTACTGCCCTCCTTCATTTTGTACTTCCTTTTGCTGATTTTATTGAATGGCGCTTCTGTTCCTGCAAAGCCAGGAATCAGGTCACTGTACTACACAGAGGTGTTATTTCTAGCAGCATAGTATACTTTGGACCATGCTGAGTTGCTAATCCTGCTGCTTACATGTAGTCAGTGGTAATAGTGTCACATAACAAATCATTAGCATGAAACATTCTTGGAATCTTTCATCCAGATTTCAGCATCACCTGTCAATCATAGGTGTTTTAAAAGTAGATGAACATTTTCCAGTCCAGTTATTTTTTCAACATCCTTATCAGGTGTGACATTTTGCTGTTGAAGTGATAATCTGTGTTTGCATTTATCTCATTAGTAGTATATGTGTACAAGCATTCATATCCATTTCTAGCCCTTGTAGTGCCTACAGGCACATTTTCATATTTTATTTCTTTCCTGTGAAGTATGCATGGTATAAAATGTCAGGGTGCAGCTCTAAATCCTCCAACGTGTTTCCGTCTTCTAGATAATTTTAAGTATTAACTCTATGCCTTACACAGGCACTGGCATACTCTTCTACATGTTTTGTCCTATTATTTCTTATTTAGGGAAATTTTATACTTATTGATGTTTACTTCAGGTGGGAAGTTGTTCATGTTTTTGTTAGTTTTAATTTTTTTTTTTAATTTTTATTTTGATTCTGTGTTTTCCCTGGAGCTGGCAAGATCCAGGGTGTGCTTTTCAATCATCGTGAACCATAGGCACTCTTCCTGGAAATGATGAAACTCAGTGCATGGTCTAAGATAGGTCACAAGAAGACAACATAACACCTGGCTTAGTGACTTGGCAAATAAAAGGTCTTTTCTGTTCTGGGATAAAGGGGGGGGTGTCTCATACCACTTTGTTGAATGATTTTAGAACGCACCCTGACCTTTTCTGGCAGATAAATACATGGCAATTTTCTGTGAATTTGGCATCCAACCTCCTTATTGTCAAACTGACTCCTTGACCTGTAGCAATAGTGTAAACTACAGATTTACTTGGCCACCTAGGAACCAGCTCATGCACTCTGGAAGATCTTTCTTGTGGAATTTTGATCTCATGACACATCTGTGTTAGGGTTGAACTGTTTTCTTTGGGGCTTCTCTGTGAATGGAGAGAAAAGTCTGAAATTCTGTAGATGTGCTTAGGGAGGGTGAGAGATTAGAACATTGTTAGAACTGTTCATCATATAATTGCAGAAGACTATGAACAATCTGCACCTCACATAGAATTTGATTAACACCAAGCATTGCGGTCCTAATCAATGAGGCTGGTGATACAGGACATGCAGAGTGATACAGGACTGCCTACAGATAGATGGCAGATTCCGTCAGAAATTCAAAAGAGATGCTTCATTCACTGACTACAATCCATGCTGTTAGGAAGAAGCATGTGATAGGTTCTGTAGAGAAAAGAGCATGACCTAATCATTCAGATGCCCTATTTAATAAGAAATAATGGGGACTGAGAATTTAGATCTCATCCATTCATCAAGTGTAAGCTAGAACAAATTTATAGATATGAATATAGAAATATAAATACCTAGACACATGCAAACATTTTCCCATTCATTTCTATCTACTAAAGCTTATCAAAACGAGTAATTATGCAATAACATAAGCTTCAGAAGGAAAGGATACACTCTGGGGTTTTATTGTTGCTGTTGTTTGTGGTTTGGAGTTTTTGTTGGTTGGTTGGTTGGTTAGGTTTTTTTCCCCCTTAGGTATGTGCTTTTAAAATTGGTACAAAGCAGAATCCTTAAATGAATGCTTGCAAGAACAGAACTCTTGGTTGTTTCGCTGTGGTGATATTTACTGAGAGGGAAACAGTCCTGGCCCATTCTTAATCTTCTCAGTAAGTTGTTCATGCAATCAAACTGTCTCTGCTGTTTTATGTTTGTACATAAAAACTGCCAGACAATATAATATTTGTCTGGAAGACTAGAACCATGAGTGTGCAGAAAATTTTTATTACTCTAGGAATATATGCATTTCAGAGTGGGAGTGATAGTTTTCTATCCCTCTAAGCCCCAAATGGATCTCTACAAGCTCAATTAAACTTCAGCAGAATTACTGAAAACCCACAGATGCTTCCTCTTGACTTTGTTGAGATTTGGTTCATGTTCAAAGGATAAAATGGACATATATTTCAGTTTTACTGCAGTTTCAGTTTATGTAGGGCAAATTAGGACTCTGGTAATACCCTTAGTAAACATATTTGTATGCCTGTGCCAATTGCAAAATATTGTTAATAAATATTTACTTAAGGTTGAATTTTCTATGTACTTATGTGGAATAAATCACACAGTAGAATAACATTTATTGCATGGAAAAACATTTTGAGTGATATATTTTGGAGTGGAAAAGAAAAGCCAGTTCTCCCTCTTTTTCTCCTGTATTTAACAACTTGTTAAGATTGTTGTTCAAAGCAAGTTTTGGTTGGCTGGTGTTTCATGCTTGAACTTAATGAGGAGATTAAGCTGCTGTGAGGAGAAAAGTTGTGCATATAAGGCTACGATTAATGTAATTCATGGCATTCTGAAATTGTTCCATTTATTTATTTACATAGAAAAATGACAGAAAGAAAACCACTTCAATTACTATTCTAGCACAGTTATGAGTCTTGTGCCCGAAGGAGTGCGAAGCATTAGGAAGTTAAACTTGAAAGAAACTATATGGACATTAATAAAGAAATCTGCCTGTAACAGGGAACCAAAGTCAGGCTGACAGTGTGAATAAACAAAGGCAAACTGGATGCACATGATTCTATGCTTCATTCATTACACTAGACAGTTCAATTACAATCTGAAAGATGTATAGACCAGTTAACGCAGTTGTTGTCCACTGACTTTGGAGATATTTGCAAATTGCCTCTTTTGTTTATGAACCTGTGTGGCAGAATCTTTAACATGTTAAGAATTTTAGGTCAAAATCATTTCACCACCTCCAGAAGAGTGACACTGTACGTATATCTGTACTTTCATTTGGGTCTTTGCGTAATTATCCTTTAAGATCTCTTGGATATAAAATGGAATTTCACTTCTCCAGGAAGATTAATGCTCTTAGTCTGTGGAAATATGATTTTTAATGCTTATATGCAAATGGAGAATTTAATGGCAAATATTCTTCTTTTCTCTCCAGAGTCCCTGTTTTCAAAATGCTTGTACTTTAGTCTTAAGTAAGTTATAATTTGTCCAGGAAATAATAAATCTGCTGTATTTTATGCATTTTGCAAAAAATTCACTTTCTGATACTTCTCGTGCATTCCTGGTGTGGTGTCATCAGCCTCTCTCCTTGTCAGGGCAGGCCTCTGCATTCATTCTCTGGGAACCCAGCTTCTCAATGCAACTGATTGGTTCAGTCAGGTCTTGCCCAGGTTAGAGGGTGTGTTTCTTTAGGAGGGCTGCATTTTCAAAGAAGTGGCGTTAAACTCTTCACATTTCATCCTTGAGCCGTAACCCCGTCCCACTACTTGGCCTGCTCCTCAGAAATCCCCTAACTCCCTGATCAGAAAAGAGCTCTTTTGCCCCGCCTTCTTCTTTCTCCACCCATGACCACATGACTCCTTGTGCACCAAATTAAAAGTGATTCAGTGTTCTGCAGTAACTGCAGTTAGTGAAATTCCCCTTTGTCTTTACTGATAAAGGTAGATTACATGTATGGGCTAAATAAATAATAATAAAAAAAAGAACATTTTCTTGGCACTTGGGTTGCTTAGGTTTTTTTAATATAGACTAGTTTGTTGTCATGGTAGATCAATAACCCTGTTTCTGGTAAGATCTAAAATTCTGAGAAAACTTCAGTGACTGAAGTCAGAGAGTTGCTTTTAAATGCTGAAAATGTAAGAATCTGATAAAGGATAAAAACCTTCTATGATTGATATGGGCATTTAGTATAAGAACTCAGCTTTCAAAGTGAATTAGTCTGAAAAATGATGACAATGAAACAGTCTTCTCATATAACTATACTATTTTTGCAGCAGCCTTAATTCCTTATTCACCAATAACTGTTCCAGAACTAAATACCCAGCTAGCTCTGGGCAAATAAGAATGCATTAGCTTTTGGAATTGATCTCGGATGAATTTAACACTGGAGAGTTGTAACTAACTATACCATATGCATTGAGCATCTACTCGGTAGCTGGATTAGAGTGATCCGTTTTCAGCTTGTGAGATAGTTTTTTGGATGTCTTGTTTCTCACTGGAAAGAGCTTATTTTAATTATGAAGTTATGCATTTATTCCTATGAAGTTTCAATTCCTGAAAAAGAGCAATCTGAAAGAAACTTTGTCCACAGCAGGCTAGGGAGATGAATGGTGACTTGTAATAAATTGTTTTCTTTTTTCTTTAGTTTTTTCTAGGAAGTTTTCATTTTCTTCTGGAGCTTGTGAAAACCAGGCCCCTTGAAAGAAAAGTTTAACTTTAATAGTTTAACTTTTGGCATTATTTCAGCTCTGTTTTCAATGAGATTGAGAGTTTTTTAAAGAGGTTATGGGACTTGGAGGTACCAATAGGCATTTTATAGAACTAATATCTAGTAGGACACTTGCAGCTCAAATTCTCTACCTGCAATTTCAGTGTTTCGTGATTTTCTAAATCTGCTATTACACAGAGAATCTATTCTCATTCTCCACAGAACTTAATCTGGGCTAGTTAATATGGTGGAAATTCCCAGAGTTAGCTACCCTAAGTCTGCTAATAATTTTTGTGGGATATTCAAGGACCATGAGTGACTGAAATCCTCAGTGAAGTAGTTGCATAATCATTTTATTATGTTTGGAATAATGGGCAGCTACTACCATTATTAGGTTCATTTCAAAGAACAGATCTCCTCTCTTGAGGCAGGTAGAAAATTTCATTTTATCTCAGCAGCAGGATTCAGCTTTTCTATCACAGTGTTATGCTAATTTCAGTAGGTTAAAAAAAAAAAAATCTGCAAAGCAGATCTTCAGAACATCTCTTTGTTTGAGTTCTTTTCCCAAGTGGACAATAGTTCCAGAAGCTGACCTTTTAAAAACTAGAGGCAATCTATTTTGGTTTTTTAATATTTTTCATGACAGGTCTCTAGCTGAATATCTTTGTGTACATTATAAGCAAACAAAACAAAGTGTTCCTTACCTAGCTTAATTTATGATAGCTATTATCTGCAACTCCTCCAAAGTATGGTGTACCTTAAACTGCTTTCATAATAGGTGCTCATATTCTGTTAATTATGTTTTTTCTGTTTTGGGAAAATGTAAGAAATGGAGGTAAGCTTAAATCCCAGACAGGAAGAGGTTTATATGAACAAAAATAGAAAAACAAATAACTCTTTCTGGCTTTGCTGTAACATGTTTCTATCCTAATTCACAATTTGAAATAACAAGTAGGATAGTATTTCAGCTCTCTTAACATCATCATGGGAGGCAAATGTTGACAATAAAAAGAAAAAATCAGTGATCTGTGATTGCACATTATGTTAGTATTTCTGCAACACTAGGAAAAACACTTATTCCGTGAGATATAGAGGATTTTAACAATAAAACTTTTAAGCCTCTGGAGATGTTTAGCATGAGGATTTCTCCAGTCTGAATTCAAACTTTTTTTTTTTTTTTTTTTAACCAGTGATGTATTCTGAATTTTATATTGCAAAATACTTTCCTGTAGTCAGTATAAATTTTTCACATATAGAGTTACAGCAGCCAGTATTTCTTTTTCTGTTTTAACATATCAGTTGTGTTTCTGCTCAAATCCTAGGCTGAACTCTTAGAAACTTGGGTGAAAAATTTGGACACAAACCAAGACATAGAAGTTAGTGGCATTGACAGATTATTTCTTCCTTTCAATTTTCTATAGGCAGATATTCTCACTCATAAATCCTGAGTACTTCTGCAGCACTGACCATAAAATACTTTTCTCACATTTAAGAGAAATTGAAGGAGTGTAGGATTGAGTAAAGTGACTCATTCTGCAAAGAGGAGTAGCCAGGAAGCCAGGAAGTGGTGAGAAAACAAGACCCCTAACTTTTATTAGAATCCTGGTGTCTCTAATCTTTTCAATAAGCACTTGTGTTCTTCAGGTAAACAGTGCAGATGATAAGGCTCAGGTGCCAGAAATGCACAGATGATACTCACTTCTACCACCTCACTGTGAATAGTTCAGTGGCTGAAGCATGCACTTAAAATATTTGTATCTTGGTGAAGAACAGAAGGGTGAAGTACTGAAAAATCTGAAGTCACAGCACAGTCTTCTTTCTTTGAAGGCTTATATCTACAGATTAGTTCATGTTGTAAGAGGGCTTATGGGTGCCTTCCTGACCTAAACTCCCACAGAAACAGAATTGTCTGTGGGGTGTTTTGGAGTGAGCATGATCCTTTGTAGGTTACTCTCTGTTGGTTAACAATGGATACATTTACCATTGGAAATTTTTTGCCCTAACTGTTGGATAAGGACTGTGGTGTGAGCCTTTGGCTCTTCGTGCTTTGCTGCATTTCAGGGGTTCCTGACTTATATTCTGGTCCTGAAGCCAGGCCCCTAACAGTAAGTGAACTCTGCTTTTTTTCTGAAGGCTCATGGCAACAGTAGCTGTTTCTGTCATCTCTGGTTTCCCATGGAATTCCAAAATAAACTCTCTCATGCCTTCTTCAAATTAGTACCTGATTTTGGGATGTCAACTCCCAGTGACAATTTCTTTCTACCTGTGTACCCTTGACTACCCAGTGAAATTCCCACTGACTGGAAAAGGGGAAACATAACTGTCATGTTTAAAAAGGGATATGTGGAAGACCCAAGGAACTACTGGCCAGTCGGTCTTGCCTCAGTGCCTGGAAAAGTTATGGAGCAGATCATCCTAGAAACTATGCAAAAGCACATGGAAAATATGGAATGGATTGGTGACAGGCAAAATGACTTCACTGTGGGCAAATAGTGCCTGTCAAACCCTGTGGCCTTTTATGGTGGGGTTACAGAATTGGTATGAAGGAAGAGTGATTAATGTTATCTGCCTGGACTTGTGCAAAGCATATGGGTGTCCTCTACAACATCCTTGTCTCTGAGCTGGAGAGACATGGGTTTGACAGATGGATCACTGGATGGACGAGGAATTGGCTGGATGGTCACACTCAGAGTTGTGGTCAGTGGTTTGATGCCTAAGTGAAGACTTGTGATGAATGATGCTCCCTGGGGGCCAGTGCTGGGACTGGCACTGTTTAACATCTTTGTCGATGACATGGACAGTGGATCGAGTTCACCCCTCAGCAAGCTGGCCAAAGATATCCAGCTCTGTGGTGCAGTCAACATACTGGAAGGAAGGGATGCCATCTATAGGGACTGTAACAGCTTGAGAAGTGGGTCTGTGTGAACCTCCTGAAGTTCAAAAGGCCACATGTAAAGTCCTGCACCTCAGTCAGAGCAATCCCAAGCACAGATACAGACTGGGCAGAGAATGGATTGAGACTGGATGTGGAGGAAAGGACTTGGGGGTGCTGGTGGAGGAGAATCTCAGCATGACCCAAAAATGCATATTCACAGCCCAGAAAACCAACTGCATCCTGGGCTGCATCAAAAGCAGCACAGCCAGCTGGTCAAAGGAGGGGATTCTCCATCTCTGCTCTCATGAGACCCCACCTGGATTGTTGTGTTCAATACAGTACACCTGGAGTATTGTGTTCACTTCTGGAGCTCCCAACGTAAGAAGGGCGTTGACCTGTTGGAGTGAGTCCAGAGGAGAGGCAAGAAGATGATCACAGGGCTGGAGCACCTCTCCTATGAAGACAGGCTGAGAGAGTTGGGGTTGCTCAGCCTGGACAAGAGAAGGCTCCAGGGAGACCTTTCTATAGGCCCTCTTCAGGTACAGCACCTTTCTGTACCTGAAGAGGGCCTATAGAAAGCTGGAGGGGGACTTTTCACAAGGTCTTGCAGTGACAGGACAAGGGGGAGAGGTCTTAAGCTGAAAAAGGGTAGGTTTAGGTTAGATATTGGGTAGAAATTCTTTACTGTGAGCATGGTGAGGCACTGGAACAGATTGCCCAGGGAAGTTATGGATACCCTGTGCCTGGAAGTGTTGAAGGCCGGTTTGGATGGGGCTTTGAGCAACCGGGTCTAGTGGAAGGTGTCCCTGCCCAAGTCTGGGGGTTTGGAACTAGATGATCTTTAAGGTCCCTTACAACCCACACCACTCCAAGATTCTATAATTCTATGTCTCTCTTTGCAGCAAAGATAGAGCTGCAGGTGTAAAAAATTACCTCTTTGAAAGACAGAATTCAAGAGAGAGCTGGCCTGTGACTGGAATGAAATCCCTTCTGGGAATTGAGATTATAAAACATCTCATTAACTTCTGCTTCAAGTATAAAGATGTTACTTCGATATTGTCTTCTGTAAAGCCAAGAAACAAGTAATATCTCTGGGGATAAAACCTAACATTTACAACAAAGAATTCTCTTGCAAAAGAGTAGCAAAATGCTACCACAATGCTACAGTGTATAAATTTTCCCTAAAAAAGAGTTGCTACGTTGCACGATACCCGGGATTGGAATGCACCCTAAATATGTACATCAACAGAAGTTGTGTGAAATAGTATCTCTCTTTCCCTCTCTTTTCTTTCTTCTGAATTTCTCTTCCTGTCAGCAGGTAAGTCTGACTTGAAATAAGGCCATTTGTGTTATTCCTTGTGTTTTTCTTCTGAACTTACTGATTCCAAGAAATTAATCACTATTTTTTTCCCCTCTTATCACAGCCTCAGTGGAAGTATTGGAAAGGAAATAAAGAAATCAATACTGTAGGCCAAGGCAAGACTGAATTAATTGCTACTGTCTTGCCTTCAAAGGAAGCCTGATAGAAGCTATTTTGCTCATGACAGTGTGTTTTGAATTTGGATGTGAACATTTCCACATCTGTAAGAACAAATACTTGTTTTTGCAAAGTTACTTTGTTGGCTTAGTCTTCTTGGGTGGAAGCGGTAGGCGGTGCAACTGCTGTGTGAATGATGCCGAGGATTTTGCAGACAGCAACCGTGATACAGAGTCCCTCTAGAAAGAGTCCATTTTGGTTTTTTCCCTTTTTTGGTCTCAAGTGCTCTTCCAGATATACTCCTAGCTGTCCAGCTTGGGTTTGTATGAACCCTTTTGCAATATTCCCCTTTGCTGCTCATATTTCCACACAGTTATATTGCCTGCTACCTCATGCAGTAATGCATGAGGTAATAATTGGTCAAATAAATGCCCAGATAAAGTTTAAAGAGAAAATAAGAGCATTTCAGTTGTTACATTTAACACTCAAGTCCAAGAATTACTTCCAATTTTTTAGATTTGACTAATATTTTAGTTGTAGGTATTTTTACAAGCTTCCTCAAATTCTCTTTGTTGTGAAATCTGTCCTTTCCTCCACTTTCTCACTGTAATTCTTTTCCTATACAGTTTGTATTTGCATGCATGTCCCTTGATTTTTTTGTCAAACTTTGTTCAGCCTGGTGTTTTTGTCTTATGAAGACTGAAACCAATGTAAAATAAGTATTTTTTATAATATTGAGGCATATTGGCATATTTACAGCTCAGAATAAAATACTGGAACAGATGCTGTAAGATTAACTTCAGTTTATGGGTTGCTACAAAAATTTGAGGGAAAATCCCTCATCTTGAAGATAAGGGCGTGAGAATGGAGCTGTCTGGCTTGATTCACTGAAGTAATCAGTGTAAATTGTTAGTGGTCTACTCATTTTCAAAACTGGCATAAACTTTATTTATTTTCGCAATAAGATAGTTATTCCGTTTGAAATAACCAGTCTATGAAATTTAAAATCAATATAAATAGAAGATATAACTGTACATTTTTGCCATTGTCAACACACAGGTTTATCCTGTTTATATAAAGATAATGCAGTATTTCTACTCAAATAGACTTTTTAGACTTCTCCATTTTATTAGTAGTTCTATTAGGATTATGATGGGTTTCAAATGGGAGACAAACAACTATATCGAGAACAAAAGAACCTATGATCAACTAATTAATTGATGGAATTTTTAGGATATGCAGTGGGTCTATTGAATTTGGCATAGGTAGGCTACACAACTCATAAAGCAGAATTGTTCTGGATTTCCATGGTTTACAGCTGACAAAGTTCAGGCCTAAGGTGAGTCTTAAGCTAGAGTGAATTCAATAATTTTTTAATTGTAGAACTACACGGAACGTACATATAGATTTGAGTCTCCATTAAACTAACATAGGACATGTATAAACAATTCCCTGTGTGGAAGAGTACAGAGTCTACATAAAACATGGAAAATGAAAGTGAGGCCATGTTATTATTACTCAATTCCAAAAGTGGGATGTGCTGATCTAAACTGATCCGCTCTCAAATTAAGTCCATAGTAGAGCTGAGAATGAGCATTTCAGCTCTGGTTTGGCATGGTTACTACCCATGGCCATGATTTTATGTCATTATGCAACAGGAGAAAATATTCTAGCATTCTGAAACATTTTGTCTGGAGGATATGGGGCAGAGCAACCTTCATCTCATTATCTTATAAACCTATAGTATGAACAAATGTTGAGGACAGTAGAAATAACAGTGTTCAGCCATGAAAAAAGGTAAAGTCCATCAGGAGTTATGCCATTCAAAAGAGTATTTTATTCTACTGGGGCTGGGAAATTAGTAGAGGTGGATTAATAATTGGATAATTTTTTTTAAATCATACATTTAATTTTTATCTCTTTTTTCATTACTTACAATGCAATTTCATGGATGTTCTTAGTTTTCCTGTTTCAGCTCATTATCTGATATTTGGTTAATCATTAAATGAAGTTTCTTTAATTTAAATTTTGTTTAGGGAAGGACAATGAAGACATTTTCTGTTTAAAATATGAAAACACTTTCAAATTCAGATAGGTAATTATATAGCTTGATTTTAAATTATCACATGTTTATGGGAATATACAGCGCACCCTGTATTGCAACCCAAGGTGGAAATTATTTGCAAAAGCAAATAAATCTATTGGTTGAAATTGCTTTATTGTGAAAGAATCTTGACATTTTACTGGCAGTATTAGCACATTGCTTTCTATGGCTTAAGCTTTTTCTATTGTATATTTCACAAATGATGAAGAAGCTCCTTTTCTGGGAATCTTGACCTTTTGTAGAGGTGGAAACTAATGCACTTTTATTTTTTAATGCACCTGAAACTATAAAGAGCTTGTGGTACAATATTTCCTTTTGATTACATGGCTGATAAGGGGACTGGCTATACATTTTATTCTAGTACAGTGAGGTAGAAGACATGGTATAGATTTTCCTTGGACTTCATCCAGGAATTAGTACAAAGGCTTTGGTGACTGTGATAATAATGGAAATCATATTATCATGTTTGCTGTATCTTTAAAAATTGAGATAATACATTTATTTTTTCAGCAGAATTCAGATACTTGATTTAACTGCCAGGAAGTATGAACTGGAAACATTTTTGTTCTTTTTTATTGTTCTCTAAATAGAAAAGCACTCCATGTATTAAATTTCTGATATATCTGAGGGGACAGATCTAAGTAAGGCGTGTGAAAACAAAAACCCAGCATCCTCATAAAGACATATCTGACCAATGTAGCCATCTAATTGGGTACTCTGTGCTTCTCAAATACGTAATTTTTATCTTCTGCTTCTGCTTCAGCTTATCATCACTGGGGAAAACATTTGGTTTCTCTAGGCACCTATCCAAATTCAGACTGCAGCTGTGGAACATGTGATATAAAATGTTAGGTGTGTTCTGGGCAGCTCTGAATATATATTCTGCCCTTAACACTGTAAGTGTGCTAGGACCAAATTATTTCCTTTGGTGTCTAACAGAGATTCTTATCAGTAAAGTGCTTTCTGAAGGAAAACAGAAAACAAAGAGTCTTAGTTTATAAGATTCTCTCTGTAGGATTTATAACTCTCATGTTTCCTTTTTTTCTTTTTTAATTTGTGAGGTAAACCAACTTGATTTGTTGAGAAGCAGCAATGTTAAATATGGCCCACAGTACAGAAAAATTATACTGTGTTTGATCTATTGATCATTTCTGGTCATTTGAGGCATTATATCACAATCTCAGTGATGTTTGTGTCTTGTGGGCAATATTTTATTGCTGGAAAAAGACATTCCATATATACAGTAATATTATTTATTGTTCATTGAGCCATAGAAGTTAGGAATAGAAAATGACCTATTAGATCATGCAGTTTATCTCTCCACAAAGCAAAGGGCATCTCTGTAAGTGTGACTCGATGACAGCCAGATATATAATCATGGCAAGAGTGCTATGACTCTAGAAAGGCAAATACGCAGTCTTAATTAATTTTCCTAAAGCATGCAACCTTTTTTACAAGTTGATGCACTGTATTGACCAATACAATTATATATACAATCTCAAGAAGTATTAAAAATGCTGAAAATTACCTTATTTTTGGTATCATGTCAAAACATACAATTCAATTTCATACTTAACTGATAACCAACTGAAGAAAAATTGATAAATCCTTCATCTAGAACTTGCCTTCCTGGGAAAACCTCAGAGCAGATAAGCAACAATTTTTTCTGTAAGGTCTGAACCAAAATCTGTCTGCTTTCCCTTAGCTATGAAATTTATTCTCAGGAATGAGGACTCTAAAAAGTGCTAAGCTATACTTTTAGTTTAAGATGCAACCAGTGTTTAGTGCAGGGGAATTGTGTGCTCTTGTTAAATTTTCCATAAATATATGAATACCTCTGTGCAGTAGGCAAAATTAATACGTTAATGCAAGTCCTGATAGAAGAGGAGAGATTTGCACTCATACTGTAATGAGGATGGATGTCAGTCTTGAGAATACCTGAAAAGTCGCTCTCCATAATCATTAACAAAATGGTGATGGCAAACAAAAAACATTTTTCAAATATGAGAATGGGTACTCGTCTGTCTTTCAGAAAGGTCTCTGCTTCCCTGCCCCAAACTGCAGACACAGCAAGCCAAAGAAGAAAGGCTGCATTTGCCCTACTTCCAACAGGGACTAGTCAAGATCAAAAATCACTAATTAAAGTGTGCTTAAGAGAAATTGTCATAAAGAGGAAAAAAACACAACCCCCAAAACCTTAAAGACAGACTTCCAAAGTAATCACATAGTGATGACATATGCAACTAAAAATGCTTTGTTTTTTATAACTCTGCAAGAATTTGTGCATTCCTATCAGTAAGTGAATTCTGATATGAATAATACGTTTTTTGGTCTTAACAGCCAAACACCTTATTTGTAAGATGAAAAGTCTGTCATGGCTTCTATTATTTATAGTGACTTTTTCTGTTTATTTAGGGAATTGCTCATGAATTTCCCTCACTTTGAGTCGTACCTTGATCTGTAAAATAACATCTTCATATTACTAGGACAGTATACAGAGTAAATTATCCCTCAACATGTGTGGCATTGACAGAATCATCACCTTGTTAAGCATAAAGCATAATTACTGCAGCACTTCTTGTGCTATTACTTTATTATTGGATACTAACGAGAAGTAAATAGCTACTATTAACTGTGATGTCAAAAAAAAGATTTTCAGAGTCACTTTTGTTAACAAATAATTATCTGCAATTTTTTCTCTTTGTTTCTGTCTGATGCTAAAGAAATTTGCACCTGACAAATTTCTTTTTAAATTTTTTTTGAAAATGAAATTAAATATGCACTATATTAAAAATTGCTGCTATTTAAAAACAATTTAATCAAGCCTATGATTTCAGCTATGTCTTCTGCTTACTTATTTCTGAAGAAAGCTGCTAGCACAAGAGCAAGTGGGAACATAATTGGGGTTTTGTATGCATGATGGACTGGAAGCTCATACCTTGGCTGGGGTTTCTTCCATTAAGCTTAATGGATTGAATTTGAATAGCAGTTTTAAGAGCTCCTAAAAAGTATTTGTCAAGTCCATCTGGGAGCTTGCCAGCCTTCCTTCTACCGCCATTGTTTTTCAACAGTAGCATATTTTTACTAAAGAATCTGGGTAAATAATGCAAAATAAATGCTCCAAATTTTACTTGAAAAGTTATTTAGCCGCTTTTCTCTCTCTCTTATGTATACACATATATAAATGATACATTCATCTATAGTTGAAATTTGAGAAACTGTATTAAATATTTGTTAAATTATTTATGCAAAGGATTTTGAAGTCTTAGAAAAGTTGAACCATTTCTAACGAGGCTTACACATTTCTTTACAATGTGAAGTTGAGAGGTTGTCTACTTGTACAGATCTTAAGTTAGCAACAACAGAAATAGTCTAATTTAATGAAATTTTTCCCCAGCAGAACTTGAAATAATTGTCTCTCATGAAAAATCAGTGTGATTTTTCTACTTTATTTTGATAGAAATTGAACTATAGGTCATTAGGATTTATAGGTTAATCACTCACAAAACCTAAAAAGTAGCAAGATATGAAGTTTAAAGGTACCCAGCCAACAGCAGTAGTTGGTATGATATTCCTGAATTTGTACTTAGGAGAGATTGTAGTACCTGGTGTGAGATGCTGTAGGCGAGAAAGAAAATGTTGCTTGATATTTACTGTCATGATCCCGTTTTCTCAGAAAGTTTTTGCACAATTCTGTTGGAACAATTGGTAGCTTGTACAGCTTGTGGCATGGACCCTAATATTACCTTGTCTTATTAATGCAACTGTTACACAACTGCACTTAAAATAAGGATGAAAGGGAATATTCCATGTGCACAGGGTTCTTGTTGTTGTCTTTGCCAGTTCATAAATGTATGCATCTCTTGTTGTAGATCAGAAGGTAAATCTCTGAGTCCCAATTTTAGCTTTTTTTTCAAGTGAGCCCCATAGGGAGGGAAAGCACAGAAACAATTCTAGTATGCATATATTAGGTTGCTTAATAGCACATCTACCCTTGGTAGATTAACTGGAAAATGCACATATCCTTATCTTTATCCTTCATCAAAAGCTAAAAACACCTGTTTGAAGAATCAGATACCTGGCTATTCAGATGGACAGGAGCACCTAAATTAGACTACTCACCCTAGCAAGGTGTTCACAAAACCCCTGTCCAGTCTCTGGGGAACCTGCTAATATTTAGGCAACAGGCACCTGAATCTTCACCAGGAACCTGTAGTTTTCCTTTTGCATGTGCCCAGTTGGACTGCCATCCTGGTGAACTGCTCATCAGGAAACTTCTGTGTAATTCTGGCATTAATCTCCCAGAGAGCTGTGGTTTTCAATCTTAATCTTGTTGTTTTAATGCCAGCTTTCAGATGTATAATTTCCAGTCTAAACAAACAAACATGCAAAACTGAACTGAGTCATTTGAAACAGAATCATGTTAACAACTACAATCAGCAGGGCTGAAACCTTTTCAGGCTGACAGCTGCTACTTTAACTAATGAAGTATTAGGAGCAGCAGCTGGGTGTTGTCTTTCATGTAGAGTGGGAAGTAATATAGGACACGTGCTTTGGCAGGGTGTCTGACTGGTTGTGGCAGGTCAGAATTAGAAATCTTGGTTTAACGTAATTAATGTACTGTGGCTGCACTTCACATCATTTTTTCAGATTTTATATGTTTTAGCTTCTTTCTTTCCTAATTTTTGAGCTCAAATTTACATTCAACCCCTATATTCCATTCCACTCTTTGGAAAATGCAATTTTCACTTCTCAGGCACTACCTGCTACTTCCAGTCTTTCTGTCTAGTAATCATCCTGCCAATATGGCATATATTTCTTAGATGTAATACATCCAGACCCATCTTTAAGTGTGTTATACAGGTGACAGACTTCAACTTGAACTCTTGTGTCTAGAGAAAGAGCAAGAAATCTTCAGACGATAATTAAGATAATGTAAGAATACTTGTAGATGTTTGGTTGTACAAAGAGCTTGCAGCAATTGCATTCCTAGATGGACAAGTATCTTTGATCAGAAGGGTCAAATTCTGGCTATAGGCCATATTTACTCTATTGCTTTCCCAGTACACTGTTCTCTCCCTCATGCTTCTTTATGTTGTCTGAAGGACTGAACAGAATTCATTGCAAAAAAACTTGCAGGATAAGCATCCTTTCTGTTCTGGCAGTTCAAGAACCTGGCCTGAAGTGAACTCTCAAAAGCAAGAAAAATCCTTCTGTGTTTCTACAGGCTTGATTCCAAACCCAACTGAACAAAGAACAAAGCTTCCTAGTTTAGGGAAAAATAAGCCTGTAGAAAACAGCAGGCTTGTCTGTAAGTGGAATAACGATCTTCACTTCTCTGGGATCAGTGGAAGACAGCAAACCTAATTAGCGCAAGCTAGAACTACTGGCAGAAGGCTTTAAATTAAAAACTATGATCAAGACAGCACCCACTTTTTAGTAGGTAAGGCTTCTGATACCACACAAATAAAAATATATTGAATATTCAAATTAATAAAACAATGTAAGGAAAATGAATTCTTAAAAATTTAATTGAAAATCTGCTGAAATCACCTTAGCGTATGTTCTGAGCATTATGTAAATCTAGTTGCCTAATTGCCCCTTCTTTATGTGACTTAAAACTTGTGGGAGGCCCTATTTAAAAACACACATCAATTTTTATTATCTTTGTAAGTGACAGAGCCTATGCAAAACCGTAGGAGGTAATAAATACACTATTGTATTACATTTCCCAATTTGTATACACATATATCATCCAGGGATAGGACCATGGCATGCCCTTCATGATTTTACTTCTAGCTACTGTCATAAATATTCCTGCTGGGTGCTAACAGCAGAGAAGGCTGAGCATGATTCATTGCATATTCCCAGTCACATAGGCATTTCCAAATTACAGCAGATCCAATTAGTATCTTAAAACCTCTGATGTATTTACTGCAGATACTGTAATCTCTGCACAGCTTTAAACACCAGCTGTGTACTGTCAGCAGTGAAGCCTGTTGGCTGCAGACTTCAAATGTACAATGATATTTTGAGGTGTAGTAAAATGTTGTGACCATTTTCTGAAGTTTACTGTTAGTTTGTAGTTCTAAAACTGCAGTGGACAAAAAGCAATGCTCTATTACTGTTCCAGTCTTGGAGGAAAATGCTTTGGCTTCCTGATCAATGCTTTCTTGCAAAATATTACGACTGTTTAAACGGGAAATGGCAAAAGCAAATCCTAGAAGTCCGAGCTCCTTAGGCAGAACTGTCTAAAGCCACTACCAAATGACATTACTGGCTCTGGGACTTATGGCTTCTATTACACAAATCAAAAGGATACAACTTTTATAAATCTGTAAGAAGAATGTTGCCATGGCACATCTGAAACAAAGATTTGGCTGAAAATATGAACCTTGTGTTATCTTTATAGATCAAACTCCCAATTCCAAAAATGAAGATTGCACCTGGAAATCACCTAGCCTCCAGCCACAGAACCTGCACACAAATGATAGCAGAAGGACTCTCCTACCTGATGTCAGCTGTTGCATTGCAACAGGCAGTGCTTTCTAATCTCACACAGGAAAAACACATTTATCTAAAATTGGCTGCTTGTTTATGTGGAAAATAAGTGCTCTTTAAGTTATAAAAGGATGCATCAAACCAGGAACCAGGGGATGAAGATGTTCCACCTGATATTTTTTACACTTCAACAGTGGTACATTCTGCATAATTAACTCATGCAAGTCATCTCTGAAGGAAAATCTGCGAAACCCATGCGTTTAATTAAAACATCTGTAGTTCCTATGCAACACTGCTTCAGGAACTGGAATTGGAAATCAGGGCTTTTGTTTCCCTGTATTCTGCAGCTGAATAAGAATGAATAGGCTTATACCAACATAAATAAATCTGCACTTAATGTGCCCGTAAATGTTGGTCAGTAAAAAGACAGTAACTCTTTCAGCTTGAGTGCCTAAGCCACGGCTGCTGCCTTACTGAGAATGATTTTGTAGCAGCACAGAAATTTTAAAGTTGGATAGGATTTCATATTTACCTGGATTATTTTTAGTTCTTGGAGATTTCTATGATTCTAATATTGAAGAGAAAGAAACAATAACATTGAGACTTTCCTTTCTCTGTAGGAGAAATTAGGGTGATCTCTGATGATGAACCAAGCAGAAGATGTACCTCTCCTATTTTAGCAGAGACCAAGAGGTGTGACAGCTAAGAATGTTTTTCAAATGCTGACAGGCTTCTGTTGACAAGAGAATACGCTGTCTTCTTTATCACCAGAAGTGGGAGCCTCTTCTTTCCTCGATCAAGAAAAAATGCCGTTATCTTCAAGATTGGGATTTTGCCATTGAGTTTATAGAGGACTAAAGGAACTAAGTCTCATTGGGCAATGTTACCATAATATATGTAGTGAAAAATAGCATACATTTAGAAATGTATCACAGTATGAAAAATAACAAGAAAAAAATTGCCAACGTCTTTACAGATCTATGCTGAGGTATGCATGAAGAACTCAATTGTTAAAATAATACTGCCTTAGAATCTGCAGCAGGCTTCCTTTAATATCCACAAGGAATTATATTTTTATTCATAGATTTGTGGTGTTAGTTGGAAAAGCATAAAATAATTTTTTCATACCAAAAAGGATGACATATTCATCTTTAAAGTAAAAAACAAAATTAATTTTAATAGAGAAATTGCTGCTGCATTTGTCTAATTGTATTGAAGCTTACACGATGGGAGAAATACACAAAACAAGGCTGATTCATTCACTGTGTCACTTATAATCTGAATACCTGCATTAAAATCAATATCAATAAGAATACTTGGCTTCAGGATCCCAGTACACCTTTTTGTTTATATTCATTAAGTAAGGCAGAAATGAGGTAAATGAGGTAACCTTGCAAAAACCTTTGAAATTATGAAAAAATTTGTCTGATCCTCACATTTAATCTCCCTTTTAGTCATTCAGTAGCATTTAGAGAAAATGTACATTTATTTCAAACTAAGAAAAAAAGGAAAAACATGAAAACTCTTTATTTATGACCACACTGCTTCCTCTGTGACATTCCAGGATGAAGTTCTGCCTGTAAAGTAGTTATATCTGTCTATATGTTCCACTTTCCTACTATACAGGTAGAGAAAATAATTCAGCCATTCTTTAGAATATTAAGTTTTTCATTAGCATTATTTTTTCCTGTTCTCTGTGGTAACATCCTATTTTGTTATGATGCTTTCTCACTATTTCCATTATAAAGGCACTGGTTTTGATGTGCCTCAGTTTTAAACATATTTGTTTGGTTTAGAGAGAAATCTCACTACTCATAGTTCATGACTTTGGTGATCACTTCACAGACATCACATGCTGCAGAAGCCCCAATACTTAAATTTTGCTTCTCTGAGTGGCATGTGAGGTTACTTGTCAAATTCAGAGCTGACATAATGCCACTGAAATACACCTAGTATAAACATGGATAATTTGTTTCATCATTCAATAATAATAGAGATACCCTCTAAAAATCTTAATGTATCGTATCCCTTTCTTTTGGGTCACAGATGTGAGATGCCTACATTTTTGTACACTTGGCTCAAGAAATGCTTATCCTTATTCTCCAGAGACACTGAAATCTGTAACTCCAGTCAAAATCCAAAGGATCTCCGTCCATAAGAGTCTTAACCTGGATATTCCACAACTGCAGTGCTAAACATCTTAATATTATTTGAAAATTTGGATCCTAACATTCAGGTTTTTGCTTGTGTTGCAAGTTTGTTACAAGGAGATAGGCTCATAGTATAGGCAGTGTAAGGAATAAGGAATCAGCTTGGAACAAGCAAACACTGATGTAATAGAAGCTCTGCTCATGGGGAACAAATAACTGCTCTCATATCAAATGTGCTCTTGCTCTGTGTCACACTAAACTGACACAGAATACATAATGGAAAAAGCTATCTAGGTCACTTAGGAGATATTTATTTGCCTACAGCTGTAATTTCATTAGAATTCTGAAACCTCCAACTGAAGGTTACAAAGTCAGCCTAGTATGGCAATTTGTTCTGAAGATAGAAAAAAGACTTTAACAATAATAGTTTGCCCTTACTTAGCAGATTAGCTTTCTCTCTGGAGAAAGCCTTTGTTTTAGCCTTTTAGATAAAACAAATGAGAGAATGAAGATGACAGTACATGAATACAATGGCAGGAAAAAACAACCAATGGTTCCTTTGTTGCAATATCAAGTGGTGGATCCATTAAACTACAGCTATTATTTGGTGACCACAGTTCCTCAGCCTCCTGATACCGTTGAAGCAGAAAATTAAATGTCTTAGCTGTATTTTGTTCTCATTCCAGCTCCTAGAACTGTATCTGAGCATGGAATGTTTTCTCCATACTTTGTTTTGATGGCTTTCTGATCTGCTTAACGATCTGAGAGAGAAGGATTTGTACATACATTCCAGTGCTTCCACAGTTAGAAGGAAACTTTCAAGATGTCTTTGAAAATTTTTACAAATGTCTTAAAGCCCGACATGTTGCAGGTACCTTCAAAGAGGAAAGCATTAATAAATCCGTAGGTACATAGGTAGGTGTTAGCATGAAAGATTTTGTCAGTTTGATTAGGAGAGGGTATCTTGTTTTCACTACACTGGTCAGCAGGATTGCCCAGAAATTTCTGCTGGTTGCTTGATTCTCTCAGTGTTTAAACACAACTAGAGACACAAAAATGGAAGGTATTTATATGAAATGTAATAACTTTTGGTACAGGATATAAAGAAGCTGTATTCTAGACAGGCAAATACCTTATCATGATTTACCATTAAGGCTCAAGTTATTTGTTAAGAGGTTCCAGACTGAAACTGAAGCCTCTTCTGTAGCTGTTATATGTTGTCAAAAATTGTTCCCTTTCTCTCTGCAAGCACTGTGGATGAGATGACTTTTTGCCTTAGGATTAAATTCACTCTGCACAAAAAATTTCGGTGCTCTTCTTTTTAGGAAAATCATTCCATTGCAATGTCTCAGGTAAATAGCAGGCATGTCTCTCATTTTAAAAGTATAGACAGAAGCATTTTCTGGCCATCTTCTACTCTATTATTCTTTCCCTGGGCCTTTCTTGTATCACAAATCATTGCCAAAGCAGATGGACTTCTCAAAATGATGAATTTTGCCTTTGGGAACTTTCCGCATGGGAACAAGGTAGAGTAGCTATTTCTTACACTAGTCCTTGAGAAGTATTAAGGAAAATAATAAAACCAAAAGCTGTATGCCTTTAATACAAGAAGTGTTTCAGGTATGTTTCCTTGCTTCTTGGATATTATTTAACCAAGAATTATAAACTCTATTTATAACTGGACAGTACATAGACAATATCACTGGACTATTGCGTAAGATAAGCACATCCCATCAGCCGTGTCTCTTTTAAACTGTACTAGATTTTTGCTAAAAATAATTTGTATTGTGAATATGCTACTGCCTTGTCAACTCAGAAAATTTATATCTCCAGTCAAACAACATGTATTGTAGGGTTATTTGGATGTTACCCTAGCATAAGAAATCCTATTTGTGCAGTACTTCCTTGGGTCTAGATATGCAACTTGATTCTGAGTTGAAAACCACTTGAAAGCAAAATTGTTTTGGACTTGAATTAATATGACTAATTAGTGTCATTATAAGTCACTAATAATATTGTAACTGTCATGATTTACCATTAAGACTCAAGTCATTTGTCAAGAGGTCCCAAACTGAAACTGGAGCCTCTTCTGTAGCGGTTCTATGTTGTCAAAAATTGTTCCTTTTCTCTCTGCAAGCACTGGGGATGAGATGACTTTTTGCTTTAGGATTAAATTCACTCTGCATGAAAAATTATGTCCAGTTAGGTCCCACTCAAGTTTCAGATTGTTCTACAATCTTACCTGAGGTATGTAGGTTCACATCTGTGTGCTAAATCTCCGTACAGCCATACTTTCACACAAAAAAAGTGAATTTCTTTTCAGACAGAGGCTTTGTATAAGCAGGCATTGAGCCAAAAGAAAGATTCAGTTAGGTATCTGATAAGCCAAATCTATGGTATTACTTCTGTTTGGATCAAAGGAGGGGAGAAAAAAACCTTTTGTTTAACTACGTATTGTCAGAAATAGAAGACCTGGTCTTTGCCTTTGGCCCATTTGAAACTTATCTATTCCAATTTGGGATGATTTAGCCTTTACTTGAACGTCACCTATATAATAGAATGTGATGTTACAGTAACAGTTATGACAACTCTAGATCATGGTAGGACTATCTTGGGCTGGGAGAGCAGCAGAGAGTGAATCAGAGTGGCTTTAGGCTAGTGTAAGCACATGGTTTTGAAAAAAAATGTAACTAGTAAGTTAATCTTTAAAAGCCTGAAAATTTGTGTGTCTTACTGACTGAAAAATCCAGAGCAGACAAATGCTGATTCTAGCTTATAGACCCATATCCTCTCTGCACATATAATTTGTCTGGAGAAAGAAGTGTCCTGCAGAGCAGAGTGATATTGTAGTGAACATGAATGGACAAAATCCTAATTTATGCGGGGAGATCCAGAGCTTTAAGTTCACAGAAGATTCATTCCCGTGATAAGATAACACTAAACATTTTCTCAAAAAACATAACTGAGTACTTTAAAATGTCTATGATAACATTAGAGGAAACAGGGGGATTTCTTCAAAGTGTGATTGCAGGGAGGAAAATGCGATAATAAAATTATTACACTTTCCTAGTACTAGAAAGACTAAACATTAAATAGCCATGAGTACACTTAATGAGAGTTGGGAACAGCTTCCCAATAATGATTAGTGTAATGGTGGAAAGCACTCAGTACTTCTAAGTGGTGTGTCATCACCTCATGAAAAACACTGCATGATGTAATTGCTTGTGAAAGCAGACCCTATGAACTTGGCAGTTCCCTCAAGCCCCAAGGCCATTTTTACTTTCTTTTAACATTTGATCCTTGCTTTTAAGTGGATATAATTTTTTAGAGAAGGTACCATATGTCACTCCATCCTATTGCGGTCTAAGCAGAGTCAAAGGGAGAAGAATATTAGGTATTGCCTCAGCTTGTGTTGGACAATGTGAAAATGCTCCATATTTTATTCATCAGCAATGTTTTGTCATGGCGTCTGTAGGAATGGATGAACAAGGTTTGCTATGATTAAACTTAATTTAGTGCTGGGTTGTGGTAATTCTCCTCTTCCACATTTGGGGAAACAGAATACATCTTATTAGCTGTGAATGTTGTTGCTGCATAGAGGAATATTTGCAGATTGTTTCAATTTGAAAAAGCTGTTGTTTTAGCTATAGGAATGTTCATTCATCTGAGAAACAGGGAATTACTGACATTATTTATCCAGTATGTTACAAGTTTTGAATATCTATGATCAATACTGTATTACAATACAGAGTAAACATGAAAAAAAAAAAGCGATAGGTTCTGGAGAATCTGGAAATAAGCAAAATAAATTCCAGTATCTTGTAAATTAGTCCTTCAGCTCTCAAAGTGAAAGAAATAGCTCATATCTCCAAAGGTGATTTTATTTTGTAAATCTCTCTACATCACCAGGACTAACAAAAGGATGGATTAGAATTTTCTGTCAGAACAAAGACTGAGTATGAAGTGACCAGTGAGGTGCTGCAGTATAGCAGAGCTCCTTGCTATTCTCCTCTTATTTCAGTCTTCTGTTTTCTTACTCTCTTCAATGTTGCAGTGCAAAATTGTTCAGCAGTTTGACTAAGAATGAGAAAGAAACTGCATTGCATAATCACTAGTTTCACATAAACTACAACTTACCCCAGAGGTGTTGTTTTCTAGAAAGCTGATTTTCCCTCATTGTCACAATAGATATACTCAAGCTTCAAATAAAGAATCTGCAGCGTTGACAATGAGAAGATACTATAGAGTACAATTATGACTATTTAAAAAAGAATGTGCTTTCTGTTACATCATACAAAGCTCTAGCTAGCCTTTTGATCAGTTTATCCAGTACTATCTTACCCAGTTTTGTGACAAAAATAGTTTTTCTTTACTAGTTCATCCAAATTGTAGTGACATTTATCACTTCATTCTGTTCTTCTTTGTTCATTGCAAAAAGATAAAATAATGAAAGAACTTCTCTCTGTCAAATACTCTTCTTCTATTCTCTGTTCATAAAAATCGCAATAATGCCAGTGAGATTCACACCTTGTGATGGTGGGAAGCAAGAAGATTTTTAAATTCATATTTCAGAATTTAGCAGAGTATGGCTTAGAGGTCCTCATCTGCTTCCAGCTGTGCTAACTGAAAGGAATGAGACTTGAGGGTGAATTTGGTAAAAATTAAATAGAAAATCACTGAAATGTTTTTTAGAAACATTAATCTCATAGAAGTTGCATGGAAGTTGAAGCCCTGTCACTGGAGTGCCTGATAAATGTGTCAGTAAGCCATCTGTGCTCCCTTCCTAATGTGAATGGCTGAGTGAGCCCAAATCTGCCTTCTGAGAAAAGCAGTCTGGTCTCCCACTGTTGCCACAAAATCACCCCTTTTACTGTGGCACCCTTCTCTGTTGAGTCCACTAACTCTTACCAGTAGCTCCATCCTCTCCTGCAGTGAGGAGGAGATTATCCCACTCAGTCCATCTTAGTCATGGCCTGGAGCTAAGCATACACTAGCTTGCTTTTCCCCGCCAAGTATAAAGCATAAATACCAGATAAATCATCCATCAGACATTTGTTCCATGCTCTCTTTCATTTAGTTTCCCGATACCTTGAAAAGATAGATAGCACTCATCTGAAACAGGCTGGTAGGTGGAAAGGTTGACATAGTTGCTACTGCCTTTTCATCTTTTGGAGTATTATAGTAGTGGATTAGATGATATCAATCATACAGAGTTATGTACAATATATGATGTTTTCTATTTTATGCTTTCAAGTAGAAGACCCAGAAGGTCAGTTTTATAAGCTCAGTGAACGGTTGTATATGTGGTACCTCATGAGAGTTTGGAGTTTTAATTATCTATGTCATAATAGCTTGGAAACATCTATTCTGGAAGCTATTGGTTTTGTCTGAATTGCACAACTTAGTTTTTAAAATTTACGTAGATTTCTACAGCTGCACTGATTAAATTTTCCATTTGCATTACAAGGTCAGGTACTTCTTCGTAAAATGCATTTTATAATATGCAAGCAGCAAAAGAAGCATCTCTCTCTCTGTCGGGTTGTACTGTTAGATTCTTAAAGTCTTTGTATGTAAAGCTACATCCTTCTTAGGGGCAAATTAATATGTTGTCAGTTGAACTTTATTAGAAGTCCACTAGATATTCATGCTCTCACAATGCTACTTTGATGTGCGATATATTCATCAAATTCCACTGACTTTAGATAATGTTTTTCATTTCCCCAGTGAACCAACTGGAGAGAAATCATTGTTTTAACATATAGGAGATATTTTACTGGAAGACCTACTGCCTACCTTGCACAGATTCTTTCACATTTACTGTCCTTGCATAAATGCAAAGCCCACAAAAGATGATGTGATTTATGAAAGTGGTTTCTGCTGACTAGACCCTTCCTCTAGGACACTCCAAGCAAAGAGTTGCATGGATCCTCTGTGCAGGACTGGTGTCAGAGCCTCTGCACTGTTCTCCTGCTCCCAAGCAGAGGTATCAAAATGACCCAATCAGATGCATCTCAATGGGCTTCTTATTCTTGTTTCAGTGCCAATGTGGCTACAGCTGAGAGTATAGAGGAGGAGAAGAAGGAGGCAGCATCCATGCAGTGGCAGGAGGAGATGAGAAGCATAGTTGAGGAAACTGGGACAGAAATCCTGAGGCTTAGATAGACTTAGGAAGGATTGGTAGATGTCAGAGGAGGGGTCAGGGACTGGGCAGACCTGAATTCACCTGACAATATTTTGAGCTGAGACTTGGCTATTAAAAGGATGAGAACACCTGAACTAGGAAATTTAGGAGTGTGAAAAGATAAATCATGTACAGGCTAACTTTTCCCTTTCAATTTCTGCAGGTATAAAATGATGACAGTGATTTTTAGTGATTTATAGGCACACTGAAAAGTGTGCGTCAAATGTTTGTATATAATATTTTTCCTTAGATTATGCTTTCCAAAGGAGATTGCTTATGTCCCTATTTTGGGGGGTTTTTTACTGATGTGGAAACAGAACTGAATACTAATATTTTATTTTTTAAAATAATATTTGCAGGTAGTTTAGAATCTGGACATATCAGTTGTCTCATAAAGATGCTTGTATATGAAACCAGATATGCCATACCCCAGTGTTTGGAGGGCCTCTCTCTCCTGCATTGCTTAAAGTATTCGTTGAGATTTCCTTTAAATTATGCAGTGGCAAAAGACTGGCAGAGCACTGATAATTATGAGGAGAATCAGCTAGGAAAGGATTGCTCTAAAATGCATATTACAGAATATATTTCTGTGCATCTGTGTGTGCCAGAACCTTCACCTGAGAAAAAACAAATCAATCCATATTTGCGCTGAAGAAATTGCTTTCAGAACAAAGTAGTTTGGATTTATCAGGATTCACCCACCTCAGCCAAATTCAGAGAGCTCTATAAGAGTTCTTCACCTATTCTTCTGTGGTTCTATGAGGAGAAAGCCTGGGTAAAGTATAGTCACAGAAAAGCAAAAACAGTGTGTGAGGGGAGCTGTAAGAAGCAGCTGCCATCAGAGCTTCTAAAAACTGCATCCAGTGAGTAGCTCACAGAGTCCAGTCCTCCAGATGTCACTTTTCTGAGACTAACACGTGGGGGACCTGCATTACTTAAAAGTTCTTTAGGTAATTTTCACTGTCCAAACACACATTTTTATGCAAGCCAACAGCAGACTGGCAGAAGATACGTATAATACAGTATCCATGGTAAATTATTGTAGCAGTTCAAGACAGCCCATAGAGTTTTTTTCTATTTCAGTTTTAATGACCATACTGCACAGTAAAGCTAAAATGCTCAAAGTCTGAAAGAAGGAGCAGCATCAGTGCAGTGGCAAAGGGAGGGCAGAACCATAACCAAGCAAATTTTAACAAAAAATCCTTAGTCTTGGATTATCTCAGAAAGGGTTAGTAGATGACAGAGGAAGGCACCAGGACAAGGCAGACCTGGATTCACTGAATCATGGGACACTGGTGGTTTTTTCAGCCTTTTACCTGAGCTGAAACTGATAATCATAATGCTCTGGGGGCTTGGTTTTCTTTTTTTCCTGAATCATTTCTCGCTACTTCTCACTCCTATTTTTAGCAATGCTCTTAACCAAGAAGATAAAGCTAATCAACACACAGAATAAATGTGGAATTGCTCTAAGTAGAATCCAAATGGTAGTATGAATTTCATTTGTTTTTCTTTGTATATACTTGGTAACTGCTGTTTTATACAATATAATATTAAAAATTAAAGGCAGAGCGTATAAACAAACAGTGATGAGGAGTGCTATGCTATTCAACAAAGTGTGGTCAATCTGTATGGCTTTAATACTCTTTAAGATTTCCAAACCAGATAATATGTTGGGAATAGTGTTTCTTTTGAATTCCCCAGTGGTGTTCTCCTGTTCATTTCAGGGCTAACTTAAAGATGCTTTAGTGAGCCTTAGTTCCTGCTGTTAGTTAGTTGTGGTGCTGCTTCATTTGCAATGAATTGTGCAGCTACTAGCTGTCCTCCTTATCACTGCTTAGGCAAACAGCATGGGATTCTGCAAATGAGAAACAAGGAATATGTGAAAAGGAAAAAAGAGCAATAAAAAAAAATCTTGTCTAGACACATGCATCTTCAGTGTTCAGGTTTTCATAGAGACCAAAACCATCCCTTTGAATGAACATGTGTGTAGGTGTGCCAGGGAGCAAGAGGTTTTTTTAGTTCTGTAGTTAAGCTTGAACTTGCTCTATTTGGAGATCAAGGTTTCCATCTCTTGGTTATATGTGAAGAAAATAATGTGTTAGTGCATAAAACTGCTACAAACTTTACTTTCTCTTTGAATAAGTGATGATTTTACAAGGAAGGCTGTTCATTAGATTTACATTTCTTTTTAAAGTAGATTCTTGAAGAAACTTAACATATTTTGACAGGGTTTTTATTATTCCAATTGATTTCATTAGAAACAATCAGGCACCTTGAATCTTCTAAATAATTTAAATTCGGTGCAGTCACTGGCTGCATTGATAAATCCTGGGTTTTTTCCACTTAATTGTTGGTCTATTTTTACTACTATTCCTAACTAAAGATATGTTATGCAATAAAACAGATAACAATCTTTTTTCACGTTTTTATTTTTCTTCGAAGACCTAGTCCTCTGTTTTACTCTTTAGCCATTGCAGTACTTCTCCCCTCAGTTAAATACTGCTTGAAATACATTACATATATATCAACTCAACTGAAGTGCTGAGATGCACAAAAAACTCACAACCTCTGAGTTTCCCTTTGAGCCATGAGGTTGTTATGAGGTATGGTGAAAGAATTAATGTTCGCAGTGTGCACTGGTAGACTGGCAAAATTATCATGTATTTTGCATTTGATTCACTTGCTAAAAATGTGTATTTATATTTCTAATAGTTCATGTAGAAGGATCTGGAAATGCTTATATTGAGATGATATTTACTGTAGTGAATATAATAGCTATTTTGGAGTGCCATTAAATATTTGCAAGAAAGCAAAGGAGTAGCTGCTGCAACAGAAATGACTGTGAGGTGGAGTTAAGCAAGCAGACAGGAAATGGTCCAGTCAAGGCAATTTTTAAGTACTTGAGAAAAAAGGCCACGCATGATTGAAGCTTAACTTGGACTAGACTGACAGGAAATTGGGGATGTAGTTACGGAGTCATGAGACAGAATTAGACTGTATTGAAAATGTGAGACCATCTCAGGCCATCCTCATCTTGACCATGAAGAGTATAGGCATGAAGTGGTGATGTAGAAACCTAAGGTAAAAATTGAATGAGAGTTCAATCCCATCATAAGGATGCACTCCTGAACAATTGTTGCCTATTGGTGGGAATTAGATAAATAAGGTGAATACATAGCTAGAAATTTCCTGGTATGAAGAGGATTATAAAATGCACTCTTTAGGAGTTCTGTATAATTTTCATATTTTTGTAGTACCAGTTTATGGTACCAGATGCTCCCTCAAATCATGTACCATTGACTCTGTTGAAAAGCTTTGCGGAAGTTCATGGATTAAATACTAAAATTTGGAACCTTTATATAAGCTGATTACCATTTCTCTTCTCATACAGAAATTTTCTTACTATTCAGAAAGCTTTTCTTGACCTTATTTGTTGGTTAGTAAAGATAAAAACCTGTTACTTTGGAGCAGGTTTTTTTGGTCCTGAAGGATAGTGATGGTTTATAGATATTGATTAAGAAATTAGGTTGTAATAATAAGTAAATGGTAATAAGTCTGGTTTAAGTTTTTTGACAATGATATACAAATGCATTTTAATGGATTAGTTGATATGGTTCAGAACTATTTACGTTCTGTATCCACTGTGGACCAAATAAAACATAAAGGGCATAACTCAAGTGTGCTTTGCTCTGTGTGATGGTTCTTAATGAAATACCTTCCCATGCTCTAGTATTCTAGTAAAAGGAATATGTATTAATTAGGCATTACAAATATATTGTTTTTTTCTAAAGGTGTTCTTTATAAAACAATTTGCGCCTGACTGCAGTCTGCTAAAACATCAGAGATAAAGTCACATCCTTTTTTTGTATTATTCTGTCAATGTCAGACAGGGGAATATACATATTTTAGTGTGTACCAGTGAGAAGAGTCTAGCTCTGTCTTTTCTGCAGTGTGCCGTTAAGTAGATGAAGAGAGCAATTAAAGCCTCTATGTCTTTTTTGACTCAACAAATAGAGTTTTCTCAGCCTCTTTTCACAAGAACTGTTATATAGAATGTTACTTTTTGTGACAGAAACAGGAAGTTATTTTGGTATTTTTTACCTTACCAAATATCACTTGCAAGAGTTTTCTGCCTTTTTCAGAAGATCTTAGGTAAACCAGATGCGATGCCAGTCAAACATCTGAGCAAGGTTTCATGATCACAGTATCATGCATTTATGATTTATGCATAACCATACTTGTGATTTCTGTAGAAATTTAGTTCTTGGTACTTTGTGAAGCTATCTTCATAAAATCCATTATAAGAAACTTTGCCTACATTCGAACTGGATCTCATTCTAAACCATTTTTTTTTTAACCTTTGAGATAGCTAATAGAATAGATCTTTTATCAAGAATTTATTTTTGTTGTATTTCGTTACTCTGAACAAGACTATGAAAAAGAGACTTTAAATAATGCAAGTAATGAAGCAGAAGCTCTCTTCCCCATACTTAAGACAATAAGAAAGGAAACAGTGGCTGTATTTTTCTTTAAGTGGTGCATTTCCAGAGGAATTCAGGTTAGAAGAACTGGTCATGAGGCAGTGACCTTTCATTACTGTATTTTTCTTTAAGTGGTGCATTTCCAGAGGAATTCAGGTTAGAAGAACTGGTCATGAGGCAGTGACCTTTCATTACTACGAAACTATGTAGGCTCTTGTCATCTCACAAGCATACAGAGAGAATTTTTCTGTCTTCTAAAATCTTTTTATTTGGAAATTCAAAATAAATCATAGAATCATAGAATGGTTTTGATTGAAGGACCTTGAAAGGTTTTGTAGTCTGACTCCCCTGTAATGAGCAGGATATCTTCAGTGGGAGCAGGCTGACCATGCAACATGACCTTGAGTATTACCAGGGATGGGGCATCTATCACCTCTCTGGGAAATCTGTTAGTGTTTCAATGCCCTCATTGTAAAAAACTTCTTCCTTATATCTTATTTAATCAACCCTCTTCTAGTTTTAGTTTTTAGCCCTGGTTCTATCTCTACAGGCCCTGCTAAAAAGTCTGTCCCAATCTTTTTTATAAGCCCACTTGAATTATTGAAAGGCTGCAATACGGTTTCCCTGAAGATTTATGTATATCAACATACAGAGCAGTGATCAATGGCAGCTGTTAGTCTCCAGCCTCACCAGTTTCACTAAGATGAATACAAGCATGATCTCTGAACTCTTGAGAATCCATGAAATGTGGTATTATGAGGTGCTGCATCCTCATAAGTAGGAAGTGGTTCGGAAATCTTATTCACATAACCATGTGCTGCCATTGCCGTATTGCCATCTATGCAGGGTTTATTTTGTGATAGAATGTCTAACCCTGTGATTTCAGGAATAAGCAAAGGACTAACGTGTGAATTGGATATGTCATGACAAAGTGTCCATCTGTCCGTTGTCAGTCTATACAATGATGATTTTCTCCATATATAATGGCTTTCAAAAAGTAAAAAACTTTAATTCTTCCTGCCTGTTACCTTGCAGGCAAGTATGAAAATCTTTTTTAATATATATCCTTGATGGAAGGTCATTTTAAGAACAGTGCTTTTCTTCTGTTAGCTGTTCTTCAAGGGACGAAGAAATTTTCACTTCAGAGATTTGTGGCCTCACAATAACCTCAGGATGATTCAGGAACTTCAGCAGAGTTTTCTAATTTTTTTTGCGTTAGAGGAGAATAACAGCAAAATGATTGTTTTAGAATCAGTTAATGTTTTAATTTGTCTAATTCACTTCATAAATATTGGTATCTATTTGTTGTTGCAGAAGTCACAGATACTTAATCTAGTACTTTTTACTTGACATCTTTCTGTGGATTTTGAGATGGCTTTTACTAAAAATGAAAGGCACAAAGGACAAATAAAATTCTAGATATGCATAGTTTTCACTGACCTATTTATTTAGGTTGTTTTATGTCTGGAGGGGTTTGATACATTAACACTCTCTTCTCATCTCATGTCATGAAACAGATATGCACCTTTGGATTAAATTCAGTTACAGCAGTCATATTTTCTCTGAAGAGCCAGATAAGCTTTTCTAAAGGGATAGTGGCATTATAATGAGGAGTACCAGCATTTGCTATAGAGCACATTAATACCCACATCCTTGATAGCAACTCAGTAAGTCAAATTGTTACAATTTCTTTGTTAGCTAGAGATCTGCTCACACGACAGAAAATATGTTCTAGAAGGCAAAAACAAACAATTCAGTAAGAAAATGTTAGCACAACTTGTTATATCTTTTTGCCTAAACCAAAATCCATGTCTGGGAGCTAAAATATAGGATCCAAATGTCAGAGGTGTGGTCTCATGTGTAGGTAAATATGAAGGCAACTATTTGATTCCTATCTTAATATTGTACATTTGAAAATTTCTTCCAACGCTTGCAGTCAACTATTCAACCCGTTCTGTATGTGATACTGGATATTTTACAGCACTGCCTATTAAGTCATGAAGGTCAGCCAAAATACAGCTCGAGAAGTATCTTCACAATTAATCATGGCAATTTACTTAATTCACTTCTGCCTTATGCATTTAAGCACTTTGGGAAATTAATAGCTTTGCTGATTAGTGTAATAGAAACTGAAAAAATAGGTGTCTATTTTATCTTTGATATGTCTCTGCTAACACTCATTATAGTGCTTAATGCCTCTAGATGTTTAAATGTCACAGGAATAAATAGTCTTTTCTCACACGCAGGCTACTTTGCTTATGCTGTCTGCAAATGGTTTTTGAGAATAAATTATGGAAATGGGATGATTTTCTATCAGATCATGTAATTGTATTAGGAAAATGTATTTCTTTTAGTATTTCCTCATATGAAGTCTTCTCAGAGACAATTCTGTACACATGTATTCTTCTAAAAGACAAGATGTTGGCAGGCTTCAAAAAATGCACGTTAACACTGTAAGAAACCTGGTGTCTCAATTAGGTGAACTCAGATGCTTGCTTTTTTGGTGTTGCAAAGCAGAGTGATATCAGGGATGAATTAGATAAACAAGAGGTGTGACTATTACTCCTCAACCCTCAGCAAAAAGCTGACACACACTTGTATTTAATTACCAGTCAGGTTGCACTTTTCAGGACTGCCATCCCTGTTGGTACATTACTCATTTTGTAGTTCCACCTGTGCTCAATTAGTTTTGTCTGTCCTTGAAGATTCCTAATACCAAAGCCACTAGATGTGAAGGGATAAATCAGCTCTTAAAAACATTACCTGTCTGTGCTGAATAATGCTTGGTTAATAGTAAAAAAGCAGCCACAGAGCTGAAGAATCACCATCTTGACTATCAGAAAGGCAGTGTTTGCCAATAAATACTTGCACTTGAACTCAAGTTTAAAGTAATATCTACTTTCTGTTCTTCAAAGCAATAACTGATTAAAATTGGTAATTTGTTTTTAGAAGCATTTTAAGTAGATGTGCTTCCGAGTCGAATTTCTCAGTTCATGGGATTTTCCTGTCTAGAGGTACATACAATTTCCTTATACTTTTTGGTATATTTTACCTGGGAAAAAAAAGGGGTTTTTTTAAAGTAAGTTTAGGGAACTGTTACCCTGTTCCATAAAGGAGGGGAATGGTTGCCTGGGATAAGTTAGCATCCACATTAAGACAAATTGAATGTTGAATACTGTTGAAACAAAATGGTTGATTTTTACACTCACTTAAGCTTTTAGATTTTCTGAGATTTCAGAGACAATGGCTTAGTAGCTCCTTATTGTTAAAAAATTGCATCTTAACAGTAGCTCGAATCTCTCAATTATTTGCTTGTAAGTATTGGCTGTTGCTCTGCCTTTGTCTCTGTTTTCAATATTCTAGTTTTTTGAAGTTTTATTCCCTGTGTAGATTCTGTTCTATAGTTATGTCAGTTCTTACTAAAAATTTTATACAAGTTGAATGGACAACTTTGTAGTTGTAAGTCTGAAACTGATTTTTAATCAGTTTTTCACTAGTGCAAAGACATAAAGCTACAGAAAACCATCCCTGTGAATTGTAAGAATGTGTAGGTATAATGAGAAACTAACCTTTTGATGTCTTCCACTTTTAGCTCCCTTTGAAATTTTATACACAGTTTGATACTCTCGGATATTACTGTACCCCAGTGTGCTTTTGAACACCCACATCTGAATACAAAGTGAGCAATGCACACAAGCTACTCTACTCCTGATATCCACAGGAAGGAAAGGAGGGCATGCAGGCCTCATGGGGGTGCCAGCAAACTCCAAACTGGTGAAAGATACTGATCATCACACCACACACCTTGTTTGCTTCCCAAGGGAAAGCAACACATCCAGCTTGTTCTGTTGTTTTCTTGACAGATGGTACAAATACCATTAACAGACAACTGCTGGCCAGTGTTGTATTTCGAAACCAGAGATGCCCTTTTCTGTACCTCACAGCCTTGGCTCCACTTCTCAGTCAAGTAGGATGCAACTACTAATCTGAACTTATGAAAACTTGGGAAATGTAGTAGATAATGTGATGAAGTGAAGGTAAATGTGGACAGTCTTGGTTCAAAACCTAAGCAGCCATATGCTCCCTTATGACTGCAGGATCAAAGTAATAGTTTTGCAAAGTTTGCAAAATTAGCATAGAAACTTATGAGGATCAGATATTGTGGACAGTGCAGCATGTTTACATAAAAGTGAGGGCCCTGATTTTCCCAGTCTAAGTTGTGATATCAACATGATAATTAGTGTCTTCCATGGATATTAGAGGGTGAATAGGATCAAGTACCTCTTTTAAAATTAATATTTATGTAACTGAAGTGTTCCACTTATAATCGATACTCCTTTTTAAATAGCTCTACAATCTATTTTATCACCAACTGAAATATCTTATATTATTTTCATGTTTTAGCCGCTCTGAAATAAAGCAGCATGACAAAACCTATGATTTCAATCATTTTATGTGCTTATCTTCCTTCTTAAAATGTATGCACATGCAATTTAATATCAGTAGATCATACTGTGTCATCTTACTTTCAGTAGAACTTCTGTTTGGAATCATCAGGAAGAGTACTTAAATGTCACTGACATGATATCACTCAGTGAAACCAGCAAAATATTAGACCTGCCCATCATATGTGAGTAAGTTTAGTTGTGTTAGTATTGCAGTTGTCAAATGTACTGTGGCATGAATATTAACAATAAAACAGATAATTTGAATTTCATAAGTATATTTTGAAAAACAGCTGTGAAATTGTTATCTCATGTCATGATTGTAAAACTTACAAAGTGCACTAATCTGACAAAAGCCAGGAACTGAGTCTGGGGTTTGACACAGTTATCACTGTATTCATGCTTTTGCTCTTTTGTTCTTCAAATAAGAAAGGTCTCTCTTGGAAATGTGAATAAGAAATATGTAGTTGTACATATGGGCATGTCTATTCATTGGGTAATATAAATAAGATAGGAAGAATATCAATGTATTATCTCACCAATCCTCACCAGCCTGCCATAATTCCTGATACACTAAACAACCATTTTCAAAATGATAGTGTTTCTTCAACCAGGCAACTGTTTAGACCTTGGTTCTCCTATTACAAGGTGTTTTCTGTCATCTATTATAAATATTTCTTGCTGTAATTCAAACATTACTGTAAATCACATTCAGAGAACACTTGCAGAATTTTTGTCCTCTTATTTTCTAAAATACTAGGTATTTTATAAATTTATTTATATTTTCTCTTTTTTCTCCTTGTAGAGCAAACAGAGTCCATTTTCTTTCCACTATAGTTTGTATATCATTTAGGGATGATGTTTTCTTCTCTGCAGTCTTTTCAGTTGTTCCATATCTGGTATGCAGTACAGTGGTTAGCAGGCAGCCTCATAATCCAGGTGGGCTCTACCAGCATTGAGCAGAGTGAAGTAATTTCATTATGGGTGTTACCTGGTAATAATTGTACACAATAATTTTTTTTCATGGCATCACATTGCTATTGACATATGTTTAGTTTCTGAACTACCTTATGTTCCACATCTTTTTTCAAGGGAATGCTGTTTATGCAGTTTTCCTTTTTCAGAACTTTTGGAATAACATTCAGCTAAATATTGAAGGAGGAAATTAGTGGATTGTGTTACCTCCATTGCACTTCGTATTTTCACTTCTGCATTGATAACATATTGAACAAATATTTTACTGAAGGTTAGGTGTCTGTGTCTTTGGATGCCTTTTGAGTATTGGCTTCTGACCTTTACTTCCTGTTCTTTCTCCCCTCTTCTTAATGCTCGGCTTTTACTTTAAAGAACTTTCTATCCAGTGTAGTTTTGACCTTAATACAACTTTTTATTGTTGGAAATTTACCTTAAGGTCTCAGACAAAACTTTAATAAAGAAGAATTTGAATTGACAGAAAAAAAGAAGACTTTAAACTGATAGAAAAATTCCTGTTTGTTTTAATTGTTTTCCCTGGCGAGGTTTCTAAACTACTGGCTGATACAGAAACTGAGGTGTCCCTAAAGGAGAGCAAAGCACTGTCTTTCTCAGGAAAGTGTTTGGATCAGAATATTCCATGCTGATTTACTCAAGGCAAGCTCATGCAAACTGTAAATAATAACCAATTACTCACTGTACACAGATCTAAATTAGCATTCTATTTGCTACCACTGGAAGTGCTGATAGTTCCTAACCTACAAAAGTTTTGGAATGAAAGGTATATATGATGTACGTTGGGAAGTGATAATTTAGCTGGAAAACATTACAGGCTATCTATTGATTTAATTAACTGGGAAAAAAAAAAAAAAAAGCACATCTTTGAAATAAATCCAGGTATGTCATGCTAGGATGTAGTCAGCTGAGGCAATTATTTTATCTTCTCCCGTTCCCAATTTGGTAACAAGTAAACACATTTCATCTAGAATTTAAGAAGAAAAATAAATCACTTACTATTTGGCAAAATAATATAGATGATATTATATGCAAAAACTATGCAAAACTAGATGCAAAATCAAGCTTTCATGAGTCAGGAGCATTAGAATACAGATTGCCTGGCCTTGTGAACAGAGAACTTGATTTCCAAGCTTCATTCCAGCAAAAAATATCATGGCACTTTCATCTGTCTGACCTTGACACTTGTCTGACTTTGCTAATAGTGACATAATGGCTATATCTTAATATTCAGACTTAACAGAGAGTAGCAGGTATTTCTACTTTCTGACTTGCTGATTTTCTTCCTTATCACAGAATTTCATAAGTTCACTTATGATCTCCTGAAATGGAGGCAGTAAGAATACTGATAATATTGTATATCCCTCTCTCCTGCGGTGACACCTGTTTACTTTTCCATCCCTGCTGGCACTGTACTTTCCACTTTTAGATGTTATTAAGTCAGCACTCTGTACCGAACCATTTTGTGAGACTGAACTGGCTCCTCTGCTACACCTGGCAGGCCTTCGCTGGTGTGAAGTTCAGACCAAAACAATGTTTTTCAACTGAGCAGACAGTGAGTTGAGAAGTTTTTATCTTCCCCTGTTTAGTATGCTGTACATCTATTCCCAGCAAAGCGATGAGCTCTATGTAATTGAAGTGTGTTAGCTGAAGAAGATGTAGGCTTGCTGAGAAGACTTTAGGGAACTCAGAACTGGAATAAATTCACTAGGAATGGATAAACAAGTACAGAAGGGAAAAGAACTGTCAGAGCATTGAAAAACAAAAGTAAATCTTTAAGATTAATTTTGAAGATGATTAATGATTCTTTTTTAACTTATGCTCTTCTAAAGTGCAAAATATATTTGGAAATAAATTTTCAATTAATCTTTTTCCTTGATTGCTCCCTCTTTGAGGATGTGTTTATTTGTGCTCCTGAGTCCTACATGTAGTTGTTCATAGTAGTGCCTACATTGTGTGGCTGAGCAAACATACATGGGCAATCTTAAACAGGCCTTTTGAGTTCCTAAAGAAAATTAGCTAGAAATTCCTATTTTACTGTCATTACATTCCATAGTGCTGCTGTCTCCAAAGCACTTGTCACCTGCACAGCAGGTATAAACCACTTTCTAGCAGCATCAAAAACAAGTGGAAGAATTACTAGATACAGAAATGTAATTTTCTTATCACTAAAACTGATGGATCACAGCACAGTATGGAGCAAGAAATTGTTACTTTCAAATGGAACCATGCTACTCTGGACAGAACGTCTGTCCCCAAGAGTATCCATTTCAGTTGTACTCATTGATCTGCAGATTTATTCGATATTGTTCTATCTGTCTGATAAAGTTTCTGCTTGGAAATGTACAGGCAAAATCAGTCTGCTGGCATCCATTCTAGGAGTATTATTCTCTGTTATTAGTGTGTCAGAAAGGACTTTATAATTTGAAGAATACCATGAATAAAATAAAGTCCCATAGAGTTATGAAATTTGAGGTGACATTCTGAATAGAAATTCTATATCTCTGTATGCTTACTTTATTAATTACTATTTACTGATCTGTTTCATGTTTTTACGATTATTATGGGCTCCTCTTACAGTCTTTGTAATGAACTCAGAGCTACCCTGACTGATGTAGATATTGCAGAGTTATTCCATAAGTTTCCACGCATCTTCACTAGGACAAAGAGAGCTTTTGAGCCATACGACTGATTTGTTCACATGCCTCCATTTTACAAAAACTTGAAATCAGTGAGTGTGGTGGAACTCAGATGTATGACAAATGTATCACTTTTGAATTACTAGGTTAAAATATTTTCATTATCGTTAATATGGAATTGCTGATATAAGACATTTTTAAAAGAAATATGTTTAGAATTATGTTAGTATATCAGTGAAAATTTTCAGTTCTCTTAAAGATATTTTCTTCCAGTCAGAGACATAGTGCAAATGTTCTGAAGTGAAATTTTGATTAATCTCAGTTCTCCTGGCTTTTTATGAGTCATCTTTCCTGTTCCCTAAGAATCTACCTTTTTTTAATCTCTCATATTTTTCTAGTAGTTTTGGCTCTGTGGCAAACACTTTCATCAGTGACTCTGTCCCAAAGACACATTATTGAAGTCCTGTCTTCCTTGAAGACCTTGGGAAATTTTATCACAGATTTTGATGGAGATTGGCTGTTATCTCTTTAATATTTATTGAAAGGATAAAAATGACATGAAATTCAATATTACTAAATGCTACATAAATGTTAGATTTTACAGTGTAAGGATTATACACTGCTGCATTATTAATCAATTTTAAGAAGAATATGGGTTTCTCAGGGCTATTTTTAAACTATTTTAGTATTATTATTTCCTATATCAGCTAATATAACTGTCTAACAATGTCTGCTTTCAATTATGCCAGGGAAATTTCTGAAGATTTTTTTAATGAAATTTTCTTCTGAAATTTTCAGATATGTGAGCAATATTGTTTATGCTAAGCTGCTGTTGTAAATGGGTGGACTAAGATGATTTTGAAAGTATGCTTTCTTTCAAACTTGCAGTTACCAACATCTTGTCACCATACCATCTGTCTAAATATTTTCAGAAACATGATTACAAATAGTTGCTATGTTACCTCTTTTGCTTGGCAAATGGCTGCAAGAAACAATGGCTGAAGTGTACTGTGAGTTTTGCCATTTTTCACAGTGAGGCAAGAATAGTAAGTTTCTCACAGGAAAAAACTCACTGAAAGGCTTACTCCTTCCCCAATCCTTCTCCACAGTATGTGGTGTTTCTTTTGTAAACATCAACTTGAATGATATATATCCTGCCATTTGGAGATCACACTGGAGTGTGAATAACAATGATGATATACTCACTATAATAAATGAGCTGCTTGAAACAAGTGCTAGGTTTTACATCATAATATTGAACTTGGTTCAATTTCTTGTCCTCAGAAAGCCAGAAGTAATTGAAATACTGTTTAGTTTTTAAATTAAGTGGATTGGTGACAAACTTCTTAATATTTAACTGTGTCAGCTTTTACCTACCAAATGGATAATCTATGAATTCTAATGTACAGAATTTAAAATTTCCAGGCTATATAGATTTGAGGTAGAAATTTGGTCCTTAAAGCTGATTAAGTCAGATGGCACAATACAACTTTAGAAGGTATAAAATTAGTTGTTCATGGGAACAGGAAGGGCAAGGAACCAAAAACTCTCATAAACTTTCTCTTAAGACCAAAACTGCTCTTTGGACAAATGACATAATGCCTTTGTATTACTTAATTCATTACAGTGAAAAGTGTCTTCATGTCATAGGATAAGACAGAAAGAACTTTTTTTCTACCTTTTTGGGAATCTTTTTGGATGGTGCACTAATTTCTGCTTTTCCAAGCTTCCCTGTTGAAACTGACTGTGTGGTTTGACAAAGTAAATCTGTCTTCTTAAAAGGCATTTCCTTTTGGGTTTGATCTGGTGTTTTTGAAAGTCATTGATCAACAATACAATCGACAGCTTCTCTGAGTATTTCTGTGACTATCTTTGAGGGGGTCTTTTCTGCTGTTTCGTATTGTTAAGTTAGTAAGAGAGGGTCTTATTCTACAGAAAGGGTAAGTCTTGCATAAGAGAAACACATTTTTCATCCTGCTAAAACAACATCTGTTTTCTTCTTGGTCCCAGAAAAAGTATTCTATGGAAAAATTAGCTGCAAAAGAAGAGTTTGATAAAATGTTTCCTGCAGCTGCTATAGAGAACTCACATTGGAGAATAATAGCGACTGAAATGAGTCCTCTTTCAGTGTTTCCTGTAGTGCAAAGCGTAAGTTGAAGCCATTTGGCTATTCGTTATTCAGCACTGCATTAAATTAAGGAATAAATAATTAATGTGTTTTTCTCCTTAGCATGAAACAGGGTGATTACAAAGGGAAAAGGAACTCAAAGATGTAGAAAGATGATTTGGAATGCTAATGAATTTTGCAGAAAAGATATGTCAGGAAAAAGAGCAGTGTCACAGTAGATACAAATTGCTTGAAGAAAAATGTAAGGTTCTCAGTGAAAAGATTTTAAGAAGCACATAGGCAAAAGTGACAGAGTGGCACTGTACAACGCTGTGTTTCTGTTTCTAGAGTTCCTAGAGAGATGGGCACAGATAATTCAGAGAAAATAGACCATACGACTCAGCTCACTTTCAGAAACTAATAGGACTGGATTTTACTGCTACAATAGTCAGTGACAACCACAGGGTAACAGACTAACACAGATTTTTGCTAACTCACAGAACAAGATATTAAAAAATTTCTTGTGTTACAGAGGTTCATTATTTGATGATGCTCATATTAAATTATGCTGCACTACAGCAACTGGTTACGGCAAATACATTAAACATCTTTAGGCCATATATGTAATGACAGGTATATGTCTGCTACATATATACACACACACCTGTGTACATCTACCTGTATATATCATGTTTATCTATAGTGTTTCTTCAGTGAGTCAATTCTGTAGTTAAATGTTATAACAGGCAAAAACTGAATTAAATGTTATGTCTATTGATACTATTGCTCATGCATATTATTTTTGATTTAAATCTTGGTTGGTCAAATGATGTACATTGAGGTCATTAAGTGATAACTGATTTTTCATTGAAGTTATTATTTTAATTTCAGTACCTCAGTGTAAACAGTGATAAATTTTTTTTTAATTAGTAGGAGCCAATTTAAATACGCTTTCAATAAGAATATTAACCTCTGAACAGAAGGGTTCTGAGTGGTGATTATTTTCAGAATAAAACAACATTTTAAATTTCATAGTAGGGTGGCATCAGTGCATTAATTGAATATTACATGGACTATTTTTTCTTTTTAAATTTATGGTGAATGTAAGTATATAATAGTGTAATGCAAATGAAGACCACTACTGGAAATGTTTGGCAATGTTCTAATAAACAGTGATTGAATTACAGAAAATACAAAATTTTTAGTTTCAGGTCATTTGCCTATTCACTATCTCTTCTTAGTGGCTAATCACTTCTTCATCCTTCAGGTTTTTTAGACTTGCCCAGTAGTCTTCACATCTTTGAAGCAGAGCATTTGTAGCTGAACACTGTCAAAGTCATAGGTTGAATCAATATTTTATCAGCTCAGTAGATGTTCTTATGTATAAATACATGTCAGAGAATGTTTTGTTTCCTAGAACATTGAATGTTAGTGCAAAACCACATTTTTTTTTCCCCAACTATTTTTAGATAAACTGAGCTTTGGATTTTGATGTGGTAAAGAATAAACTGAGCCTTATCCATTAAGCAATTTGTCTCTGACCCAGTTTTCAAAGTAAATTCAATTAATTTTTCATGCTGAAATGAGAGTTTGTGATTACATAGCGCTATGCATTCGTAGTACCTTTTAACCTTGCCTTTCAGTAATGCAGCTATTTCACTTATACTTACTCTGACATTGAGCAACTATGAAGTTATTCTAAATACTTATTAGAGAGTCTCTTGGACGGGACTTTTGGAGGACATGATAAACCTTCGCACAGCACAGTTACCATCTCAGTCAGAGCATCTCTGGGACTTGTACACTGGAGTTTTGAGCCCATTGGCAGGGATTCCACAACCTATCTGGGCAGCTGGGTTCAGTGGATAAGCACACTCCTTTTGGGGAATTTTTACCTTCTCTTTGGAATTTCCCTTTCTGCAACTTGTGAATGTTGCCTCTACTCCTTTTCCTGTGCGCTTTCAAAAAGACACTGACCTTTTTCCATGTATTTTCTCCATAGCCATCTACTTGGTAATTGAAAACTACAATCTGATACCTCTTTAACCTCCTGTTCTTCAGACTGAATAGATGCAACAAGCTTCATGAATGTACACTCAAAAAAAATATTGTATAAAAATTGTATACCTGGTTTGACTGTTGTGGGAAATTGGTACAAGTCCCATTTTTGGGGAACAACCCCCTCACCCATACTAGCATATACATGCTAGTACATGCTGCACCTATTTGTATTCAAGTTTTTCTCCCAAACAGAATAGTTCAACATGAGTATCTGGTAGAAAAAATTAAGTTCACTGAGAAAAATACCTCTCATAATTGTCCTTTAAACAGGAAAGTATTTCTAGGTCTTCTTTAATTCTATTAGCTTCTACCAGAAACTTCTACTTTGTCTCACAGGATTATGTATTATACTAATAATTTGTCATGTTTTTTGCATTTTGATTCCCTTTGTGACTTAAAGACATAGTGCCTTTCCTTATTTTGCTTCATTAGCAGTACTGAAGGGTCCCTGAGGTTTGAGGTTTGTGAGCTAAAGCAATGTCAAACTGTCCTGTGACAAAGGTTGGGATGTCAAACACTGAGTTGCTGATAAGCGACTGAATCTGTACCAGGTTGAATCAGGCTGCTTAGCAAATGAAGCTCTGTAGCTGGCACAGTTTATGGTTTTGCTATACTAACTTCACTTTAAATTTTATTTCTTCCATACTGAAGCAAACTTCTGTCACTCTTACTTTTTCCTACTAGAAGCTGCTTTAGCAAAACTTAGCCTAGTAAGGAGACCTCATTTCACCTTGCCTCAAAGCCCAGGGCTGCAGTTAACGGTACAGAAATAGGTATATAAAACATAGGCGATGATATGAAAAAGTGTACATTCATCAGCAGATGTAGTCAAAGACCTTCCTTATTCAGGGTCCACCTTCTGAGCATGAGAAAATTAACATCAAGAAGGCCACAATCTTCCTTCTGTGCATCTACTTTTAAATTCCTTCTGCTATTTTGCTCATCTGCTATCAATGCTTCTCTTTAGCCAAAGGCTGCTTGGGAGAATGCTTCCTTTTGTGGGTAGAAAATGGTCACCGCTTTCACACACATCTTTTTTTTCCCTTTTTCAGGGTATCTGAGGACCTATATGTAGCAAGAAAAAGTGACAGTCTAATCTTTTAACAGTTCTCTCTCCAAACCTATGAGTGAGGCCAGTGCGAGTAAGTGCAGAGACCTTCTGTGGTACCCTCAGGCATTGTCCTCACCAATCTGAGTCCCCACAGTCCACACATCTGAAGAGATTTCTCAAAGAGTCTTCACAAGCTTAGCTGTGACAGTGACTGTTCAATGGACAGCTGCAGCCAACACCAGAAGATGGATTCCCAATAGGTTGGATCCCAGCAGGTGGAGTGGAGCTTCAGGGCTTTTCAGCTGGGATCACCTAAAGGGTTGAGAGAATCTGAAGAAAGTATTGAGTTAGATTCAATTTCTACCTCATCTGTACATTGTTTCTATACATGAAAAAGGTGGTATGGAGGATTTTTTTGCACTTGCTTGTGACGTTGAAAAGTCATTCTTCTAGGACAGAATTTCCTCAGAGGTGGCGTTTATACAGGAATATTCAATCAGCACGGTTGCATTATTTGCTAGAGCAATATTGGACTGTATGAAATTATGTTTGACTGTCTGCCACCGGTTTCTAGAGGGTAGGTCATGCTCACCTCTAACATTGATTGACTATTTTTTTGGCAGACTTGATGAAATATTTCTTAGGTATGGAACTTATACCGACATCTCATTCCTGCACAGAGCATTCAAGCATGGAGCTTACAGGAGAAATTTGTGTGACTCGTGTGTTTGCTCTTTTCCGTCGATAAACACAGCTTCAGCTCAAACCTGGTGGTTTTTGAAAGCAGTGATTCCCTGAAAATAGGTGGTTAAGGAAGAGGATATTGATAACTATAAGCTCCCTGTTGAGAACTTAGAAGGACCTTTCGGAAAAAATCAGGCATGCCATTAGCTCAGAAAGCCTCTAAAATATTTACAATAGGAAAAAGAACAAAAGGAAGCAAACACTGAAAAGCATAAAGTTAGCCCCCAGCCTGAAAACCACATATAATTAGAGATAAATTTAGCCTTTTTTGTATTTTTCATTTTGCTACTTATTCACATTTCCACAAACTAATAGCATTTGTGGAAAAATTTTCAAGTTAAAGAGGATGTGTGAACTATGTGGTTTAGATAGTCACTGCTGCTTTTTTCTTTTCTGTGATATCTGAAAGGTCTGCTAAGTGTATTGATTCACTAGCTACATTGATTTCTTTTAATCAATCAATTAATTAATAATGCTGATGATAAAAAATGATAGCTAATTTGATAAACTCCTCAGGCTGCAGCAGTTATTTTCAGTAGATTATTAAATTTCTTTGATTGCTACTTTTATTTCTTTTTACTTTCCTTAGATTCTTATAGTCTGTTTTGAATTACATCATCTGAAGTGAAGTACACGTCTCTTGCTCAGACACCATCCTGAGGATTGTTGAGAGTCTCTCCCGCAACACAATAGCTATTGAGAATGAATTCTTCACTCCTTAAATCAAACTCATCTCCTGGGAGACAGGAGATAACATCACATTTCTGTGTCAGAGGAAAAATACCACAGTTCTACAAACTCCAGTCTGTACAAATCTTCTTTGCTCTGCCTCTTAAAGTACTGAACATGTGTATTGACCTACTGCTGTTGTTCTGACATTGGGTCTGTCCTGACAAGGCACTTGAAAATTATGTGTGGTGGTACTGTGGACCAAATGTGCAAGAGATTAGCTACCAACTGCCCAAGTTTGCTAAAAGCAGAAACTGTCTTGAACCTGACTTCTGGTTCTCCTGAAAAACGCTTCCTTATCACATTAAGCTAAAATACGATGAAATTGATCTAAATGTGGGGTTGACAAGCATGCCTCAGATAAAAAGTAAGTAGCTATCAGAACTTCCAGATCTGTTTGGAGGTAGTGGCTCAGCTGAGTTTTATTTTGTGTGAAAAGAGATTGCTATGTTCCTTTTCTTTGAACCAAGATACCGAGAGTCATATTTATATCCCCTGCTGCATCAAATTAAGCAGAAACAAAGAAAATGTGCTTCTCTTCATCCAACCTCTTTGTCTGCACTTTCCCTTCAAAACTTATCACTGTCATGTCTCCTGACAGCACACCTCATGCTAGCAGCACTTTATCAGATTTTTTAATATCATTCAAAGGAAAGCTGGAGTTACTTAAAGAGGCCATTTTAAAATTACCAATTAAAAAATTGATTGTACTAGTTTGAAAACAAACCAGTGGGAGACACCAAGTCAGAATAAAAATTTAATAGGAAAATTAAAAATAAAGGCAGAAAATACTGGTTTAAACTGACAGAGTCAGGATACAGCTTGACACCCTGTTAGTCAGGGTGGCAGCAGCAGTCCGATAAAATGGTGGCTGCAGTCCTCCTGAAGTGATGGATGTGATTCTGTTGAAGCTGTGATCCTATACAAGGGTCTGGTCTTTCTTAGAAGGTCCAGTGGTAGCTACATAGCTCTTGTCCTCTGGGAATCCAGTGGGAAAGGCTGTCTGTGGTGTTCCAAACCACTGATTATATACAGATGGGAATGCTCAGTTCCTCCTCCTCGGCGGAGCATCTCACAATGGGATGGTGAGTCATGAGGCAAGGCATTGATGGGCCCATTAACAGGAGACAGTCTGGAGGGAGGAGACAAGGGACACTGCCCCACCTGCTTCAGCAGCTCATGAAGATGGTAATAGAACATACTGCAACCCAGGACATTGATGTATTTTCTTAATCTGTAAAATTACTCTTAGTTACAAACAATGTCTATTATTGTTTCATACGCTATATGCTTCCGTTTTGTGTTTGTCAGGTTCTTTGTGTCTTCCAAATGTTACTGGAGCCCACAGAACAACAAAGGCGTGATACACTCTTTAGAGGGAAGATAGGGAAGTAGGCCCTTTTTAGAAAAGTAAGTGGAGGAATATTTTCATGGTGAACTGAGAAAAAAAGAGCATAGATAGGGGTACAAAAGCTGAGGCAAAGAAGTAAAGTGAGATACTGGGAGTAAATGAGTAGGGATCAAGGAACTTATTGTGAGAGTAAAGGAGGAAGACTAGAAGAAGAGAAAAAGAGTAAGAAGGGTGGAGCTGTAATATTGGTCCCTGTCCTGCATTTATAGTGGGAATTGTGGGGATGGGTTTTGTCCTTATACGAGTATTCAAACCTCTCCAACATCCATGTGGAAGTTGGGATCTAGGGATGTGTGGACTTAAGGATAGTCTGAGCCCTTTGCTCTGCAGGCATTGAACTTACCTTCACCATAATTAGGAGAATGGGTAGGCAAAAGAAATACTCAGCCTCATCTCTATGTGCACAGGAAGACAGTCAAACTCTCACGTCAAACCACTACAGTTTTCAGTTTTGTTTTTATGTCATGGAAGAGTAAGGATCCCTGATATCACTGTACTTTCTCATAACTCTGGTTGGCTGATGTTTCTAGTGTGAATCAGCATGCCTATGAATTCTAAATTGTTACTTTCTGTGAGTGTGGTATGTTCTTCCTTTTGAGTATACGCCAGAACACAGCTAAAATACAAAACAAAATTGTTAAGAAGGTAGAATTTCAAGGAAAGGGTACTGAAGTAACCTGATCTTATTTTCCCTGTTAGCCAGCTTCATTCTATGTTACCATTTCAGTGGTCCTGGTTTCCTCAGATGAGTCAAGTTGTTCTCAGCTTTGAAGAACAAAAGAATAATTAGATTAGTCAGGTCGAAAGATCAGTTGGGAAGAAAAGGTAGATAAATTTTCAATATAATAAAAGATGAAATTAATTGCTGACAAACCCATAATAATGCATATTAGATGCTATTTGTAGGCACTGTTGAATTCTAAATGATGATATACTGAAATATAGAGATAGGAATGATTGTTTCCAAACCAAGGAAAGCCTCTAGCAGGGTGCAACAGCCCTTACTGAGGCAAAGATAAACATTAAGAATGAAAGGGAAACAATCCTGACATTAATTAATCAGTAACTGTGTTTAATAGATTGTGCATGCTTTCACTGGAATATTGTATGAAATTTTCATAAATAGACAAAATATAATAGAAGTTTCCTTTTTGTACTTGAACATATATGGAGCTCCTCAGAGTGGAGAAATTACTAATAAATTAAATACATTTTAGGAATTTAAAATAGTAAACATTGTAAAACAGTATTTTGTAGATGGGAATTTAAGTTTTCCTTCATTTTAATGAACTTGAGTAGTAATGAAAATTAAACTTTTAGTAGAAAATAAGATTAATTATGAGGAATGCATGATACTGCATACAAAGGAGTAAATGTACATGGAAAAGAGCTGTGGCTTGGATTCTTTAATTCAAGCTACTGTCAGTCAGACATCACAGAACACTGTGTTGGCACTAGTATTTTATCTTTTACTTGGTAATGTTGTGAAGGAGCCTGAGACCAAGCTAGCTTCTGACTTCATAGATCAATCTAATGAGGAACAGATGTCCTCAGCTGGGCAGGAACACAAACTCTGAGGCAGTCACCAAGAATTCTGACACATGTACCTGTTCTGCAACAGGCAGTGGTGAGTCGGGGGTTGCAGGTTGTCTAGGAGAGGGTAGAAGGAGAGGCAGATCATCAAAGGGGAAAGCAACTAGAACAAGCAGCCACAAATTTTTGTGCAAAATACAGCAAGTGTCGTATTCTTCTCATCTGGATGTGAGAAAGAGCCAATTTAGTGGCCCATGAACATACCTGCTTTGTTATAATGGCTTTGATCTACACAGCCTAATCAAGCAGCTAAATTCTTTCTGCTGTCCTTCACAAGTGCTCAAATCACTCCATAACAGTAAAATATCCATGAATTTTCCTCTCCTGGTCTATTTCTGAGTAGTTCTCAGAGAGAAAACAATTTCTAGTAATGTGTTGTCATTTGCCAAGGAAGGAATTGAAGATTAATCGTTGTACTATTATTAAGTACGTGTTCCCCACTTTGCCCTTTCCTGTGTCACAACCCACCTTATGCCTTCTCTCATTTTTCAGTCTGGGCTTCTTGCCTGTCACTGAGAGCTGTCCCTCAATCTCTTACGCTTTTAATCTTTTCCATCCTTCCCTGTGTACAGGGGTCACTTCACCTCAGTTGTACATCTGCAAATCAAAGCGATTTGGTATGCCAACAAAACAAAAGATGTAACTATTTTCATGCAGGCACGCGGCATTGTGAAAGCCACAGAGAACTCATCCTCCCTCACCCTACCAGCATAATCCTTAGGACTGCATTTGATTACAGTTGATATAAAGAGATTGAATTCACGCTCAATATCACTCAATGGCCTTTCAAGAGCATCACATACATCAGCTGACTGAACTTTACTGCCCTACCAAAGTATTCTGTTTTAACTCTTCTGCTATAATAGAGGAACAAAACACACTTGCTGCCAGTCACAGTACATCAATAGCAGAGTTCAGCTCCGAACCATAATGTTTTGGCAACAGCTGACTATAACCACCATGTTATATTCTCTCCTATATGCAAACGTAGACTCCAGGCAGGACCTCAGCTGAGACCACACTCCCCCAGACTAAGCACAGATCCTGCACTACGGAAAAAACTCCCTCCCTTTCCACATATTCACCACACTTTGCAAACATTAACTAATTAGTTAATCTGAGGTCCCACTTAGAACCGAGATACTTTTTTTAGCATCTGATTTAAAGCTAATTAATTAAGATATGTTTTTGACTTATTAAGCTCATCATAATAAGGACGTTATTTTGATTAGTCTAACACTGCTCTCTCTCTTATTTTTTTACTCTGAATTCATATCATGCTTGATGAAAGAGTAAAAATTGCTTATTGACAATTTCACAGTGAATAAGAACAGCAGGGGTCAAGTTTGCACTTATAAAAGCAATTGTGTTTCCCCATACTCTGTGGTATCCAGGGTGTTTTTGCTTGGTAGTAGCTACAAAGGCCCACTTGTCCTCTCATTTACATCCAACACTGCATCCAGTTCAGTGGAATTTCAAATCCCTCTGGACCATTCTCTCTAAGCAGACAATGTTTCTCTGTATTTCTCTCCTCAAGAGCGCAGAATTACCTCATAAACAGTACTTGAAGGGAAACCCACAACAAATGTATCAATCCTCAGTTCTGGTGAGGAGAGAACAGAGAGGAAGGACCTGCTTATCTAAGTTCCCAGAAAGCTAAAATTTTACATGCTGCTGCAAACCAAGCCCACTAACTGCCTATCCTTTTTTGGTTTTGGGGGGCTTTTTTTGTTCACTTAAATTCAGTGTCCATCAGGTTTTTACATTCCTGTACTACTGATATAAGGTACTACTGATATAAGGTACTCATTCTGACCTGCCTTAGAATAAAGGTTTAAAAGAGCAAGTAAACAAGGAATGCCCTCCAGAAAGCAATAGATTGCTTAGAGCAGATTTTTCAATGTAATCTTAAAGAATACTAAGCAAGAAAAACATTTTTTTTTTGCAGCATATTTCTACTAGTCAGCATATACATTTAAATGGACAACTTTCAAGTAAACTTTGGCAAAACTTCCAGTCTCAATGAATTAATGAATTCACTCCATTTTTTTTCATTGCCTCATGTAACAATGGGGTGAATTTTAAGTTATATACTGCTTCACATTCCTCTGCTGCTTGTTAGAAGGAAGTAACTAATGAGTGCCCAGGATAATTTATTTTCTTAAATGTAGCTCTTCACTTTTCAAAGTCCCAGACTTACCATTAGAGTACCTTTAATATTAGTCAAGATTCATTTATAGAGCAAGAGTTTGGCTATCCCATCTTTTCCCTTCTAACTTCCTTTTTATTATTTTGTCCCTTCTGTGCAGATGGAGAGCAGGAGCTAAGGTTTCCTTCCCTTTGCCACTGTTCTTGAGCAGCAGGCTGCCCTCTTTCTTCACCTTTCTTCATATTTCTTTATTTCTTTACATCTTATTTATCACCCCTTGAATGTGCAGTAAATTTTATCTATCACTTATCCAGCAGGATATTCAATACATCTTAGATGTGTAACTTCCACATAAAAGGAATCTTCAAGCAAGATGTGTAAATACAGCTACTGGAAGAGCTGTGTTACCATTAGCAGAACATTCACAAAATAACCATTACACCTTGGACTTCAAGGAAAACTTTCAAAGTATCATTAAAAGACAAGCCTAAGAATTGACTCCCATAACTTTAATCCCCAAAAAAATCATACAATGAGATCAAGCATTTAGAATTTCCCTTGTGCCAAACATCACTCCTACCTCATTCCTCCACAGGAGATAATTACTTCTTTTTCTGTATTCTCACAGGAGCTACTGAACTTCTCTCCTCCTCCCTTTGCTAAGATATCACCCTATCTTATGACTACTAAGTCCTACCTCTTTTTTTTTCAGACTGATGAATATAATTAAACTGAGATCAATTTTCACAAGCTATTTGAAGTGTTTTGGTTTTGTTTCTGTTTTCTTACCTGAAAAAAGTCTGTGCAAAAATGCTTGTCTATTTTTTCTATCTGTATCAACTGTTCTAAAAAAATACACTTTTCCATTCAAACTATGATCACCACATGTTCTCTACTAATGGAGAGATTTTCAGTGATTTTGGTAAAAATGGGTTTTGCCCTCATGTAGTTATGACCATAGAAACCAGGACTGTTCAATAGAAGGCCAGGAACATAATTCCATCTGGTCCCTCTTTTTCCATTAATACTTGACATGGTTTCTAAAGATTTATTTGCCATCTGGTGAATGAGTAAACTATCAGAATACAACCTGGCATCCAGTTTGTAATAAACTGGGCAGTCCTGCAATACTCTGTGGATCTTAGAGCAAGACCGTGACCTAAAGAAAAACCAGGAGAGAGGTATATTGTGGGCACAGGTACGAAGCAGCAGCACCCAGTCATTACTGCTTTCAGTTGCAGAAGAAAACCTAAATGGAAATTGGGCACCTGGAAAATTCAGCACTTCTTTCACCCCTATGCTATGAATGTATGAGCATGAATGTAGCATGGACTAGCTTGACAGAAAAAGTGTTGAATGAAAGAATGAAATGTCTGTCTTGAGATCAGTTGTAGCTTTGAGGAGCCACAGGTGTGATAATGGAGAAGGTATCATCATGGTGCATTAGATTATGTCTCTAAAGTACTGAGTCATATGTGCCTAGCTCCTTCCATAGAGGAACAAATAATAAAAACAATACTTAAAAAATCTATACAGTGAAATACAAAGAAGTCAGAAGAACATCCTTGTCCCTAAAGCGAATGTGTGTGCATGCAGCTATGCCTACATTGCTTCTGTCTGGTTCCTTCTACAGCAGGCAGCTATTTATCACCTGGCTGACATGGTATTCCTGTAGCCCTAAAACACAATTACTTTCATATTCAAAGTGCTTGAAACAATGTGAGGAATGTTCTACATTCCACCAAAATGGTTTTTTTTTCACCTGGCACTGACATTGTTTATGACAGGCCCTGAGGTTCTCTGATTATTGAGGATGGGGTGGTGAAGAATTGTACAGGATGGAGAGAGCCAACACTGTTGCAGTCTTATCTTCACTCTTTTTCAGTGTGATCCCTGATGTGAATCATTCCCAGATGAAGTGAGAGTGCTTTGGAGAAAACTGGTCTGAACCATCCAGACAAAGCCTGGGGGAGAAGGAACAACTGAACATTACACACAGCCAGGGGTCAAGCACTCAGGTTTGATTCTTTTCATTTTACCATTGCACGTATTCTTGAAGTTTCACTGCTAAGCAATTTTGCAGGCTAACACTTTTGAAAACAAAAGGTCACTGTGAGAGAAAACTATTATAGTAGGGCTTTGCAAAAGAGGACAGGAAAAGGGCTGTATTAGAAGGAAAAAAGAAGAATATTTGGAACACAGGAAGGAGAGCCCTATTCCTTCTGAAAGAGTGTAAATAGAAGGCAGGAGGCAGAGAACTGAAGAGAGAGACAAAGGTAAAGGAGAGGACAAGGCCAAATAGATTGTATAAGAGAGATGTGCAAATAAGAGCACAGAAGGAGGAAAACTAGGCAAAATTAATCAAGCTGGGAGCAAAGTGGAAGCTAGCTAGTAAAAGGTCACAGCAAGGTGTGCTCATGGGATTGAATCAGGTTTTAAAGGAGGCAGATGAGTCAATCTGCAAAGAGAGTTGCAGACAGCTGTGGGAAGATGAGAATTTAATCCACAGGAGAACTGGGATAGAAGGAAAGCAGCATGTTTAGGAGCAGTAAAATAGAGGTAGCTCTGGTGTTATTTTTAATGATAATTAAAAAAGGTATCTTGGGCTTGAAGTGGGCTAAGTGAAAATGTTGGTAGTTATCTGTAAGTAGCTATTGGCCTCGTTTGGTCTCAGTACCAGCTGTACCTGATATATACTTAGATGGCTTTCTTTCTCCCTTACAAGTTTTACTTTGTCTATGGAATTCAAGCTATAGGTGCTGTATGAGCTCAGGCACAGCTGTATGTTGATGCTGACAGTATCCCAATGCAAGGGCCTTCCCTCAGTATGGTAGAGAGTGCCTGAAACCTAAGTTGAGGCCACTGAAAGAGCAAGGGTAGACATGTGTCTTTAATTCTAGGCAGCAAATTTTCAAGTTGCAGATGAGCTCAAGTCAGAGATTCAGCCTGGAGATCTCCGCCACTTGGATAGCTCTGGGGCTCCCCAGAACAAACCCCTAATCACTCCAGTTGACCCTGCAGCATTTGCTAACATCCTTGAAACTAGTGCAAAACCTCATCTGACTCTTCAAGCAAATGAAAAGAAAACAAAACTTCTACTAAAAAGAATCTCCAAGAAAGGTGAGGGCATCAGAATGGATGGATGACTCAGTGTAATCACACCACCCTCAGAAATAATGCTGAAATCACAAGCTCATTGTAATCTTAGAGAAACACTGTTCAGCACAGGAAATTAACAGTATAACAGAAGAGGCTTGGATTAGTCATTAACAGGCTAGACAGATATATGACTTGATGACAATCTCTTCAGTCAGAATCACAAAACATATGGTCACTTCATTCTCTTTATTTAAACATGTCAATCACAATTGGGAAGGATCCCCATCTTCCACCCTCCTTCAAAATTAGTATTGGGAATAAGCATAGACACTGTGCTTTGTTTGGTCATATAGGAGATCACCACCCTAATTCTATCACTACTAGTTCATTTTGAGAACTACTATTAAAAATGTGAAAGGAAGGTGAACTAAGCTATGCATAGGGAGAGGGCAGACATATGGAAGTATTCCCAGGTATTAATAGGATTCACTCTGCCCTCCCCATCACTGATACAATGCATATATTGCATGTTTTGCTCCTCATATGCATTTGTCATGCTAAATTGCATGACAGACCTGCTGCTATCTATTACACTCCCAAACAGCCTTCTCTCCAACTCCTGTGTCCAGAGGCTACATTCTTCATCACATCCTTTTATTACAAAAGTAATTCAGCTGTGTGTCCAAAGACAAATCAAAATCAAAGGAAATTGATTATTTTGGCAAGGAAGAGATACATTTGGCTTGTTGCTGGTTGCATGCAACTGCAGCTATTAGCAAGTAATGCAATCCAAGAGGAGTGGGTGTGTAGGGTCATGCAGTTGGTGCAGACGATGCAATGACCAGTGCCAGAGGTGTGCTCTTGGACGGTACCTTTCAGTTCAGTTTCATCCAGAAAGTCTCTTGTACGTAATACAGCTGTTCCGTGATGTGAACCAACACATGATACATAGAGCATGAAGAGGGGATTTACTTCAAAAGCACACTCTTGAGCCAAACTCAAATGTGAATGTCAACAGGCCCAGTGTAAGCAGAGTGACTTTGCAATGCCAGTGAATTTCCATGACACAAGAAAACATCTGAAAATGGGATATAGGCAATTGAAGACAGGAAGAAGATAGCAAGCAGTTGTAATTGAGACAAGGAAGCACAAAAATTCTTAAAGAGCAGCTGTCTGATACACAATAGAAAACTTTGCCAACGGCAACAGTTATTCCTGTACTTATACTGCTGTTATTTTTTTTCTTCTGCATCTTGTGTATATATATATATATTGTAAGCACAGAAGAGGATCTCTTAATCTGTAACATACATTGAGCCGCTGCCTAGAATAAAATCATCCAGGCAGTGCTGGGATAAAAACTGTATCTGGAAACATGCCAAAGAGGTAATGGTTTACATTCTCTTTTCAAATCACTTTTGCAGGACTGTGAATCCCTTGGCTCTGACGGAGTTTCTCCTGGCTTTCACTGTTTTATGAGACAGAATATCCAAAAGCGTCTTCACGTTAGTGTCAACCAAATCAATATCTACCTCCTCTCTGTGCTTTTTTAGTTACAAGACATTCTAAAGCAACATCTTATTCTGTTTACAGTATAAACAAATGCCACATGGAAGTTAACTCTAATTTTTAAAATAATTTGAATGTGTTTCTGACTTTTAAAATAAACTTTCCAGATTTAATAATGCACAGATTTTGTGCACAAATAAATTCTTCCACATACTTAGAATCAGAGATTACAACTCATGAAAGGTTCTGTATAGGCCAGAAGTAATTATTGGAAGTTAGCTAAAATATTATTTACAATTTTATGACTGAAATCAGAAGCACTCACAGTTTTGTTTAACATTTCTGTTGTTTAAGAATTTATTTAACTCTCTTTACCATTTCATTTTGCATGCGTCAAAATACTGAATACTTAGAATTCTACATCCAGATGACAATACCAGCTAAATTCAAAATTCTTTTTTTGGTATATTCTCTTTCTGAGACGATAATCTTTCTTTTATATTTACGTTACGTACAGAGGGCACCCCAATCAATCCTTGTGAAAATATATGGACTTCTATACAAATTTTATGGCCAGAAGAAACAGTTGCACAACTACCTTTTGGCAAGCTAGTTAATACAAAGGATATTACTTAATCATTGCCATTTTAAATAGCAAAGCACAATCTTGTGTGCTGCTGAGTAATACCTAGTGGGAACATTAAGACACAACTTTCCAGAGCTGTCGTGAAACCTCTTTTGTGTAACTGTAATATAATTTTGCAATTTTAATTTATTTTTGCTTTGAGGAGTAAGTATCCATGTGACTGTGCTCCACCTGAAATCTTCAAAGCCTGCTTTTACATAAAACAGCACATAAGAGAGGAAAAACTGTTCTTTCTGAGTATATATTACATTTGGTCATCTTATTTCTCATCTTCGTTAATCTAAGGTCAGAGTTTTTATCAAATATATTTGTTGCTTTTTGATAATGAAAAATCATAGTAACTAGTGTAAATAATGTTAAAATTTCATTTCATTTTATAGGTAAGTCAATTTTTAATAATACCTGTAATTTCAATAGTATCAGTGACTTTCAGATTTTTTCTGAAAAATATTTTTTTCTGGCTTGCTTTGGCAGGTCAAAAAGTCTTTATTTGAGATTAATATTATGCCACAAGACTTCTGATAGAACTGTGTTGAATTGGCAGGAAACCGTAACACTGTGCCGTAAGTTCTATTAATCTTCATTATCTTCCTAAGAGTTTTCTAACATCAAAAGGCCCATTCTAGATGAATGAAATGAAAAGTTAGCTAATGTTTGTTGGAGATATGTAATTCTTTCGCAAACTCTATTCAGCCTTTTTTTTTCTGAGCAAAACTGCAATGCTGTCATTTGCAATGCTCAGATTGTCTTTTCTAAGCCCTGAACTGCTGATGGTTATCAGTACATTCAGGGTACTAGTAACAGTACTACTGAATGGATAGCTATTTAACACCCTAGACAATTCTCACAGAGAGGTCAAAATCATCTTAATCAAAGCATTTTTCCCACATATTAGAGACAGCAGTAAAATGAACGGATAAGATCACTGAATCTTACACATGTTTAAGGTAACCTGATTATCTCCAAATTAAAACTTAGCATTGTCTTGGTGTTGGCTTTTGAGCTGTTAGTTCATTTATTTCCCTTTATCTCCCTTACTACTCAGCTCTGAGAATTAAATTCATATTAGACATTCTCCATTCATAGGTGGCAAGTTCCTTCTAGTTAAGTCAGAATTCTTACTTTTCTTCTTTCCTTTATCTCACGTATGTGTAACCAAATACTCTAGATCCCCTGGCAGTAGCTTTCCCAGCATTCCAGCAGACAGTTTGCAATCCAACCGAGGCAGCGTTTTGCTTTATAAAGTGAAGCATAATTAGTGCACTCTAAGTCCAAAAGGTGAGTTAGATGCAGAGTGGCCACATGGTACTCTGTGACTGAGTGAGTGTATTATGTGCATTGGAGCAGTGTTAACTGTAGTAGCAGAAATGTAATAAAACCAAGAATAGTTCACCCCAACTATACCAAGTGTACATTTAAATGATAAAAACCTCAAATGCTCAGTGATTTGTTCTGTTCTGTATGTTAGCCATTTTTGACAGGTTGGGATGACTTAAGACGGCAATGAACCAATGCTTATTGTTTACTGAAACTTGGGATCTCCTTTTATTCTTAAATAAAACAACTTTCCAAATCTTTTCCCTGTGTAATGAAAATATCATTTTCAACAGATAACATAGATCCATGTTTTCTGAGAGTCTTGGACTTGCTTATAATTGTCTAGAATCATACTAGCAATATAGATATATTGACTTACCTATAAAATTGAAGGAAATTTTATTCTAACATTATTTACACTAGTTACTATGTTTTTTCATCATCAAATATGTACGACCTGTATGAATTAAAGATCATATATAGCAAAAAATTTGCCTATTTTTGACTAGATGCTTTGGTTTCTTCTAGTTCCATCCTTCTGTTATAGCAAGGCAAGTCTCTTCTGCTTTTAGAGATAAAAGTTGCATGCATAGTGTCATCTAACACTCTCTTCAGTTCTACTAGAAGGTTTTTTCATCAGTTATGTGTTTTTTGCACCATCTAAGAAAAATTCTGCTCTCTTTGTAGTTCACTGATGATGTAAAATTTCTAGGATTTCATTAATGTGGATGAATTATTAAATCAAATTTAGGTGCACTGAGCTTTTTACTTATTTCACATATATTTATAACCAGATATTAGAAATGCAGTGATCTACATTATATATGTCCATGTTTGTGCAGTATTTATTTTTAAAAAACCCAAATCTATCCAGACTATGCATTTTATCACGTATCTGGTGACACCGTTCCCAACAGTGCAATCTGTCTTCACAGAAGATCATAAATTTGTGCAGTCATTGTGCTCCTCATCATTCTGCGGTGAAATAAATCCCTCTCTGGCATTGCCCATCTCCTCTAAAGATCCACTGGGGAGTCAGAGAACTGCTTAAAGTATGACTCACACGTAAAGATGGGTCAGTCTTTGGTCTGACTTTGGAGGAGAGTTAGAAAAGTAAAAGAGGTGGGAATTTCACTTACTTTCATTTCCAGATTTCTGCTTTAAAAAAAATAAGAAATGCTGATGTGAAGCAGACTATCACTGTTTCAAGTTATGCCAAGAATTTTCAAATGAAAATAATTTTGGGATTTACAATTATAATAAAAATAAAAGCAAAAACCTTGAAACCCAAAAATAATATACTTAATCTTATAATTCATTAAGTATGGTTGGTTTATATGTGCTCACATGTCAGTATTTATGTATTTATATACATAACTGTGGAAATGCAGCTTAGTAACTATAGAAAGGCTATAATAAAGTCTTAATTTCTTAAAATCAAAATTCTAGTTCTACTAGGGCATGTGAAGCGAGGGAAAATCAAAGACTGCTCAGATTAATTTTTCTCCCTGGGAGAGTTTGAATCATGCAGATATGGTTTTGGTTAGCTGTAGGCTTTTTTCTGGACAATGATTTTATGCTTTGACAGGCCTCTTTAAAGACTGGACAGCAGAAGTTAAATCCTTGGTGCAAAGTATCTAAAACTGATGTTGTTTTTTCTGAAAATATGCCAATTAAATAATTATCCTTCATTTTTGCTGAGTGCAAAGAGTGCAAGTCTAGGAAACTGAAAGTCTCAATCACATCTTTGTGTCTTCAAGTTGTGTTATTAGGAATTAATCATTGATTTGCAATGAAATACCACAGCTGTGAGCTTGGCATTTTTCCACTTTCTTCTTCAGCTTTTTCTTGGTCCTTCCCTTTATCTCCCATACACAGAATTATATTCTGCACTGAAGACAGTGAAGAAATTCCTTAAGTGTTGCTTTTCCTACCCATATTTTCTAAGTTCTGTGGAAAACTCATGGGGTAAATATTCTGAACTCTCTTAGCCTTCTAAATCAGCATCAGAGCCTCTGCATGCCTTCACAATTGTCTCTCCTCTCTCTTCTGCCTTTCAATGGCTCCACATTCAACGTATTAATTTCTACATTCAACACATTAATTTCTACATAATATATCTTGAATGTGAACCCTAAACCATGAATTCTGAAGGAGCTAACTATTACTTATTTTGACTATTGAAAAGGAGTAATTTTGTGCTTAGTGTTGTCCAGTCTTTGAATATGCTTATGCTTTCATCTACTAGGCTAATGATGTTTCCAAAAATCTTTCTCAGAAAAATACTTACGCATTATATAATCATGTCGTATTTTGATTGAAAATATCAAATCCTTACAATCCTTCAGTGTCTCTGGTGCCTGGTAACCTTTGTATCTAAGTTAGCACTGCACTTCAAAACCTACTACTGGGTTTCAATTGACTTAACATATGTTTATGTCTTACTTTACATAGTTTATGTCTTACTTTTTATGTGACACTAGGAAATCAAGATGCCACTTTTTTTCCTTTTTCCCTCTAAAGCTTCAGCTAAAACACAAACAAACTCTAATTCTGTCTGAGATAATTATTGGAGCACTGAATAACCAATTAAAACACATTCTCTACGAATATTGGTAAATATAAAGCAGAGTGAGAGATTACACTATCACATAGTTCATATCTTCTCAGTGATTTATTTAGGAGATTTTTATTTCCATAAAAAAAGAAAATAAGAGAAAAAATATGCTTTCACATCTGTGCACAAGTTTTTCACATTTTACATGGCCTGAAACAACAAATTTTTCATTGTTCTCCTTACATACACAGAGAAAAATCTTGTCTGAATAAAATGATTATGGGTGATACAAAATAAACATTAAAGCTACAAAGATCACAATACATGAACTATGGAGAGCATCACTGCTCAGTGTTGTGACATTTTAATGAATTACTTACGATAATTGATGCAATTAAAACATTTCAGCCTGATCTTTTCTGTATGGGTAATCTTCAGTTTAAAAATACCTAATGCAATTGGGTCATTTTTGATGAAGGGCAAGTGTTGGATTCTGATAGCACTTTGAGGTTATTCAGAAGACCAAGGTTTCCTCAAAAGAGAAACACAAGTCTTGATAATTTTTTAAAACAGAAAGATTCTAGGCATATTTTTCTACAGATCATAGAATCATAAAATCAGAATGGCTTGGGCTGGAAGTGATCTTAGAGATCCTCCAGTTCCAACCCCCCCGCCATGGACAGGGACGCCTTCCACTAGTCCAGGGTGCGCAGATGCTGCAAAGGAATCACAATTTATATTGTACCGTATTTCTATGTTTTGGAAGCTGGGTGCAGATAAAATGCCCCTTTTCAGGCTCCTGTGAATTACGCTCAACTCTTTACATAATCGGGTCCTTTGTTGCAATTAATTAGGCTCGAAGTCCTGTCTAATTTTTTGCTTTTTTGAGGATGTAAATACAGCCTAATTGCATAAAATTCTGCAACATGTAAAGATATTGCTATGAATGATAGAGATTAGTTTTATCTAAACTCTGAGGCTCTGAGGTTTTAGACATTTTTTTAAATGTACCTCTCATGTTTTAATTGACAGTGTTGAACAAGAAAATTGTTAATTGAAATCTTCTGTAAATTCCCATTTGTCCCAGAAAAGGTGCTGTAGTCCAGTGGATTACCTTGCTATATTGTATTTAAAAACCAAAACATCAACATTCTGATAAGTTTATTTTTTTCTTCAGCATTCGAATAGTTATTTTTCACTGTGCAATTATGGTTTAACTACTTTCTAACACTTTAATTTATCAGTGCTTTGTAACGGTTTGAATTTAGTGAAGAGGAGGTACAGCTGTTAATACATTCATGGCCAGTTTCAGGGAGGTCATTACATTACAGGAATAGTCTCTAATCATTTCTCAGCATAAGTTCTCCTGGGCATGTATGGACTGCAAGTGCTTTTTAAACTCCCTTGCTACACTTCTCGCAAGGAACTTGCAAGCAGCATTGCATTAGATTCTGCAAAAAATATTCTTGTCCCTCAAATACTATAATTACAGAATATTTGGGAATTTTTACTCTAAAATTGTAGTTCTTCAATGTAGATCAAGAAGCATTTGATGAAGAATAAGACTTTCAAACACTAAACCACAACTCTAAGCTCTAAATAGCTTCTAACAGTTTTGCTACCAAAATCACCTTTGTTTCTACAAGAACAAGGCAAAAAATTTAGTCTAAACTTCGCAAACTTCAGAATTCAGACATTTTACAGTAGGGCTGAATGTCGGTCAAAGTGGTATTTTCAGTACCTCTTCTAAGATGTTAGTTTTAAAAATGCATGCAAAGAGAAAGTCGTGCTGAAGCTGTGCAAGCCCTACAGGAATTAAAGGAGGATGAAATGGCAGGTTAGCAAGGTTCACAATATAAGCCACATCCTGACTTCAGAAGTAAGCAGAACAGACTTCATTGTGACACCTGAAGTTATGAAATTTGGAAAATATGCATGAACTTTTTTTCAGCATTAAAAATCGAAATAAAAACCTTAAAACCGAGAAAGAACCTAGCTTTTTTGTCAGACGTATTTTGTTTCATATTTAGGTTTATTTTGTCTGTATTTAGAGTTTTTCCTATCTTCATGATTTGTGTTTTAGCAAATTGTGCCAATATTTAGGTATTTAAATACGTTGGTAGACTAAAGACTGTGTGAAATAAAACAGTTTCATGTTTACAATCAGCAAAAATCAAAGTCATTGTCTTTTGCCATCTTTCTGTGCTCATTGATATTGCAAAGCTCAAGGAAAAGTAGGTGAGCAAAAAAACCAACAAACTCTCAAAGTACCAGCCTCCACACTGCAGTATGTACTTTTCATTATGAATGTTTTATACAGGAGATGTTCAGCAGTGTGGCTGCTTCATTAGCTCTGGGTTGTGCAATACCCAAGTATAAAGTTGGCCTCATTTTCATAGGTGCTTACAGCTCATTATCAAGTCTGTGTCATCTTACATTTGCTGTGCTGCTCTGTAAATCAGGCCAGTAGGGGTATATCAGTCTTTCAGTAGGGGTAGTAATTAAAAAGGAGACTGGTGATATGATGTTTAACTTGTGTGATAAATAAGCCTGAATGTAAGTACAACTTATTTATCACACACAGTAGGGTATATTCATGTTGCTGAATGGTTCTAACAACTGTTGACAACTCTAGAAAAGGAAAATTATACTCTATAGAAAACTTTAGAAAAAATATATACGTGTATGTACATAAATATATTTGTGTATGTACACAAATATATCCATATCCTCTATCCCCAGTGCAGACTCTGCCTGTTAATCCACCATCCCAGCATATTATCTTCTATCTCTTTAACCATTTTCCTCCAAGGTCGGTGTTTCCACTCCATAGTCCACAGTGATTGATAATTCCCTTTATTTCTACTGTACATCCCTGCTCTCCCCCAAATTAAGACCTGCACCTCGAGTCCTTCAGCTACTTAAGGCATATGGTGACTCTATAGCCCTGTGGCATGTAGATCACCATTACCCTCTTTCTATGTCTTGAACCAGCAAAGCGTTTTTTGAGCTGCTTATGTTCCTGCAGAAGCAACCCTACTAGCTCTTTAAAAGATGTGGCCCAAAGCAACAGCTGCAATTTATCACTGCATTCACAAACAGTTTTAAAACTTCCCTCCCTTACAATGACTCCAATTCTCACATCATCCTGGCAGAACATTTCTTATTCAGTGAAAGAAGCAAACAATTTGACTTGCCCAAATCAATGAGATGTGGGTTATTACTGGGTGGGAGCTTGGTATGCAGAATAGCTTCAGTTTTGCAGCCCTTCCTGCTCCTCTCTGGAAGTGCTTTGTTGCCACTGCTCCGTGGGGTTTTCGTTGCCGATACAGCTAGAAGATACAACCCCAAAAGGTACCGTGATACACACATGGATTGTGCTCCCCCTGCTTGGAGAGCTCTGTTGTGATGGCAGTGGAGTAGCAGTAGAACAAGTCGCTTTCATTTTCCCCTTTCACAGACAAAATGAGTGTGTCTTGCTTGTAAGTGTGCTGCCAGCTGCTGCAGGAAACATGTGTCCTTCAGACACATGAAAAGATTGTTTGTAACTGCCATTGTTTTAATTGTGTGTCATTTGCTTATGTAAAATTCTAATTGGGTAAAAGCTCACATTATTTTAGAAGCACTGATGATTTAAGAGTCATATGTATATATTTTGAGCACAGTCTGGTTTTTTAAGAGGCTGTTCTATTAACAAGAAAATATTCTCATGATTTGTAGAGCATTATGAATAGTTGAAAAAGAAAAAAATAAAAATCCGTGAAGAGTTTGTCGATAATTATTGCCAAACAGAAGCCACCATAAGTTGTATTGATAAACAGTGACCTCTTATTGGTAAATATTCTTTGAAAGTGTTAGAAGTGTATTATTATAAGTGTATAAGAAAAATACATAGTTTGCATTTATTCAAACTTTGATTTCATTTTGTTCAGTTTGCTGCTGTCCCAGCTATGCACTGGAAGGAGATTCAAGCCAAAATTTAGAGATTGTGAGCTGAGACAGAATTCTACAAGGAAAGGATGACACATTCTCTCATAATGTCCAGATCATATACCTCTCTACTTCTGTTCCTATTTTGTTCACCACCACCACTGTCTGGGTGATCATCCAATTTCACAAATTACTGTGAAGAACTCTCTGGCAGCCATCTCAGCCAAATGTCTCCAAGGATCTCCCTTGTTTCCAGACAAAAGCAATGTGTAATTGTAACAGTTACAAACCTTTTATGAACTACAGTTTTCCTGTTGCATCCAAAAACTTGTCCAGTATCCCACAGCCAACTGTTCAGAAGGAACTAATGGTCCTGCTGAGGTCTGGGATCATAGGGGCCTCACAAGAGGATGTGGCTCTGCTCACATGACATAGCAAATTAAAGACTTTTAGTACATGAATCTGTCTGATGTGGATATGGAGTGGGAGCTACAGGCCTGGAAGGAGAAGGTGGGGAGAGTTTGGGGGTCAAACGTATCTTCTAAATTCTTTTTGCTGCCTGAAAACTAAACATGACTGGAGAGGTAACAAAATAACACTTTTCAATGCTTGAAAAAAGAAGTTTAATTACTGGATAGCCTGGAGCTATGCATGAAGTTGCTACCTAAATTTAATAATCTAAATTAGGAGGTTGGGGTGGAGTTCATCTCACCAACTTCTGGCATTTACACCATAAGCTGAAGGCATATGCACTTAAGAAAGTAATTTGAGGCTTCTTTTTAAGGTCAGCGGGGGAAGCAGAAAGTGATTCATTAGACCTGTTACAGACACTCAGTTTAAAGGAGAGTTACTCCCTATTTTTACCCCGACCTTGAAAAGAAGCCTCAAGTGACCAGCACAGCTCTTCATATCTGCATTTGGTCAGACAAATCTCATTTTTAGGTTCCCTACATAATCAACCTTCAGCAAGCAAATCAAAGGAGGAGCCACCTTTAGGCACTCTGAACTGTCTTCTTGCTCACTACTGGACACAAAAGAAAACCAAAGACAACTAGATTTAGCATTTCAGTTACCTATCTACAAATTACACATCAGTAATTCCCCTGCCCTCATTTTCACTGTATATTTCTGCCATTGGTGACAATCTGAGAAGTCAGAGTGTATTGCATGTTAATTAAGTTGGTTGAAGATGTAGATGCTGTAGATGCTTTACATTACTTATAGCTGGAAAGGACTGGATTCGAAAAGATTTAAAGAAGCTATACAAATTGGCAGTGTGACAAGCAGAATTAAAGAAACAGGACCCCTGGAGAGTTTAAACATTAACACAATAAAACATAGAGATTATTACAAGTGTTAATAACTTTGAAAAGAGCAGAAGGTACAGAATGGCACAAATTCCTTGGGTAACCAGTGACATCTTTCTGTCTTTGAGGTCAGCTGAGGTTGAGCACAGCGTTTTTAGCAAGAAAAACACAGGTTTGGGGTTTTTTGGTAAGGATGTAAGGATTTAGGTACTCATTAGAATGTAATCTTGATACTTTAAGGATAGGTAAACTTTTAACAGAAAATTATTAAGATGAAAGAAGTGGTAAATGCCTGGCTTCTCTTCATGTGAAAAGGAATTTTACAAGGAGTGGAAAAGTGAAATCTAAGCCCATGGTGAATGCGGTAGAAAATGTCTATAATCTGCTCTGCTTATAAATGTGAATAGGTGCCCATGGCAAAGACACGAATTTCTGTGAATTTAGAGGTGCTCTGAGAAGGTCAAAGTCATCCTCCTGAACCTGAACTTGTCAGAGGAGATAAAAGCTCTCCAATCCATAATGAGACTGAAACTTTGATTGATGCCTGTCCTTTGGGAACAGCTCGTGGGAATCATGATTTTATAATGCTATAGAATAATCTTTGTTGCTGTCAGACATAGAGATGATAAAACTGGGGTATGCTCATATTTAGTGTATTCCCTTTGATGCCTTAGGTTTTAACTATTATATTTTTCAAATCCTGTACTGCCTAGTGTGTAACTCTGAAGTTTCTTGTGGCCTGTTAGCTGCTGTTCTCATGCTGGTTAGGCATAACAAACCTCTCTAGGTTTCCACCTCAAGGACACCAGGCCCCAAAATGTGTAAACTAACATCTTAGAAGGGAGGGCAAACTTGGGGTAGTTACATCATTAACTAGGGTAGTAATGGGAGAATTAACCCTGAAATGCAAATGAACCAACCTTATAGAAGTGTGAAGAACTCGTGACTTGGGGTCCATCTTGGGTGTCGCCTTTGGCCTGCCCAGGGTGTACCTTTGAAGGCCTTCAAATTAATACCTACCTTTATTCCCTTATTCCTTTCTAGTCTCTGTTTTTAAGGTGGCCACCTCAGGCATCACCTTGATGCTTTGAATTGTCTTTGTGTACTACAGGCTGTAGAGTCTTCTAGACTAAACGAGTTGCAGAAATTAGATGGAAGATAAGGAAGGACAGGGTTTTCTCCTTACAAAAAAGGCCTTTGAACTGAATCAGGCTAAATCTAGGTCAGTGCCTGAAAAGAATCTGTCAGCACTCCACGTACTTCTAATAGTTATCAGCAATAAGTGTAAAAGCTTGGCCACAAAACCACAGCCCAGCTTCCAGCTGTGACCACAGCGAAAGCACTTAGAGGTTGAAGCTTTTTTTTTGATAGACCCATTTTGATCACATCCTCCAGATGGAGAATGTAATATATGTGCTGCCTTTTCCTGAAGCGCGATCCAAAGTATTTTTTTAAGGATCCTTACACCTCAGCAGGTGGCTTTTGTAACTTGCATCATCTGAACGTTTCACCTGTCCCTCAGCATTTTCAAGTGAGAAGATAGCTTAAACAGATACCATTTAATAAATTAATTTCCAATTACCTCTGCTGTTCTCTACATATATTCTAAAATAGGTGATTCAACAAGCTTATCAGACACTTTCTTTTATAACTTCTAAACCATGTTTACTGCAATTATTATTTGTACGGAGATTTTTAGCATATAACTATTTTACAACATTAATTAAAATTATCCAATATAGTTATCTAATTTATTTCGTTTTCTTTTTAGGGGCAAGTATATAACAAAAAGATCGGTTTCTTTAGAGCAAAAGTTGATTTCATCTTTTACTCATTCATAAATAGCCTGTTGTATGTGTTAGACTTTTCTGCTATATATATTAATAACATTAATAGAATTCAAAGTCAGAGAAATATTTTAAAAGTCTGTTTGATCTCTTAGATAATATTAATATTGAATTGCTGACAGTCGTTGCGACATCTGACTTGTAAAATCTTTGTTTGAGTGAATCTTTTAGAAGCACATCAATCCTAACTGAAGGTGAAGAAGAATTCGTCATGTTCCATGATATTCACCCTCACTGTCTCACTACTAAATACAGCCTTATTTTTCCACTTTGAACTCTGCTAACTTCTGATTTCAGTTGTTGATTCAAATTCTGATTATCTGTAAAATCCCTTAATCCTTTTCTTGACATCATGATTTTGACACTTTTTAGGTGAGAGAGCAGTTGAGGGAAGCAAAAGGCCACTGAAATCTATTTGCATCTAACAGGTGGTTTGATCCTAAGCATCCCTCTTTTGATTCTTGGTCAGTCCAAAATGAAGCCTCTTCCTTCCCCTCACCTCGAAATAGTAACGACAGTGTTTATAGCTGACTGTTTTGGCAAAGCCAACTTTCTGTTTCCTCCAGGTATTTGTGCAGTTTTTTGAGGCCATGGAAAATAATTTATCCCATTTTCATTTAATTATTCTTCTCACAGGACTAAACACAATATCGATTGAAATTTATTCTCTGCTGTGAAAATATTATTTAATGGAATAAGAGTAACAAAAATATTAACAACTTCTCATGTGGGCGTACGACTGTTAAAAATCAGATCCTAAAGTACACACTACAAATGACATGTTTTTACATCTAAACTCCATTTGAAAATAGTGTAATTTTCTGTTTGTACTCACATATCCAATGTGTGGGAGATGAAATTTCATTTCAGTATTTTAAAGTATTTGAAATCAATCCATTGAAAAAACCCAACCACACAAAATCGAAACAAAACAAAACCAAAAAGCATAGCAATTATGTTCGAAAAGGTGTCAGTTACACCACATGAACATTTAGTCATTTGCTACAGGCCAAATGATAGTAGCAGCTTTCTGCTTACTATAATAACACTAAGGGCTGATAGTTTGCTGATGAGTGTTTTTCCAACTCCCAAATTCTTTGGGGAAAAAAGAGATGAATATAAAAAGAGAATTTCTGCCTCACCGTCCCAGTTTGAGACAAATTTGGAGGAAATGTCCAAAATGAACTTCCTCTGATAGAAGGCAGGTTTGGAAAGAAATTCCTTTGAGGAAAGTGAAAAAACCCTATTTATTTAACAAGCAGGGTGCATGCAGGCACCAAAAAGAATGAATAATATTAAATAATAAAACCTCTCGCTGTGGAGAGAACCTGGCTAGATTTCAGAGTCCTTTGTGGGTGTGGCTCTCTCCTCTCTGGAGCTGGGGTTCGGTGTGGGCCCCTCCCGGCCACGATGTAGGGCCTCCTGGTGTTCTGGTGTTGCCGAACGGTTCCAGAAGGAAAAAAGAAGCAACCGTCCCAGGAAAAGCCCTTACTTCAGCTAACAAACAAGGAGCAAGCCAAAAAGTGAGAGAATGCACCTCTCTCCCCTGCTGCAGAGAGCCGAGAGCTGGAGGGAAGAGCGAGCGAGTTATCTGTGTTTTTGAATACAGGCCGCCAAAAGAATTCCACCAGCTCCCTCTCCTCTCCTGGAGCTAGCTTTAAAGGCTCAGAACTCATGTCTGGCATAGGGAAGGTGATAGGGAATACAGTATCATGTCCTGTCACCCCAGGACACTCACCTAAATTCCACTGTTGATGTACGTCTATGTTTTTTCTCTTCTTTCTCATTTAGAAGAACTCATATACCATTTACATACACGTGGAGTATGTAATAATACACACACACACATTTCACACATTCTTTTTTTTTTTAACTAAAAGATAAATTCAGATAAATAATTATCAATGAAAATGGTACACACAATGTGATTTTCAGAACTGCCTTCTAGTGTGTAACGAGCAAATTCATACGTATGGTATCTTTTATAACTTTCTTCTAGTTTTCTCTTGAGAACTTTGGTAAAAGCAAAATGCAACAGTGCTGCTACAGGATGGAAACAGCGAAAGAAAAGAAATTGTAGACAACAACCTGAAAAACAGCCTCAAGACCTCAAGTGGGGAAGTGGTCTCAGGAGACAGTACATCAGCTATTACTCTTATTCTGTACCTGAACATAACCAAAACCCAATAATGCAATATGAATAATATATTTTGAGCATGTCCTAATGTAGTAGTAAGAGAATCTTAATTCTCAGCTTTCTCCTTGCTGTCTCTGTTTTTCAAAACTGCCTTCGAATTTATGCCTCCTTCTACACTCTCTGCAGCACCCTCTTACACTTCAGTTTTCCTTGCAGTCTCTAAGAGCAATGAGAAGAAGAGAGGGTGCTCTTTTAATTACTTTTTTTTGGAAAGAGCTGCAGAAATATACTTATTTTCTTCTTTTTGGCCTTCTGGCCATGCTCAAATTTGCAGCTGCAATACTGAATAGATCTCTTTTGAGGATTAGATTCTCCTGCTGAGATGACTTCTCAGATTAAAATGCCTCCTCTTTCCCTGACAACTTTGGTCTTTGAAATAAATTGTAATATTTGGGTTTGCTCCAGTTGACATTTCATTTTTGTTATCACATCCCAGATTAACACATATTCTGAAGTTATTGCGAGGAAAGGACTTGCTACTGATAAGAAATGGAACACACTGATTGTAAATGCAATTAATACCAATAGGACATTAGGGAGCAAAAGGTTTTCTAAGTCCACTTTCTCCTTCTGTACAGTAATGCTGGTGGTCATCTCAGAGGTGTAAAGAAAGCAAATTCAGATTTCCACACATAAAAGAGAGGGAAATACATTGATAAAATATATGTTCAGAGAGTGGACCAGATTATGCTGAGTCAGGATACTTGTACTTATTCTTATGTATGCTTAGAAGATACTGTGCAAACAATCAAAATCTATTACCTATGGAGCATTTTTAATCGTGGTAGAGAATATTCAATCAGTTCTAGGCAAGGAAAAATATATTAAGAATACTCTGTAAGAGCTTTATTTATGATAGCAGCATAGTATTTGCAGCTTAAATAATGGTGCATATATTTTTGCATCCATGTCAAAGTAACTAGCATTATACTATGGATAAAAACTGATGTAATAAGTTTTGGCCTTTATTTCTGAGAGTAATGTTAGTATTCAATTTAGATAGCATCAGTCTATAGGAACTCACATTATTTGGAGTGATTAATATAAATTCTTTCAAGCTATTTCTCCTGACCTTAGGATCATAGAGCAGTTCACAGTAGCAATAACAAATCTTTTTACTGGATTTCTGTTGTTTTACATGTTTGCTGAGAGAATTTTTAAAGAAATCTAATGGTTTTATTTATTTTACTGATAATAGTGGCAATCTCAAAGTCTGTATTATAACAAATGTGGTAAAAATTTGTTTGGCTACAAAAGGACAAAGAGCTACCCAGGAAGCTTGCACAGCATTTTGCAAGTGCCCAAATGCCTCTCTCAGCTATGAAGCCAGTTGGTTTTCCTGACTTTCTTGGACAAAATAGATTGCAGAAAGGCAGAGAGTAATCTTGAATGGTTTCTGCGCCTATGCGCTGATGGTATCTGCAGTCCAGAATAAGCAATTAATAGACTTGAGAGTTACTAAGCTCCTTATTTCCCTTGTGTAGAGAGAAGACGTAGAGATAGTCTTGCATGAATGCAAAATCCAGCCCATAACAGAATTTAACAAATTAGCCATGTCCATAGAAACAGCAAGAAACTTCCCACGTAATCCCCAAGCAGATTCTATTATCTACCTTTTTGCTCTGTATAGCGTTATTAGATTGATGTGGCTGCTGGCATTAATATAAACAGAAGCGTGGATTTTTTTCTGAATTTATTCCATTATGACTTAATCCAGTATGATAAAGAATTTGTATCTCTGTTGACTTTGGAAAGATTACTAGGTTACTAAACAGAGATGTAATAGCAGCAAGGGGAGATAAATTGAAGCACCAGAGCCTTGGTGTTCATTAATTTCTCTTGTTTAAATGTAGGTTTGAGGTGCTGATAGAGAGCCTTTCCTCCAAACCAAAGTGATGACTAAGACTGCCAATGTTGTGGCTACCACTCATTACTAAGGAGAAAACCCAGCAGTATCAGATAACAATTATATACTGTACCTTCTCTAGATAAAATTTCGAAATGCTTTTGAAAATGTATTTCACACTATTGCTGAAACATAGGTGTCAGTCTGTTGCTGATGTTTTTGTATTCTACAGCTTGCATGCTTTTCCTGACAAAAGGCACAATTTTTCTCATTGTAGTGGCCTGAGGCCTCCATTGTGTTGTCTGGTTTTGCAGCCAGCACCTGGAAAAGTTGGGCTGTTCTTAATTAAGAGAGTGCAATTTAGGGCATTCTTTTAGTACTGTCTTGTACAACTACAGCTCTTACTGCCCTGTTTCTCGCTTATGATAATGCCCGAAGGCTTGACTAGTGACAAAAATACCATAAGGCTTCGGAAGAATGTAAGTAACATTGCAATATGTACTGAGATGTTTTGTAAACAAGGATGAGCCTTGGAACAGGAGCACTGCTGTAATTGACCATACAGGATAGAAGCAGTGAGGAAACTGGCATGTTGCCTTGATGTTCTGGGGGTGGTTTGTTTATTTGTTTGCATTCATTTTTATTGCTCAAAATAATAATCAGAACAGCAATGTCAGAAAAAAATCAATGCCTTGCAATTTTTATTCAGTTGTAAACAAATTTGCTTTCCTGTAGCAAAAAAGTAGAAACATTTGCATACATAACCACCAGAAAATAAGAGAGAAAAAGTTTTCACTGACAAAAACTGTCTTCACCTCATTGTTGTCGGTTTCATTTTCAGAAAATCTGGTTTTGCATCATTTGAAACATGCTCTTTCCTCTTGGTCAAGAGAAACAAGGGGTTAATTTTACTGTGAAAGACATTTATGTGTTGATTATGGCTAGCAGGCAAAGGACTTTAAGGAAGCAGGCTTATCCTTATCCTTAACTAAAATGCATAGTTAAATGGCTCCGTTCAGCATTTTGTATAAAATCTATTCAAGTAAAAATGTGATATAGCTTTAGAGTTCCCTTTTTTTCTCTGTGAATCTAAGAACAAACTTCATTGCTAGTGGTGTTTCTGAGTGTCATAGAAACCCATAGATAATAAAACTAAGAATCTGTTCTCTGAAGCATCTATAATGGTTGCTTTTCAGCTTGATAGGTAGATTCTGTGCTCTCAGGTATGCAAAGGTCTGTGGTAAACCAGGATAATCATCACCAGTCAGGGAGAAGTTAGCAAAAATACCAAAGAAGTATCCATGACCTTTCTAATGTAGCATTTCTATGGACTTGGAGAAACCAACATGCTTTTTGAGCAAGTTTTTAAAAAGTTTCATAATAATCATTCATGAGAAAGGATAAAATATCGAGTATTTCGCTCCAGAGGTACATGGAAAATACTCTGGGCATAATTTCTAATATACAAGAATCTATAAAGTGTCAGTTCATTAAAGTGGACCTAGCATTAATAATATGTGCAAATAATTATATCATGTCATAAGAATTCCATTTTCTTCTCCTTTTATGTTGTTAATTTCTCATAAGTCTCACAAGTCAGCAATGAAATCATGTTTATTACAAATTTTTGGTAATGTGCAAACCAGTAAATAAGTTATTAAAGAACCTCAGTGCTGTCAGCATCTTAAATTAACTAATACACCTGTTTAGTGAATATTTTGCTACCATTTTTTTCATCTGTCAGGTAAAATGCATAACAACTTATTGAGATGTGTTATACTGTGCATGAAAGAAATATCAGTAACACATTCATTGGCCTTTTAAGTCAACAATGTATGAGCCTAGTATTGCTCAATAATTAACTTGAATAGTAATATTGTTTCAGCTAGTTGGATATTGAGCTGTACCCAGTCCCATACAGAACTGGAAAAAATAGAACCACCTTTACTTTTCCACAATCACTTCAGTTATGGGTTGGGTTGTTTGGGTTTTTTTGACTGGGAAGCTAAAACTCTTGCCCTTGCAATATTAACTACCATTACAACATGCATGCTGTGATGGTGATGGAGGGGGGAACATAAGGGACATAAACTTTTCAGTGACACATGACCTGAAACATATGAGACAATGATAATGTGGAGGCTATGGACATGTCAGCAATCCCTGACTCTATCACTTCCAGCACAACTTGAGTTAAGTGGGAGAAATACTTTTTGGTTTTTTGGTGGACTTAGAAATACCATTGTAAGTTAGAATTATAATTTGCCCATCATAAGAGGTGATGGAGCAATTGCAGTTTTGATAGTTCCCTCAAAACCACTATTCTTTGGAAAATGTCAGGAAGAAAAAACAGGAGAGAGTTAACTTTGTATATTCCTTGTTGATTAATCTTGGGGGAGACAGATTTTTGATTTTTTTGTATTTGTCTTTGGAATTGTATGGATTAAATCATGATGCTGCCCAGTGGTTCAAAGAAAATATAGGCATATTCTTTCAGAAAATTACAAAATGTGGTTAGCAGAATGCAAAATAGTTCATAAAATGTTCATGTTCAACTAGCTTTAGTTTAAACTATGAATATTTCTTTCCATTTTTATTGCATATGATACTTTTTGATGATACAAAAAATATTTGACATTCAAAAATCACATCTTCAAAGACTTTGAGGACAATACAGAAAGGCGGTAAATACCTGTTTGTACTGATCTCCATAAAAATAGAGTCATGATCCATTCTGTATAGAAAGTCTTTTCCTTGTGAACTGGGAGAGAATACTGTTAATCAAATATGAAAAAAAGAAGTCTGGTGTTTGATGTAAAATAAGATTGCATGATTTTCTCCCATTTTTTCCACCTAGCATAATATTTAGTCCTGTGCAATCTCAGTGAAAGAAGGTTAAGAAAATTCGGACATAAAATCTCAACTGCTCTGAGTTGTTGAAAATGTAATTTTAATTTTTATATCATGAATCAAGAGTAGACCCAGAAAAAGAGATTGCTTAGAACTCAGTAATTCCAACTACTATGTAATTGCCTGTTTGCAATTTAAAACTACCTAGGCATTTCTTGAAATACAGTGTAGTGTGATTATTTGTCATTGATCATCAATACTAGTTATAAAGCACCTGCTTTAATGTCCTTTCTGTGGAATTTATTAAGCATGAAAAGAAGAAGTTTTCTGAAACAAAGTCACTGAAGAAAACTACAAGGACACATCTCCACCTTCTTTACTTCATTTTGCCTACAAGCTACATTTTAAATGTGTTGATAGATATTTCATTTACTTTAGTCCAGAAATGATCACTCAGAGCATTACAAGCTCGGACTATTTAAGAAGTGGACAGAAGCTCAACTTCTGCAGAAAAACCTTTCACCTTTCTGACTGTAAACTGAATGAAAATGAATGAAGAGAGGAAGGGGGAAAGTGTTGCCTTACTTTGGAAGATTGTCAACAATCTATTATTTCTGTAGAAAATTCTCACTTACTGTGAGCGCTTGCCTTCTCTTGTCCTGTGAAGCTATGTCCTACTTCCTCTTACGAGTCTTCAGGTCAGCAAAAGGCACCAAAAATGAGACAGGAACTTGGATGTACACAGTAAGACCAGTGTGTTAAAATTAATGGGATCCACAGAGAGGAAAAGTGCCACAGGCAGGAAGGGGAATAAAAAGTCATTTGCTTTCCTTTTGCAGGAAGAAAAGCCCTGCAACCTAAAAAATGTGCTGCTGCTGCTTTTCTTTATATCCCTTTTTTTTTTCTTTTATTCTTTGTCCCTCTCCTCTGTGGGAGGCCAAGTGGACACAAGGTAAAATGTTGTTCCAAAGTACAGCAGTTCAAGGAGAATTCTTAGTCCATGCATGGTTGTGAGCCCATCTCTATTACTGGTTCTCACTGGGAATAGGGAGAAAGGTAGGCAGAACCACAATATATAGGCCTATTTTGCTATACATGGGAGACAAGCATACAGTGCAGTTACTACTCCTACTCTCTGGGCTATTGATTAATCCACTCTTTTCTTTGTACATGTCTAGAAATACAGAAGAATCCAACAGATACCTGCTTTCTTGCCTTCCCTTCTTTCTTCTCTTCTCCCTTCCCTTGCCTTGCCTTCCCTGCCCTATTGTACAGAATGGACTGTAGGATAAGGAAACAGGGAAGATAATGAAGTTATTGCTGTCCCAGACAACAGTTTGTTATCAATATCTTAACTTCCAAGCTTTTCTGCCTGGTGTCTTTTCTATTTTCATGCTTTCTGTTTGTTTTTCAGTGTGTTATTTTCCCTCTCTGATACCAAATGTCAATAATGCCAAGCAGAACACTGGCAAATATTTCAGCTTTTAAGGCAGGCTCTGTAACAAGCTATTAGATGTTCCTATCCCACTATACAGAACTACAGAGGCTATAGTTATGTACTGCAGCCACAAATATTGCAGCTGATTTCCAAGCCCTAATGATAAGGCTATCCATTAATTATAAAAGTAACAGTATTGTTCCTCACTTGTAAAACAGACACTCTGGGAAACCACAAACCATCTCTGCAAGTGCTGTCAATGGCCTAATTAGTAGTACAAAAGCAAACAACTGAAGTCTGTAAGGTATCCAGGAAAAAAATCTTGTATAATATTATTGACAATTTCAATAATTTAAAGAGGATGAAACATTATATATCCGCAAATGCCAAAATCACTGGTAAAATTGATCTTTTGTATCTGCTTTCTGTTGCTCTAAAACCCTGAGGTGCAACTGGTTCATATTTTCAGGGTTTTTTCTACAAACCTAGGTTACTCCCATCCCCCAAATCTGCAACATACAAAATTCTCATTTGCTTGCAGAAACTATTTTGCATTGGATTCTTTGCTTTGTTGCTCTTTTTTACTGAATATTTTGATTGCCAATAGACGGTCTTCCAAACTACCATGGGTCAACCAGCTATTTGATGATAACCTCCTTAGGTTGAGTAATAAAGACATGACAGAACATGGCTACAGGATATGCTTGTATGAGATACTGTCGCCCCTGTAGTGTGCTCTGGGGATTAAGGACAAGCCTCTACTTTTTAAAAAAATTAATTTTGAAACTTTTATATTTGAGTTTCAAAACTACATATTGAATGATGGTTCTGAATTAGAGGGCTGGGTAGAGCAGCTCTTCATGAGGTAAGGAGACTTCATTCTGTAGTTCAGGTCAAGTAGTTATACATTAGGTCTTGACATTTCTTCATTATCTGGCCTGAAGGTAATGGAAGATGCTCCAGATCTTCCTCACTTTTTAACTGGTACCTGGATTATTTTACCCTGAATGTAAGCTTCCTCTCTGCCAAGCCCTACCCATACCAGTGTTTCTTCTTTTGTTTGTGAAAATATCTGGAGGCACATCCCGCTGCTCTTTCAGATGAACTACATCAGATATCTTTCCCAGCCAGTTATTTTAGTTCCTTAAAAGATATGTTTGGAAGAACACTGGAGGAATATCAGCTCACAGTGAATGGCTCTCTGCTCATAAGCAGCATGTCAGGCTGTTAGTGTTAAGGGTTCAGAGAGTAATTTTTAACTTTTTACCATGCTTTTCTTGTCTCCATTTTGAACTGCTTTACAGCTTGTATTACAAGAAGAAATTATGTAGGTTTACTTGTTTATTAGATTTGGAAGACATATTCAGTATTATTAATAATCTAGTTTTTGAAGAAATTATTCTGTAAAGAATTGTTCAAAATGGATTCCCTTAATATATTCATAAATATTAAGGTTTCCTTCTCTACGTTACTAGTAGAGAAAAGGAAATATAAAACTTTTACAGAATTTAGGTCTTTCCTATGAGATGATAAAACTGAAGTGTATTAGAAGAGTGTTGAAGGATGTTTCAAAATCAAATGTAAGTAGTGACATTCTCATCTTGAATTGCGAATCCCTCACAGCAGACTGAAAAAGTTTAATTAAAGTTTAATTTGAATAAAGAAACTCCACTTAGGGAGATCTTTACATCGCAGACACACAGCTAAATGCTAAACTCTTTTCCCCAGCCTCTTTGTTCACTCTAAGTCCCTTTTGCTCTGAATCCAGCTACCAGGCTCCATAATGTTGCTCAATCCTCTTCAGGCTAGTCCATCCTCTTGGTTTGCCATGATCAGACTGGGGCCCCACAGTCATTAACAGACTTGATAAAGACTGCAAGCTTGCTTTAGTAAAGACACATCCTCAGGGTGGGCAGCAAAGGAAGAAGTGCTCGTCTCCTCTCTGGTGACCAGCATTAGGACACAAAGAAATGGAATGAAGCTGCACCAGGGTAAATTCAGGTTGGACATTAGGAAAATGACTCACTCTCCCTGTGAGAGGGTAAATCACCACGCTTCCCAGGGAAGTGGTGACAACACCAAGCCTGCCAGAGTTCAAGGTGCAGCTGGGTGACACTCTTAGCCATGCTGTTTACTTTTAGGTAGTCCTGCAAGGAGCAGGGATTTGGACTTCTTGAGCCTCATGGGTCCCTTCCAACTCAAGATGTTCTACGAGTCTATATAATACTGAGATTAGTTTATTGATTTTGTGATGGTGCTAGCCAGGCATTTGCCTAAAGTTAGAGCTACAGGGAAAGCTCCTGAAGAAGTATCCATTGAACCAACAGAAGGAACTTATATTTGATCAATACTTCAACTACAGGAATGTAGCATTTACAGGATAGCCTCAAAAGAGTATGTACTGAATTGCAGGAAGACAAGCCTCAGTCTTCTCTAAAAGCAAACTGTCTTCTCTTCTGGTGAAAACCCCATGAGTGCCTTCATTCCTAGAAAGCCAGTGCTAATTAACTCCCACTCTGCAGTTCCCATGATCAGAGATAATACTCCATTTCTAAACTCCCTTTTCTTTTTGAATGGACTCTTCTGTCTTTTATGCCTTCCTGTTAAGACAGAGATTCACAGAAGAGAGAATCCTTTCTCTTTCTGGGTCCCAACCTCACAGAAGAAATGCAGACAGAAGAAGCCTGCTTAGTATGTGATATTGGGGTATTCTTTACCTATATAGTTTCTTGGAATTTCATGTGAGCTCTAAGAAGTACATCATGAGCAAACTGTATGAATTAGAAGTATAACATGGTCAGTTGTGGATGAATTTTTACAAGAAAGGTGGAAGCACATTCCTAGTACAAAATCAACCCCTTGTAAATTCTACTTCTCTTCCAAAGCATGGAGCATATTAAATCTCTTTTAAAAAGATCCCTTAAGTGCCCTTATTTTGATTTCGGTAATGTTTCAAGAATTTGTATTTGAATTTGTAAATTCTAGAACGCCTGATAAATTTGGTTGATGGGTTTAAGCATTTATGTAACTGCTTCAGGTTTTTCAGCTTCTAACTTTCATTACGTAAGGATAATTAAATACTTTATATAAGGGAAGTAGAGTGCTGCAAATTAACTGGAAAACAAACAGCAATAACCCAGTACACCTACTAAATACTAAGATACCTTACACTGGATCAATCTTTTCTACCTTTTCCTCAGGACTATCACAATTGCAAATGTTTTCTGCATAAAAAAATCTTAGTGACGCATCTAGGGATTACCTGAATCCTTCTTGTGCAGTATAAAAAGGGATCATATACACCACAACAATTTTCGGGAAAGCGTAATGCATACTTCAACATTCAATAGCTTGAATGTTTACAGTAATTTCTAGGCTTTGCAGATGATCAAAATTCCACTTTGAAAAATGTTCTAATTATTTTTATTTTTCGGTCCCCTAAAGAAATTTGGATTTTTTTCCTTTCTAGAGCAGAGTACACAAACTGTGTGATGACTGCAGTCCCTCCCTTGCCAGTTTTCCGACTTCACGGGAGTTTTAATTTTTCATTTTGAGAAGATTTGGTTTTAGCCACTGAGAGTGCTTATGAGGAAAAATAACTCTTCCCTTGGAATACATTTCCTATGGATTTTGTTAGAATGAAACACATTTTGTAGAAGAAGTCAGCAAAGTTCAGCAGGAGTATGTCTCACGTGTGGCTGTGATCGGCTGGAGCTATGGCAATGCTGCCTGACTGCATACAAGGGCCTTACCATATGATACAATGGAGGAAGCACTGCTTGCAGAGATACACATCCATGCTCCCTCGTTCAGCTTTTGTCTTCCAGTATAACCTCCAAGTGAGGGTACAGCTAAGTGAGGATGAGCTAAGACTGTTTCTTTGAAGCTGTGGCTCTAAATGCAAATATACTGTGTTTAATTATGTTAAACTGATCCCAGAAGTTCATAAAAAGTAAGACTATCCTATATCCCAGGGATCTCAGACAGCTTCAGTCCTTTCTGAATCATAGTCATCAGTGATTCAGCAAAGTGTTGGTCACTTTGCTCACATTAACACAACTGCACGTCAGTGCATATTCAAATGGGTAAAATTAAGTATGAACCAACAGCTTTTCTAGCCAGCTCCAGCATGTCCCCTTTTGATTATGTTAAATGTAACAGAAAGATATGTATTAGGGAAAAAAAATAGCTTTGGGGGCAGTGAGAAAGACTACATCATTCATTTTTCCCTATTTTTCTGAAACATGAGACACTATACAGATATGTGTTTCAATCTTCAAACCAACTACTGCTTCTTGGGGTGGAAAACAGTTTGTCAGGGACAGAATATTGGCAGCTTTGACTCATCTCCCCTAACATAATCAAGAAACAAAGCTGAGCCAGATGAGGGGATCTACCAATGAAAAACCTGCCCTCAGCTGTTGGTATTTGAATTTGTTTCCTCTTTTGAACTAATTTATCTTGGTAGGAAACCCCTCTAGCCATTTAACTGTAAATCTTTTTGTGCTAGAAATCTGCTTCATTTCTATTGTCAAGGTAAACGCACTTTCCTGAAATTTTTTCTTTTTGCCTTGTATTGTTACAACTCACAAACTGGTACATATTGCTCGCTTTTTATCACCATCTTATTACAAGTGGGTTTTTTTCCTGTTAGCATTTGTCACCAATTGTTATTCATTTCCACCTCCTTTAAATAACAGTTGACATATTCTGTATTTTTGTTTTTCTGTACCTTAATTCTCCTTCACTCCATGTTACCTTGTGAAATAGCATCAGAGTTGTAAAGTAATCAAGAGTTTGTAATGCAGCTGTCAAAATCACGTAATGAATTCTCCAAGTCTGGTTGAGGCCATATCTGTTTGACAGCACATTTATAGTATTTTCAGTACCCTCACTGGTACTTATGTTAGTAAAGCCCTAGTAGAGAAACACAGTGAAATCCTTTACTACATAACCAGTGGCTTGAAATTTCCTCTGTAGTGTTTAATCGTTAACACAAAACCATGGTGCATTTTCTGGCTAAAGAGTGGAATGAATTGCAGGAGATCCTATCTCAATCTTTAGGTCTATTACAGGCTACTTAACAACTTTTGGCGTGTCTTCTTTGTATCTCAAGTTTTATCTGCTAAAATGGAATAACTGCTTCCTTTCTTTCTCTGATCTCTGTCTTGTTTATTCAGATAGAAAGCTTGAAAGGCAGGGAGTATCGCTTAGAATATATCTGTGCAAAACCTTGCACCAAGAATCCCAAGATCTCTGTCACAGAAAAAGTGAATGAGACAGTGTCTGTAATTTTTTATATTGTACCTGTGCCATAATGTATGCTAGGCACTGATTAATAATAACCTGTAGAAAACTTGGCCTGGAATGTTAATAATGTATGTAATCTTCTGGGTCGGTCTAGCTTTATATAAAATACTCTTATTTGTAAGGACATGGTTCTCTGTAACTCAAACCACTCTAAATCCAGGCTGCTACAGTCTATTCTTCTTCTCTCCTGCACCAACCCTGTGTGAACATTGTCCTTCCACTCTGCCCTTCTATGTGTAGCTGGTCTCATTCAAACACAAATACCCCAAATGCTGTTGATCAGTTGGGCCATGGTACAAACACAAGCCTGTAGTTAAAGAACTCATGTCATATTGCCTCATGGGTTTTATTTAATCTTATTTTAGCTGCTGTCACACCAATAATTATCTTTCTGGTCACACAAGGAAGTCTGATGTCTGATGTAACATGACATAACTCTTTTGGGGAAAAAAAGTCATGACTTTTGTGACATAACTTTCTGCTTTCTCTCAGTGGAAAATATTTCAGTAAATAATGACCCTTTCACCTGTATTTCACTGGAAGCCACCATCCAAATGCTTATAAACACTTCAGTGAAAAATCAGTCAACTATATCTATGGCACAGGATGGCACAAATACAGATTAAGTCCTTTTTCTTCTAAGTTTTATTGCAATTAGAAAATATGTTGTATTAAAGCTTCTGATACTGTAGCTTGCAGTTTGACATTATTTAGAAAGTTCTGAGCTAATTTTCAAAGGGCAGTTATAATTTAGGTAATTTTCTTTGGTTCAGAGAAATATCTTCAAAAACTTTCTGTGGGTGAAATTAGGTAGAATATATTGAAAATTATTTTTCTGTGTTCAAAATTTTGGATTATTTTGAAGTATACTCTTTTGTATGGTAGAAAAATATTTTGCGGATAAAAAAATTTCTTATATGTAAGATTGTTTTGGATAATTCCTGTTTTAATATTTTTGTGCCGAAAATTTTGCTGAGTAGGTACATACACTACAGAGGTACTTGCTACTGAAAGAAAAAGAAGAAAAAAAGGCTTTGTGCTGTTTTTTTCTTTTTGAAATACATTACTTTCTTTGCCCTATATTATGCCTTGTGAGAATATACCTGGGGAAGTTTCAGAGTGCTAAACTTAGAGCTTGTTCTTTCCTTATACTGCCCTACCAATCCAGCCACAAAAGAATATTCACTAATGTTTCACTCTCTGTGTTTTACTTCCCCCACCCTCTAATTGAATTTTATTTTCTTTACATTCATCTTTTGCTTATGTAGTAACATTCAGGCATTGGAACAGGTTGCTCAGGGAAGTAGTAGAATCACCATACCTGGAACCATCCAAAAGGCGTGTAGATGTGGCACTTGGGGTTTAGTGGTGAAGGAAGTGTTAAAGGCTCAATTCAATTATTGTAGAGATCTTTTCCAACCTTAATAATTTTATGATTCATGAAAGGTTGTAAAATTTTTCTCTCCTCTTCCTCCCTACGCCTCAGATTGCCCAGATGTAGAGTATATATCCTTTGTTACTGACCAAAATTTATGTGTTGAAAATAAAAGTGAGAAAGCATTCCTCTATCCCTGAACAACTGTTAAAAATGTTGTCCCTTTCAGTGTTTTTTGTCTTCTGACTGTCACTCCTCTGGAACAATTTTAACAATACACTTCAGAGCAAGACTCCTCAAGAGCTTAGATCTTGTCAGCAGTCTGCTTATTGCACTTAGCTGCACCAACCAGATAAATTCAGCATGAAGGACCCAAGCTGAGATAGATGTGAAACTGCCCAGTAAACAGAAAAAAAAAAAGCCAGCACCCTTCACACAAATGTAAAGGGCCTCACTCTTCGGATAAGTGAACACCTATTACTTGCTGCAGATTTATTTTAAAGAAATGTAGGCCAAATTTTGCCCCTTGGTTACAGGTTGATTATACAATTATTTTTGTTTCATGACTCCAGTGGGGACATAGAGGTGGAATAGAGGACAGAATTTGGCCCCATTAGTATGTGCAACTAATGGATATTATTTTAAGGTGCAGGATGAAATCTTGTCTATACAAGATTATTGAGGCCCAGAAATGAAAATGTTCTTTGGCAATGCGTGGATGGGTGTGGGGGAAGGGATGAAGGAGAGTAGAAAGAGTGAAGGCAGAATTTGATTTGAGATGGAAGATATCATATATCCTCTCACAATCCTGAGTGAAAGTGAGAGCATCCCAGTCCATACTGGTATCCGTGCAGCACAAGACAGACCCAAGGGGCCTGTTTAGCACCTTCTTAGGTTACATGGAGGTGGAAAGGATGCCATGGGAGAAACATTCTAGCCCTGGACTTCTAGGCGAAGTGGAAATTTTGATGATACTTCCAGGATAATATTTTATTATGAATGGGAGATGAATTAGTTGATGTCTCAGGTATTTTTTATTTGGTTTGTAAAGAAAACAAAGTTTATGTAATTATGCTATTTGTCTGTCAATCCCAGAGTAATATGTTCTGGAAGATGGCTTATTTCAACCGAATCTGACAGACAAGAGATGTCTCAAGATTAATGATGCTCCTAACAGGTGTGCATTAAGGTTTATTATTTGTTTGTTTGTGCAGGTTTTGTTGTGCTTGTTTGTGGTTTTGGGGTTTTTTGTTTGTTGTTGGTTTTTGTTTATTTTGAATCAGAGATATCATGCAAAGAAGAAAGAGTTTGAGGTTAGAATTTCAGGCAAGAGACACAAGAGTTTGGTTAATAGTTGAATTCAGAAAGACACAGGGAGGCTAAAGCAGAGAACATTATCAGTGTTAGACAACGTTTCCATGTTATTTCTGAGGTAGGTGTCTGACACGTTCATAACCTGAAATCTGAAGCACCTCCAATTCCAAAACTTCACTTTAACATTAGGTTTGACCCTCCCATTACATACTTGTGACTTCAGTTCTTGTCCAAAAACTGAAGATATAGATATTCTGTATAAAGGTTTCATATTGTGCTGCATAGGATTTGGCAAAGCAACAATGCAGAAATTATTTATAAATCTCCATGTAGCAGTCTAGCTTTTTTCTTATATTTTTCCTACTGCGCATCTAGTGAGTTTCACTGTTCTGACCTTGTATTTGGCCCTGTAGGACAGTGCACTATAGGGAAAAAAAATTCTTCTTTTTTTCTTTTTTTTTTTTTCTTTTTTCCTTTTTGTCTCTGGTCCTTCCCTATAGCAAACCCATGTTTCAGTGATTGGCAGCTGCTTCCAGGAGGTAGTAGCTGATAGGCTGGGAGACATGGCCAACATATCAGCACAGAGGAAACAGCCTGCTGCAATGGGTTTTTCTTTGTAGGCTGATAGAATTTCAGGGGTGGGGAAGGAGCTGGTGCTTTGGTAATTCTAAAAATTGCTTGAAAGACTATTAATTTAATCTGGGACAGGCCAGTGTTATTGGGAGGTTAAAAAGATCTCCCCATTTGAGTGTTTTTGTCAATTCCTAGATGAGAAAGCAAGTTCAGCTGAGCTGGGTAGGCAGATGACAGTTCCCTTCCCACCTGGCTGCCAGGCCCAGGACTGCTGCTGGAGCTGGTGTCAGTCACAGCCCTCTGACTGGACAGCAGCTGAAGCCTGCAGGCAATTGCTGCCTGCTGTTTCAGTCAGGTATGGTACATTCTAAAAAGTGGGCCAGTGCTTGTGTGCAGCCCAGCTCTGCATAAGAAATTAGTACTTTGTAAGGAGGCTTTGAATCTGTTACAGGTGCAAGCATACAAGTATAGCTATGCGGCCAAAATCAAGTTTTGCTGTAGGAGTTTCTTTAGTTCTAGTTCTGATAAAAGGTCTAAGGTTCTTGTAGATGGGCTGAATTGCTAGAACCTGTTCATTTAAAAAAAAAAAAGGTGTTTAGAAAGCTAGAGCACAGGGAGCAGGTACTTTAAAACTTGTTGGGATAAGATTTTAGGAAGAAATAGAAGCTGTCTTTTTAAAAAAATAAATCTGTTGTAGCCCTACCTACATGTTTCCACTTATATCCTGATTTGCTTTGCATTGGCCTGAGTTAACTCTGCCCCCTACAGCATTCATCCTGTTGGTATAGAAAATGGAAAATTCTGTAGATTGCTTAAAAGGAGTTCCTCTGAGTCTTGATAAGATGGGCAGTGAATTGAAGAAAATTGTAGCCTGAACCATGGTAAGGTAAAATCATATTATGATATGCATGACTTGCATCTATTGCTAATTATATAAGTGTGATGTTTGTAATTTCAGTCCTGCTTGCTGCTGTAGTTATCTGGCTATGGAAGCAAAGGGCCTTGACAGGAGCAGGTGTTTGGGTAATTCTGAAAATTGTGTGGAAGAGAAATCAGTTTAATCCAGCTCATACAGCCAATTGGAATTGCTGATCTACTACAGAACTGATTGAATTTTAATGAGTTGAATTATCTTTGAATTAAATTTGTTGATATGCTTATGGTTGTTTGAACAAAACTGGGATTTTTTTGCATAGATCTAACCTGGAAATAAACTGGAACACAAAATCTGGGAAACAGCTCTTTACTCTTTCCAAATTAGATTAATAGCCGTGTATTCACTAGGGACTGACATTGTATTCTTAGTTTATTGCTTTGCCTGAGTAAAATTTTTATGAAAACACAAAAATTCATAGTCATTAGATTATGTTTTCCCACTAGAAATTCTTTCTGCTTGGGGTTAGCAAGCAACAAAGGCTTTGTAAGCATAGCTTGCTCACATCATTTTAACAGACTTTTTCCAGGCTTCTTTTTTGCCTTTTCTCTCTCATTCCTAGTGATAGTAGGACTGGGATAATAATAATGTTGGCTGTAGTAGTAGTAGAAAGCAGCATATCTACATGTCAAAGAAGGTGTTTGGAAAAAGGAGCAAACTCTCCCTTTATAGCCTAGAGACTAAAAGCAACTTTAGGACTCCATTTTCTTGCTGTCCCGGATAGGCAGAAAGAAGTTCCTTTGGCAGTTGAGGTCTGCTGATAGTGTAGCCAGGGAAGGTAGGACAAATTAACCCTACCAAAAAGGTAACATATGTTTAAAAAAAGAATCTTAATACATATGGAGGGATGAGACAACATCTTGTACTCAAGTACAGTGGCATATTGATTCTGTTATAGTATTACGGGGTGGGGAGCAAAGCAGGTGGCAACTGCTGAGTGACACTAACAACTTTTCTTTTTGAATATTTGCGAGCAGCATAAACGAAAAAGATCAGAAGGATAAAGAAAAGGTTGAAGTGCTTCACATACTGCTATAGAAACAATGTGAAAATTCTTATGCAAAACCAGCATAAAGCAGGCTCTCCTGCTTTACAGCAAAGGCAGTTTTTCTAAGAACACGATGCATATATATAGGTATGTATATGTACACCCGTTGGGATATGATATATTTGAAGAAACCCAGAGGTTCTTTTCTTTTCCTTTCTTTTGACTGTTTGCATTTATTCCAGTCCTTTGGAAGTAGGTGCATCTACGAGCATATAGAATTCCTAGATGGGCATCTGCAGCTAAAGTTCAGTTCAGCAGGCTTCTAATCAAGTTATTCTGTGTGAGATTAAAACCGCTGCAGCTGGGATGTGCCATACATTAAATCTCAGTGTGTCCTGCATGCAGCAGGATCACATAGGTCTCATTTTGATCCAGGTGCTTTGAGGTTGTATTGACAATCTTGGAAATACCTAAATTTCCTAACTGAAGGGACTAGAAAGTTATTAGAAAGAAAACTGAAAATCCTTTATACTGGTGAGTTACAAGTATATAACATTGTGTATAATATTGATGGTTCTGGTTGTTGGTAATTTTGTTACACTTTTTTTTTGTAGTAGTATTTAGGTAAGTATTTTGAAATTGTCTTTCTAGTTTTAGAAGATGATGCTGTAATTTATGTTCCTACCAAACCTCTGCTACTGTTCAGTTTATTTTTCCAGTATTTCACAAAGATACTAGTATTATCTTTTAATAATAATCCTTGGTTATGAGTTGTGATGTGAGTTTTGCCTTTATCCTTAGGCAAAACTCACATCTGTCTGGTTTCTGGCCGATATTTTGCAGTAATACACTTTAGGTCCAATCATAAGGATATTTTAAATTTGCCTTTTGATCATATGAAAATAGAGCTCACTGTAGATCAAATGATTAGCCGAGGGCTCTTTTACAATTTTCTCAGAAATTTGTCTGGATTAACTTTTTTACCATTCAAAGGCTATTTTCAGTTAACTGGATTCAAGTGTAGACTTCTAGTTCAGCATCCCTTTATCTGGATAGCTACATCAGTGTAGTTCTGTGGTGGGGGAAAAAAAATCTGCAGATGCTGATGTATCAATCGTATATGCTCATAGAGGCACCTATTTCCAAAGGACTGGAATACATGCAAACACTTGCCTGACGACAAGTATTGACCAGAAACTGAAATGTTGTTCTGAGCTCCAGTAAATATTTCTTGATGCACTGTGTGAGAAAGTTTTCTTGTCTATGCCTAATATAGCTTTGCGGAGTGTGTGGGCAATTAGCGAGGTGGCTTTTCATAGTGTGAAAAAGGAAAGTCCTTTTTTCTGCTGAAACACGTTTGAGCTAAATAGCAACACACATCAACTTCTACTAAAAGAGATGGCAGCAGACTATAGAAACCACCCCAAAAGGTCTTTTATTTTATGAGAGAAATCCTAGATGCCAGGGATCTACGAGTATGGGCATCCCAGCGCCTTGTCCATCGGGACCACAGAAGCGATTTGATTTCTGAGGTCTGGTGCTGGCTGAGCCGCTGTGGCGGCGAGGGCTTCCAGGCGGGAGTCGGACCTGGACCGGAGTCGGACCTGGACCGGAGCCGAGCCGGGGCTTTTGCCTCCTGGTCAGGCGAGGTGCGCTCCGGGCTGCCCCGGCGAAAGGACCGGCAGCTCGGTCTGGTTACGCCCGAGGGCACCGGGAGCCCCTGCCCAGGGAAGGAGGGGACGCGGTGCCGGAGAGGTGCTGCGGGAGAGGCCGGCGCGGTGTCTCCGGCGCCCACAGCCCCGCATCCCCCGCTGGCCGCGGCGGGGCCGGGCGGGGTGAGGGGCACACCCCGCCCCAGGCTGGGCAGGGCAGCGGGCGGCGGCCCCGGGAGCCTCCGCCGTGGGAAGATCGGACAAAGGCTTCCAGGAGAGGGAGTGGCAAGCGGCCGCCCAGCCCTCGTCGGGCTGCGGGCGGGTCGGTGCCGCCGGGACGGGGGGAGAGCAGACGAGACAACTTCCCCGGGGGCACGGGGGGCCCCGGGAGGGCGGCGGCAGCAGCTCTTCTCGAAAGGAAGGGGCTCTCCCGTGCCGCTGGCTGCTCCCCCGAAGGTGGCTGCGGGGAGGGGAGGCGGGGGAGGAGCCGGGCGCATCCCCGGGCGGGCGGCGGCCCCTCCACTGCGCCAACCTGCAGGCGGGCTGGAGGCGGCAGCCCCGCCCGGCCTCGGCTGCCGGGGCCGCGCCGCCCCTCGCCCCGTTCCCCGGCAGAGCCGCACGCAGCCGCCTCCCCCCGCC